>CM038469.1:29466832-29784029 GCA_021464415.1 Lonicera japonica | reverse complement strand
TTTTCTAGATGTTCGTGCTCCCAACTGTTTTCTTTGGAAAGAAAATTCTCTTTCTAAGAAAACTCCATTCCGAGCTACAAACACTTTGTTCTCGGTTGGATTATAAAAATAATATCCTTTTATTTCCTTAGGATATCCTACGAAGAAGCATTTATCAGATTTGGGTTCCAATTTAGTTGTGATTAGTCGTCTGACGAAAACGTCACAACCCCAAATCTTCAGAAAAGACAGACTTGGAACTTTCCCAGTCCATAACTCGTAAGGTGTCTTTTCTACAGTCTTAGATGGAGATCTATTTAGTGTGAAAGGCTGCATTCAAGAGCATATCCCTAAAATGATATTGGAAGAGATGTCTGATTCATCATTGATCGAACCATGTTTAACAGTGTTCGGTTTCTCCTTTCAGATACACCATTCCATTGTGGTGTTCCTGGTGGAGTAAGTTGTGAAACAATTCCACAACTCTTAAGATGATCAATGAATTCTTGGCTTAAGTATTCTCCTCCTCGATCTGATCGAAGAGCTTTAATAGTCTTGCCAAGTTGATTTTGTACCTCATTTTGAAATTCCTTGAACTTTTCAAAAGATTCCGATTTATGTTTTATCAAGTAAACATAACCATATCTACTGAAATCATCAGTAAATGTGATGAAGTACTGATATCCTCCTCTGGCAGTTGTGTTTAGTGGTCCACATACATCAGTATGAATGAGGGCCAAAAGATCACTTGCCCTATCATTGTTACCATTGAAAGGGCTTTTAGTCATCTTTCCCAACAAATAAGATTCACATCGTTCAAAAAATTGGAAATCAAATGAATTTAGAAGACCATCTTTATGGAGCTTCAACATGCGTTTCTCATTTATATGGCCTAAACGACAATGCCATAAATAAGTAGGGTTCGAATCATCAGACTTGATTCTCTTATTATTTACGTTATAAACAGGTATTTCAAGATTTAGAATATAAAGACCATCCAATAATTGTCCAATACCATATTGCATATTATTCAAAGAAAATGAACAACGTTTGTCCTTAAAATTGAATTCAAAACCTTGTTCGTCTAACAAAAGAATAGAAATAATGTTTCTGCTAAAAGCAGGCACATAGTAACAATTATTTAATTCTAAAATCAATCCTGAGGGCAAAGGAATCTCAAATGTTCCTACAGCTAGAGCGGCAACTTTTGCTCTATTTCCAACGCGTAGGTCCACTTCTCCTTTAGCCAGCTTCTTACTCCTTTTGAGTCCCTGTACATTTGCACAAATGTGAGATGCATTACCAGTATCTAATACCCAAGAAGTAGAAGAAGCTGAAGTAACATTTACTTCTATAACGTAAGTACCTGAAGACGAAGGGGCTAGTCCCTTCTTTTTGTCGTCAAGGTATTTTTGCAGTTTCTCTTCCAATGACCCTTTTCATTGCAGTGAAAACATATCATTTCAGCTTGTGGATTAGGCTTGGGCTCAGAATCTTGCTTCTTGTTCTTCCAGTTCTTAACTGGAGCTTTACCTTTGCCTTTGGCATTGGACTTTCCTTTGCCATTTCCACCTTTCTTGAAACCTTTTCCCTTTTGAACCATCAGAACATTATTCTTAACTTTCTTAACAATGTTCTGCTCAGCCGTTTTCAGCATCCCATGCAGCTCAGTTAATGTCCTTTCTAGGCTGTGCATATTGAAATTCATAATGAATCCATCATATGACTCAGGCAGCGACTGGAGAATGACATCAGTGGCCAACTGTTGGCTAATAGTTGTCCCCAACATTTCTAGGTGATCAATGTACCCAATCATTTTGAGTACATGAGGACTGACTGATCCTCCCTCAGGAAGCTTGCATGAAAATAAAGACTTAGTAGTCTCGAAGCGTTCGACTCGAGCTTGTTCCTGAAACAAACTCTTCAGTTCCTTAACCATGTCGAAAGCATTCATATTTTCAAATTGCTTCTGCAGATCAGCATTCATGCTAGCAAGCATGAGACATGAAACATCTAAATCATCATTTAGATGCTTCTGATATGCATCTCTCTGTGCACGAGGAGCATTAGCTGCTGGTTCTTCAGGAATAGCATTTCCGAGGACATAATCTTTCCTCTCGTGCTTGAGAACAATTCTCAGATTCCTAAACCAGTCTAGGAAGTTGGTTGTATTTAGTTTTTCATTCTCAAGGACAGATCGCAACGAAAAAGCGGTTGTGTTATTGTTCGTCATCTATCTACAGCAAAATAACATATGCAAACATTTAATATGCTTATTATAAATTTCCTACTATGTCTTACACGCAATTGTCCCATTAGGACATAGTAGGTCCAAGATCCGTATTACACAAGGTATTAAGAAAGCTTTGGCTTTTCACTTAAACATTGTTAATTAGGTAAGCAACATTTGTTAATTACATTCTATGCAACTCTTGGTTTGTTGAGTTTTACATCTTATGTATCGGCTTCTCAACACTTTGCCTCAAGGCCCAAAACCGTTTTGATGGCCTTGTGAAATCAAACCAACACTTTTCTGACTTATGGATGTCCGACTTCCATTCTATTAATTTATGATGATTTAAGATAACCCCGCTTTGGCAGGCGTTTTCTATAATAATCATAAAATTAATAGTTATCAGTGTTGGAAAGGCACAAATAATTTCTTTTGTTCTTGGGACATAAATATGCAGTCTCACAATAATACAACAGAATATTTAAACATGCATCATCCAATAAATATGTGATATAGTATGGCCAGAGAAATAAAGCTACTAATTAACTATGCTCTCCATCCTTTGTAGCTTTGGACACTCCAAAATTCTTGGCTACCTTCTCTTGTGATGAGGGATCCTCCATCTTCTATGCGAGGTAATATACAAAAATTGTACAGCCTAATACAAGAGACTAGTAATATAAAATTACATTGCAAAACACAAACGACACGCAGGCCGTATTTATATATTACAATAAAAACAAAACGACACGCAGGTCGTATTTAGTTTGGCCATACTATATCACTAAAATTAAAATCCTGCAAGTTAGTATTATCTCATAACACAACATATTGCATACTCATAAAAGCGAAAATAAATTTAATCAATTATTAAATAAACAATTATGGGTCGAGGGGCAGCGCCCCCGCGGGGTTTGGGGCAGCGCCCCAACCGGGGTCCGGGGGGTGGACACCCCGGCGGCGGTGATCTCATCAAGTCTACCAGATTGAACGATTTCAAATTATTTTCTCCAGAAACGTGTCTGATCTTATTAGACAGATTCGTCTAGACTAATCACATTAATCTGCCCTATCTCATTAATCAAATCGTGGAAAAACCCGATAGCCGTGATCTCATCAAGTCTACCAGATTGCGTAAACCTTAACAGAATGATTTTGAAAACGCTAAACATGATAATTGCGGAATTAAAATCATGACAGCATAAAGATGAACCCTTATCAAAAACGACTTAACAGAATCATGAACATGTCGATAACAGTCATACAGTAATCACGTTTTTGTCATATCAGATCTCTATTAATCATATTATGAAAGGACATATCGAATATGCAAACTTATAACGAAAACAGAAACATGCTATAGAAAACGATTAACCCATTAATCGATATTATCAAAACCTAGCATGATACTAAAAATCCGAATATGATATTAAACGAAATTTAAACGAGAACAGATCTTCAAGTTATTAAACGACTATAATCATGATCGAAATTAAAGAACAGTAAATAACCTCGCTCTGATACCACTGAAGGGAATTAGGGCAGTAATCATGCATCGCATACACTAATTTACGCACTAATCTTAAACCCTAGGATCTATGCTGTTCAATAAAATCGACAGAAGACATACCTTATGTGTGATTTGATGTTACTAAAACGAACAGGATGGATCAAATCCTTCTGTTGTTGTCGTCCTTAGCGTAGAAATTACGACGCCTCTACGGTATGCACACACGAACGGGATGAGATCCTTGCTTGGTATACTAGCGCCTTCTAGGGTTCTCACAATTATTTCGACTCTCTAGCCTCTCAATAATTTCCATGACGGCCAGGATGAACAAAGGTTCCCTTTTATAAGGGAACCCTAGTGAGAACCCTAAGCAACAAACGAACTGGGCCCAAGTCCAACTTGGCCCGTTTTAATTCGTTTTGATCCAACTCGTTTTGGTGTGCGACCCTGTAGGTTTTACACTCTTTGGCAGTATATTAAAAGTCCGTTTTATTATACGAATAGTAAGCGGTCTCTAGTAAAACATTACTACTATCCAAAGGGTATAAAGGTCAAAAACGACACAACCTTAAATTGATATTCCACATATTAACTCCTTTTGTCAATCGATATCTAGATTGAACACAAGACTAGGCAAGTGTCATTCTTGTATAGTTCAATCTTTATTTCTTGATCTCTAAGTATAATTAATCTAAAACAAATGACGTCTCATTTGTGCATGGCCATGCAAATATTAATTACACTTATCAAGGGGCCCAACGATATCTCTCTCAATACATGAGAGTGACAAATTCCATCTTGATCAACCACATACCTCTACATAGTTCAAAGTATGCTCGGTCATCATCTTTATAATTACTCGATCAAGAGCAACGTTTGATAATGCCTGACATGCTAATCCCTATGTTGGTAACCATGGCGATCTCAGGTCTGAGGATAATACGATATCACAAATGGGGAACATCACTGATGACATTATGTAACACTCCTCGCAGTGTCCCCAAAGCGGGTCAGTCCAATACTTTATTCCCTAACAAGTATCAGTATGTTCAGCTTGATATTTCCATATCCATGACTTGTGGAATATAATCATCAGCTGACCCATACTCTAATCATTATATCAATGTGATCCTAGGTTATTGACACATGATTAGGGATATCTAAATAATATTATTATAGCATTACTAGCATCCCACAATCAAGTCACGTACTTGATGAACTAGTATTAATATATATTATTTACAAGATAATATAAAGTATAATAAATAAACTTTATTAATAACAATAAGCATAAAATATCCAAGTACAAATCATAATCTATGAATAGTCCTAGGACATATCTCTTTCACGAAGACCAATTCGTAGCCGCCGAAGACTGATCGGTTATAGCGTAAGATCGATTGGCATTTTGTGATCTTTCAAGTTTCTTGGGTCATTTTCTCTTTTTTGATTTTGAGTCTTTTTGTCCATCTTTGTTCTTTGCTCGAGACTTGTATTTGTTTTTTTATGTCATTTAAGTTAAACCATGTTTTGCTGGAGTACGAATAACGTCTTTTCCAAGAGTCGTAAAATGAGGTGTCTACAGACGTATGGTCTAAACAATTGAACTCGAGAACAAAATGGCATTGGCTATTTTGGTTCAATCTTTCTAACTCAAGCTTATTATTTACTTGTATTTATTCCTATTCATTGCTCTTAAGATCGCTTGATTTATTTATTTACTTGATATAGATTTAATTAAAGTTTTATTACTTAAACTTTCCTTGAAGCTATTTTAAATTCTGAATTTAGTTTTAAAAAACCTATTCACCCCCTCTAGGGTTGTTTTTTGACCTATAATTAGTATCAGAGGGTGTACTTTTATTTTGATCTAACCATCTTAGAGTTTACGATCATGTCTATCTATCAAGGAACTAGCCTTTCCAAAGGTGCTTCTATCACTAGGCCACCATTGTTTGATGGCAAAAACTATAGCTATTGAAAAAATAAAATGTGTAAGTTTTTACAATTTAGTGATTTTGAACAATGGATGGTTACACTTGTTGGACCCTATGAGATTACCAAAATTGATGAAAGGGGCAATGTGATTCCCAAATTGGTATTCGAGTATGATAAGTTTTGATATTAAGAAAATCCAATTCAATGCTAAAGCTTTAAACTCTTTACATTATGCTTTAAGTATGGATGAATACAACAAAATATCTAGTTGCAAAACCACCAAAGAGATTTGGGACAAACTTAAGGTTGTTTATGAAGGAACCTTTCAAGTGAAGGATAATAATATAAATATGCTTGTCCATGATTATGAATTGTTCAACATGGAGCCCAATGAATCTCTTACTTCTATATATAGTAAATTCTTTATCATCACTAATGCTTTGGATTTTGTTGTCAAGGTTTATACTAATGAAGACAAGATTCGAAAAATTCTTAAAAATTATTCCCAAGAAATAGAGGCCTAAAGTGACAGCCATATAAGAAGCTAAGAACCTTAAAATACTTAGCATGGATAAAATTTTGGGATTCCTCAAAACTCATAAGAAAGAATTAGAAAGAGAGGAAGAAACTAAGGAAAAATCTAAGAAAACTCTAGCCCTCAAAGCTAATCAACGTGAGGAAGATAATGAGTCAATGGGAGGAGATGAAGACATGGAACTTCTCTCTAGAAAATTTATGAAATTCTTAGCAAAGAAGAACTCTCGAGGAAGGAACAATAACAATGCATCTTCTTCAAGAAAAAACAATGATTGATCAACGCAATCAAGAGTTGAAAATGAAAAAATGCTTCCATTACCTTGAATCCGGATATTTTAAAACCAATTGTATGGTTAGAAGAAAGGAGAAAAGAGATAAAAGAGACACAATGTTTAAGCAAGTAAAACATGCTCTCAAAGGAACATGGAGCGATTCCGAATGTGGAGAATCCAATGCCGACTCTAGCGATGAGAAAACGACAAATCTTTGCCTTATTAGAAAATGTGCATAATGATCATGAAAGAAGTATGCAAATCTCAAAAAAGAAAACTCTATCATTTCTAATAAGTGTGAAATTTTTGAAAAAGAAAACATGGATGTCAAAAATGAAATTAAAGTTTTAAAAAAGGGGAAATAAAAGGAAATTCTAAGCACACTTATATTAGAAAATGATAAGTTAAAAGATAAAGTGGAAGACTTTACTTATAGTATAACCAAGTTCACCAATGGAGGGGATAACTTGGATAAACTATTAGGCATGCAAAGGTGTGCCTTTGACAAAGTCGGTTTGGGATATAATCAAATCGATAATCAAAAGGATTACAAAAATTTCTTCAAAACATACACACATCATGATCCCACTCATCTTTGCTCATATTGTGGTAAAAATACTCATGATGTGCATTCTTGTTTCTACAAGAATAAAGCTTTTTCAAAGGGAAAACTTACTTGGGTTCCAAAAGGAACCATTATGTATGCTAATCCAAAGGGAGCTAACACATTTTTGGTACTAAAGGAGAAGTTACTTAAGGTTATGGTGTAGGTTTGTTTAAAAGCAAAAGGAAGCAAAACCAAATGATTCTTAAATAGAGGTTGTTCTAAGCACATGACGGGAGACAAGTAAAACTTTTTAAGTCTCATTCCTAAATAAGGAGGGAATGTCACTTTTAGGGATAACGCCAAAGAAAAAATCATGGAAATATGTAAAGTTGAAAAGGATTTTATTTGTATTGATAATGTTCTCTTAGTAAAAGGTTTAAAGCATAATCTACTTAGCATTAATCAATTATGTGATAAAGGTTATAAAGTTATTTTCAAGTCCGATTGTTGCATTGTGAAAAATATTAGTGATAATTCCATCTTGCTTGTTGCATATAGAACTAGTAATGTATATACTCTCGAACTTAATGATTTATCTCAACAAGATGTTAAATGCTTGTTCGTTATAAATAAAACTTTTTGGTTGTGGCATAAGAGATTGGGGCATGCTACTATGGAATTGATTTATGCTTTGTCTAAAAAGGAGTTAGTTGAGGGTTTGCCTAAAACCAAGTTTGTTAAAGATAAATTTGTGATGCATGTCAACTTTGTCAACAACACAAGTCCTCTTTTAAATCTAAGAAAGATATTACTTCAACTAGACCTGTTGATATGTTGCATTTAGATTTATTTGGACCTAATTCGGTTGCAAGTTTGAGTGAAAAATTGTATACCTTTGTTATTGTTGATGATTATTCTAAATTTACTTGGGCGTTCTTTCTTGTTTACAAAAGTGAAACTCCACATGTCTTTGCTAAATTTTGTAAAAAAGTTCAAAATAAAAAAGATGTTTCTATTATTCATGTTAGAAGTGATAGATGTAAAGAATTTGATAATGTTAAAATTGAATTTTTTTGTGATGAGCATGGTATGGATCATAATTTTCTGAAACCTAGAACTCCTCAATAAAATGGTGTCATTGAAATAAAAAATAGATCTTTTTAAAAGATGTCTAGAACCATGCTAAATGATGCCTTATGAATTATGGAATGACAAAAAACCGAATATTGCATATTTTAGAATTTTTGGATGTAAGTGTTTTATTTTGAATGATCATGATCCCTTATGTAAATTTGATTCTAAATCCGATGAAGGAATTTTTCTTTGGTATGTCACTAATAGCAAAGCTTATTATGTTTACAATAAGAAAAGTTTAGTTGTTCAAGAATCTATACATGTTGTATTTGATGAATCTAATCCTTTCAACCCCATAGTGCACTCCGATGATGATGTTAAAATTATCTAAAAGAATTTGAAAAATCAAATTAAGGATGTATCTAAGGAAGAACCTTTAAGTGCTCAAGCTCATTCTAAGGAGTTAGAAAACAAAATCAAGCAATCTTCAAATGATTTACCTAGGAGTTGAAAATTTGTGTCAAACCACCCTATTAATCAAATTCTTAGAGAGCCATCTAGTAAAGTTATGATTAGACCATCCTAAAGAAATGTATGCAATAATGTGTGTAGACACCCCGATCCGTGACCCCCGCAAGAACCCTAACGACCTTCGAGAACTACTATTTTTTTGGGTCCGAAACACACCCGAGCACCCGAAACTACCCCGAAAGGGTTTGTTGGCCAGCAAACCCATTTTTAAGAGAGATTGTCGCACGACATATCACATTGTCGCGCGACAATCACTGATATGTCGCGCGACAATCACACTATGTCGCGCGACAATCACACTATGTCGCGCAACAATCGCTCCTGACACTAGACCATCCACTCCCTGACACATCAGTCTGTCAGAAACATCACTTCAGCCGTTTGTCGCGCGACATTGGACTCATTGTCGCGCGACATATGCTCCTTTTGGGGAAGTGTCGCGCGACAATCGTCCCCGAGAAGTATAAATAGGCCAACACCCCCAAGGGTTCAGAGGCAGCAACTTGGGATTGGAGAATTCTAAGCTTTAAATCTGATTTTCTAGTATTTTATCAAGCATTCTCTATTATTATCTTATTTCTAAAGAATTATCGAGTCTATTCTCGACACTCGACGTGTCCCGTCTCTGGAATCGAAATCACGGAAATATCTGAAGAAGGAAAAGATCATTATCACCAGAGATCTCTCTGCCGTATTATATTTTCTTTCTTACTATTATTCTCGTCGGGAAGGTAAAGAAAGTATCTTCTAGTATTTAACATTAAATATCTATGTACTTGTTTCATTTCTGTTATTCTGTCCACGTTTTATTTGAATAAACTTATTGCCAAGTTACAAATAGTCTATCGTTTTCAAAACAAAAGACCCTGATAAAACCATTTGTAAAACCAGAAAAGTAAGTACATTACCATACGGATAAAACCCTGTCTTCAAAACCCGGACCGGTAAAACTTACTTAGGAATTAAAAACCCAGTATATCCTATATGTTTCATAGATTGTGATACATTTGGGAGAACCCCTCTCAAGAGTTCCAATTCCATATTGAATTAGTTCCACTAAAAGATCCAAACTTTTCCAAAACAAGTCAAAACCCGGGAAAACCGTCATTATCCGAGAAATAATACGGGAAACTCCCTCTCTAAAGAAAATAACTTTTATCACTTGTATTTGCATTTCTCAAAACTCAACATTGGATCTCGGAACACAAAGGTTTTCATCCTTTTTCCCGTTTTCCCCAAGAATTAGGGTTTTTACTTAGAAAGTAGTAGACTGTCGGTAAAAGCATCCAAGTTTTTCAACATAGAATAAACATATAAAAGACCAATAGAGACCAAAAGGGTGGAATGAGTGCTTAACACCTTCCCAAACCGTAATATAGTTTCCGAGCCCTATAGAATCCTGGTTTCGTAGACAAACGTGTAGAGAAAGGCTTATCTGTAGCCTTTCCTCTTACACAACTGTTTTGTACGTTTTCTCGTAAAATGTATTGGTGACTCTGAACGAACCCCTTTGCATCTAGAATAGACATAGGGACACCTGATATGAATCAACAAAAGACGCTCCAGCAAATGGAACGACGGAATCCGTTCCGACGTTTTAGACGCCCAACCAAACGGGGACGAGACCCGGGGGGGTCGCATTTGCGGATTCTCACAATGGCGACTCTGCTGGGGACACTGTTAGAAAACTAGACTTTTATATGTGGACTTTTTGTTTTATCTGTTGAATACTTGTTTTTACTGCTTTCCCTACTTATGTTAATTGATTGAGAAAAAACCTTTTTCTAAGAATGGGAGTTTTTTTTTAAATGTACGTAATCAAGATGAAGATATTTGTAAAACCAACCTTTCGAACTTTACGCGCACTATCACAAATCATGCATTGGTTCTACGAGTGCGAAATTACCCCAAACCCTCGGAAGTATTATAAGTGAGTAAGGAGTTGGCTTGCTTGGGCCAACATAAACCGAAAGCATTTACTTCCACTCTCCTTGGCCAAGTACGCCCCCGAGGTATATCGAGTGACGAGAACACTCACGTACCCGGTAAGTATATCAAAAGGCTCTTGCACGTACCTGCCCTTGGGGTATATCGCAAGGTCTTGCCAAATAGGAGGGAGCCTGAAGCCTTAAACCGTTCGTACACCTGCGCTGCATATAAGATTGAGTCGGCTAAAACACTTGTCAAACAGCCGTAGGGGATGTACCACCTTACGGCTTACTTTCCAACACCTTTTTAAAATTCGAGGCTCTTCTCGGCAATTTTTAGTGGTTCTTTTGGCAAAAATCGAGTCGCATCACAGTCTTCCTTCATCTTCGCTACATGGTTTCGTCTACAGTCGTGAAGCAACGACAGACTGGAAAGTTGGGCCGGTCGAGATCACACCGGGAGACTAGTGAGACCAAGCACACCTGGAATGGCCGATGAACGCGAGAACCGAGGGACAGATCAGAGCCTAGCCGAGACGTCTGCAGCTCAACCAACTTTAGCCGAGATGCACCGTCTGTTGATGACCGTCAGCATGAACTTGGCAAACCTCACAAACGAGCAACAGAATACCCGTGTCCGAATAGAGGAGTTGTCAGCCGAACGAGCCGCACCACCGGGTTTTGAACGACTACCACCGAATCGAAATTTGAACCAAGGGCAGTCTTCACAAGTGCTTCCCCCAGTTCAAGGAACCAATCTACCCCAAACGGGTCCCATCATAGCCGGTCCCATTCAAACTGACCCCAACAATCAGAATCAATGGGCCCCGGATTCAAGCCCCACTTATCAGCAACAAGAGCCACCCATAGTTTGGCCGCAACCCCAAGTACAACCCAGATTTGACCCCCAATACTAGCCATGGCCACAAGTCCCCACAAGACCTATTCCACCACCGGCCCCAGTAGCCCCTCCCAATGAATACCCAGACATCAACCGACTTCGGGCAGTGTATGCAGAATCGGTTATAGCTCGGGAACAGCCCGATGAGACGTCAAGAGAAAGCGAAAAGATGAAGAAACTGAAAGAGCAGATGAAAATTCTGCAAAGAGGGGTCTCTCTAATAAAAGGGGCAGACGAGATTATGGATATGAATGCCTTCTCCCTCTACCCAGAAGCAATATTACCCCAGGGATTCAAACTCCCTTCCATCACTAAATTCACAGGAACCACACCCCTAAAACCCATCTCCAATCCTACATCAGATCCATGCAAGTATCCGGCTGTGGAGAGCCGGAGCTAGCTCAGGCCTTTTACATGATCTCACGGGGGCCGCCTTGAGATGGTTTTTTGATCTGGAGAGACACCACACGAAGACTTGGGGAGATATCGTGAAGGAGTTCATGACCAAGTACGGGTCCAACGAGGACTTGGAAATTACCCGTAAGCACCTAGAAATGGCCAAGCAAGGCGAGAAGGAAAGCTTCAGCGATTTCGTCACGTGCTGGAGGGAGATGGCCTCCCAAATGTCCAAACGGCCTGATGAAGAAGAACAGTTGGAGATCATTCAGAAGAACCTCACTCCAGCCGTACTGAGTTGCATGGGGAAACATGTATTCCCACACTTCAGAGCCTTGTTGAGTATGGGATCACAAGTAGAAGAGGAATTGGCCAAGAAAGCTGAAACCGACACCAAGAAAGCCTCATACACTGGGAGAAATACAGCCACTCCAGCCGTGAATCAACTAAGCTCATACCCCTACCAACAAAACCCTTTCCAACAATCACAACAAGCCCCTCCGATGAGTTGGCCTGCACAAGGAGACTCTTCAAACACCGAGGCTAAGAGGAGGAGAAACTTCTGCACCCTCCCCACTACCCTGGTCAAAAGCCTGGAACTACTCCGAAAGGCCGGACTAATCACTCCACTCAACCCGCGCCCCCCACCAAACCCTATTCCCAGCACCTGGAGAATGAACGAGAACTGTGCATACCATCAAGCAGCTGGCCACGACACGGAACGCTGCTTGGCTCTTCGCCATCGTATCCAGGACCTCATTGAAGCCGGAACCATCCCCGCACCCGGCGGACCCAATGTTACCAACAACTCCCTACCCAACCACGCTCCACCTACAGGGATTAATGCCTTGACCACTGATGAAGAAGGTTTCGATCCCGTAGGGCTCATTCGAGATGACCCGGCCTGCAAGGCACCCGCAGTACTGGTAGTAAAGGCTCAAGTAGCACCAGGCCTCAATCCGATAATCGACCAATGGATGGCTAAAATGAACTTCCTACCCGGATAGAGTTTAGGAAGGACAAATCAGGAAATCTCACAACCATTCACAATAAAAACCAATCCCGAAAAATCTGGGATAAGATGGACCCAGGAAAAGAAGAAACAGCCGTAGAAACCACGAGACCCCCCTAAGGAGACAATCTGTATGACAGAAACCTCCCCCGGGACCTTCAGTTGGTCGGAAGAGCCAGAGACATCAGAAATCTCAGAGGGATCAGACCCAGCATCCCTTTGGATCCAACAAATTACCCGCTCAGGAAGGGTATACCAGCCACCACCGATGGATGCCGAGAAATCACCACCTCCTAAGAAAATAGGAGAAGATCGAGTACTTGAGCAGTTGAAGAAAACCCAGGCACACATCACCATTTGGGGCCTCTTGGTTGCCTCCAAACCTCACAGGACCGCTTTCATCAAACTTCTAGACGAGGCTGTCATATCACCAGACTCCACACCCGAACAATTGTCAAACATGATCGGGTCACTTACAGTCCAAACAAGTCTGTCATTTTCAGATGAAGACTTGTCTCCATTAGGGAGGAAACACAGCCTGGCCCTCCATATCACCGTTCGGACCCGAGGAAAAATCCTTCCACAAGTCCTTATCAACAACGGGTCAACCATAAACGTCTGCCCCCTGAAGACCGCCAGATGTCTGGGTATCTTAGACTCAGAACTTTCCCCATCAGCTGTGACTGTTAGAGCCTATGACAACACCAGAAGGGCCGTTCTGGGTTCTCTAAGGCTTGATCTCATGGTCGGACCCGGAAGTTTTCCGGCCGACTTTCAAATCATAGACATTCCCTCCAGTTTTAACCTCCTGTTGGGAAGAGCATGGCTACACGACATAGGAGCACTCCCCTCCTCCTTACACTAGAAGATCAAGATACCAATCGAAGGGAATGTAATCATCATCCAAGGAGATCCTGAAAGGACCTTGGTGGATCTGGAGTTACCCGTATCAGGCATCGGGAGCCAGAGTATACAGCTGGGAGGCTTTTCTTGCGAGCCTCAAGTACAAACTTTCACCACCCAAAAAATCGAGTATCTACCCCCTGACAATATCCCCGGACTCAGCACCAAGATCATCAATATGCTGAGAATGATGAAGTACTTACCCGGGGCCAATCTAGGAATGGGACAGCCAGGGTTACTCCAAGCCTTAGAGCCAGTGACGAGGCACGAAAAAGAGGGTTTGGGGTACCAGCATACCAAAGAAGACGACTAAGAAAAAAGAAGCCGAGGGCATCAGTATCCGAGCTTTAGCTCTCTGAATGGGTTTTTCGTCAAAGAATGAGAGGACTTCCCCTTTTGCGGCTTTCAAGAGCCCTGGAGAAACAGCGACGGAGAGAACCTTCCAGGATGGGAAATCTTCTATGAAGAGGACCTTTACATCAAAGAAAACATTGAGCACAGTTTCTCTACCAAACTAACGATCGGGTCGAGGGAAGAAGATAAGGACAAAGAAGAGAAAGAGGAAGAAATGATCGGAGATCTCTTCGACATCATGGCTCTAGGGGACGATGAGCCAGGAGACGACCCTGTACACTTGATACACACTGATCCAGATTACAAATGGGGAAAGAGCGAAATTGTAAGGGTGAGAGATAAGAGTGATGGTAGGGCTAGGGAGGAGTCACCCCTAAATTTACTTTTCAAACCTTTACCTATTATCAATGAAGAAAACTCTATTTTGAGTTATCCTGTTGATTTTAATTTTGTAATTGCTTATATGGAGTTGGAGAAACTAAACGAACACCCCGAACGGGAGGAGTAGCGTATACAGAGCGAGGAAGGAGACATGCTAGAAGAAGGCAGTCAAAGGCAGTCAAAGGCAAGATCATAGCTGATTACCTGGCCCACAATCCGATATTGGGGGACATGCTAAAAGAAGCTGAATTCCCGGACGAAACTATCATGAATGTCGAGACCGATGAGGACTGAAAGTTGTACTTCGACGGGGCCGCCAACCAAAACGGAAACGGGATAGGTATCCTGTTAGTCTCTCCAGACCAAACTCACTCCCCGGTATCATATCGTCTGGACTTCTCCTGCACCAACAACATGGCCGAATATGAAGCCTACATTATCGGGTTAGAGATCGCGCTCCAAAGGGGTATAAAGAGAATACAGGTATACGGAGATTCAGCACTAGTGGTTCACCAAGTTCTGAAGGAATGGAAGATCAGAGATGAGAAACTAGTCCCCTACCTTGCCCGATTGGAGGATGTCGCGGGAAAGTTCGAGCATGCGGAATTTTACTATGTCCCCAGGTCATAGAACAGTTTTACTGACGCATTGGCAACCCTAGCATCTATGATCGATATCCCGGAGGGGATGGAAGAAATAACTCTTACAGTACAAAAAAAGTCAGGACTAGCACACTGCATGGCCTTAAAAGTAGAGAATGGAGAGAATGGGGACTCAACCGCTTGGTTTTACGATATCTGGAACCTGCTGAAAAATCACCAGTATCCCGAGCAAACAGACAAGAAGACACGGGTCACACTCAGGAGACTAGCATCAGGGTTCATACTTTGTGCCGGCAGGCTATACAAAAAGAACTACGACGGGACCCATCTCCAATGTCTGGCAGAAAAAGAGTCCGTCAAAATGATGGATCAGATGCATGGGGGCGATTGTGGGCCTCACATGAGCGGCCATACACTTGCCCGCAAGATCATCAGGCAAGGCTATTACTGGTCTACCCTACAGAACAACTGCGTTAACCACGTACGCCATTGCCACAAATGCCAGATTTATGCTAGATCTCAGAAACTGCCTCTGAAAGAGTTGTACAACATGACTGCCCCCTGGCCATTTGCAACCTGGGGAATCGACATCATCGGAAAGATTTCACCCAAAGCCAGCAACGGCCATGAATTCATATTAGTGGTCATCGACTAATTCACCAAATGGGTAGAAGCCAATCTTTCCAAACCCTTGACGCCAGAAAGGTCGCCCGATTCATCCGACGGAACATCATCTGCTGGTATGGGGTCCCGCACGAGATCATATCGGACAACGGCACTCACTTCGAGGGGGAGGCTAATCTCGTCATAGAAGAATACGGTATTACTCGACACAGATCTTCGCCATACAGACTACAAACCAATGGCGCAGTCGAGGCTGCCAACAAGAATTTGAAGAATATCCTAAGCAAAATGACCGACACCTGCCGAGACTGGCCAGAGAAATTACCATATGCATTGTGGGGATACCGCACCACTGAGAGGGTTTCCACCGGGGCAACCCCGTTCTCCCTTACGTACGGAATGGAAGTAGTCCTTCCTGTTGAGTTAGAGGTCCCCTCTCTCAGGGTAATGCTAGAAAATCAAGTCAATGGACTTAAATGGGTCCAGGCACGTCATAACGAGCTAGCCCTACTGAATGAGAAGAGATTGAAAGCCGCATACCACCACCAAGGGTATCAGAAGAAAATCGCTCGAGCATTTAACCAAAAAGTAAAGATTCAGGGTATCAATGAGAACGACATCGTATTGAAAGAAATTCGAGAGCCAGCCAGAGATCCAAGGTGAAAGTTCGGGCAGAAGTGGACAGGTCCTTATATCGTCAAAGAAATTAATACGGGGGGTGCCGCTATACTCGCTGACTTAGACGGACAGTTACTACATTCACCAGTCAACATGGACCGACTGAAGAAGTATTATCAATAGGCATAAACATGTGTAGATAAGAACTACGTAAACCTGAGCCCCGACTCAAACTTTTGTTCTTTGTAAAAATCAAAAGGGGAATGTAGGCAACCTGAGAAGTGACTTCAGGCCCGGTTTTAACTTTGTAAAGAAACTTATTTTTCCATAAACAGTCCTTCATATATTATTAAAATAGTGGTTCAGAACACCGAAAGTTACAAAGGAGTTACAACATACAAAAGAGACTAATCCCTAGGAGTTGGCCACACTGGGTCCTCAGTAGCCAAATCGATTCGAGCCTCATCCAGGATCTGGTACGCAAAAATAATGTTTTCCTCTGTGGGTGCAAAATCTATGAACCGGAACCACTCTATTTGAAAGGGATCATCAATCAGCTCTCCTTCCAGAGACCCCCAATGAGAGCGGATAACATCAGCCCGGAGGGGCCGGGTAATACCGAAACGGGCATAGTTGAATTGACGAGTCAATCGAGCACGCCACATCCTCTCTACCGATAAAGAAACATGCTGGGTCACAAACTTAGATTCAGAGGAGAAATTGTTTAGACCAAGGGGAATGTCCTGAGGAACGTTGAACTGCCAAAAAAGACGTCCTGGGAGATAAAAGGAGGTGAACCAGAGCCCACGGAGCCTAACATAGTTCTAACCCCCAGTACTAATCACCATCGCCCTCAACTTCCACCAGGGGATGTTCCACCGAATGGCACAAAAATTCTCCGAGAACCACACCGACCAATAAGAGGAATACATGGTCAAAGCACCAAAGAGGGGACGATGGAAGAAATGAGTTGGATTGTCAAGCCGAACCCCGTTGAAGCCCACCGATCGGAAGCGCTCCAATAGCCACATATATAGTAAACGCGGACTCCCCCTAAAAAAGGGTGAAGTCCCCCTTTGAACATCATCCAGACCATTCAGGGTCTCTGCAAGAACAATGGGGACTATGGACTCTCCATTTTTAGCATGGTAGATCAAACTCAGAATAGTCGGATCAACGCGGGAAGAACCCATCACTAGTAACATATCAGAGACAAGGCAGATCAAGGCCGCCGCAGTACGCCCCACGCCGTAAGAGGCTCTATCTTTGTAATAATGAAAGAACCTCACCATTTTATGGAGGTCAAGGAGTCCGTCGTTATTGAAACCATCACAGGCCGCCTGGGGAATGTCTTACAGAGCAATTAGCATGTCGCGGGGACCGATTTCTTCTGTGGGAACTGCCATTGGGAGACGAATGTCAGAACGCAACAGCCAGGAGAACTCCTCATAAGTTGGGCAGAGCTCATCTAGTCCAAAGCGGAAGAGATGGTCCGTAGGACTCCAGAAATACAAGGCACCTAACAGAAAAGAAAAATCAACGGGACGATGGCACCAGCCCGCTAAAGGACTAAAAGCACCGAAGTTCAAACTATTTTCAGAAGATATCAAAGCATCTCGGGCATTAACGTAAGAAAAATCAGATTTTGTGCGATAAGAAGACATTTTGGAAGGGTGTGGGGATGAAGGAAGGAAGATGGGTGTATTTATAGCAAAAAAGAGGGTCATGTACCTGTTTGTCGCGCGACAAACCCTTGCCCAAGAGGGATTATCGCGCGACAAACTCACTTAGGGCCACCCCATTTTTGTTTTTCTTTACATAAAAGTCATTCTTGCCAAAAGAATCATTTCTGGATGCATCCTTGTTCTCACTTTGTTCTTTTTACAGAAAACCTAAATGTCACTACACTACAAGGTATGGGTTCTAAATCACTGACTCATATATACATATATATATATATATATATCTTTCACAGACAGAGAATAATAATATATATCATCAGACACAAATAAAGATTTTCATAAAAATCCAATAAAAGAACAGTTTTCAAAAACTACATGATCTGTCTAAAGCACATCTAAAAATAAATACATATCTGTCCGAACTAACAAAAATGTAGAAAGAGAAAAAACTAATCTACTCGAGAGCGTTTTGACACGCTCCCACTATCACCCGAGCCCTCCTCGGGAGTAAGATCAACTACTGGGACGCCTGGAATATGAGGAACTGCCGCCTAGGAAGGCCCCGTCGACTGGAAGGGAGCCGTAGGACGGATCACCGATGATCGAGAACGCCTAGAAGTCCGACTGCTACTCCTCCGCGACTCCGTCCGGGCACGAGAAGAAGTCAGGGGATCGTCCGGCCGCAAGAAAATGTCGATGGCCCTCTGGTAGTCACGCATATAAGCTAGAGGGTCTCGACCGACGTACTGGAGCAAGTTCCAGCTGTAGAGGTACTGGGCGTGCCAAGCTCGCAAATCTGCCACCCGTACGCTCACCCGCTGAAAAAAGACATAAAGACAAGAGAATCAGCACAATCAAGAGAATAAATAAGCACAGTTAAAATCAAGAGAAGGTAAAGAAGGTACCTCATCACCAGGGTGACCACCCAAGTAGTCAAAAGTATCCTCAGGAATAGGGTACTCAGGGACGGTATATCGACGTAGACCAGCGCCGACATAAGAGATGTCTCTGGGGAGTGGGGGTAGATCTACCCACAGAATGGACGACCCCGTCGGGACAGCCGCAAAAGTGGATCCTCCCTCCTCACGAATAGGAAACAAAAGAGGACGAGAAGATGAGCCGCCGAGACCTGGAGATCGGGCTGGAGGCCCCATAGCAGTCGTCGGGAGAGGAGTCAACGTGGCGTAAGTACGGACCCCCGGAGGATCCACCATAGCCGTCGCCCTCAAAGGCGGGACCCCACTTGAAGGAGTAGTCGCCGCAGCAGGAGGGGTCCGGCTGAACTGCTCGTAATCCGTCCCAAGGTCCGCAGGCTCCCAGGACCTCTCAGAAAATCCTGCTCTCCCCTCGGCAGCCTCAGCAGCAGCAAAGAGGACCTTCGGAGATATAGAAGGGCCGGTAGGGAACTCAAAACCCTCAGCACGCTGCTACTCCACGGGTGTTGTCTGAGGTGGCTGCTCCGGAGTCGATGTCGTATCACCACCCTCACCCCCTGACCTATCGCCACCCTCGGCAGCAGCAGGGATGTCCTTCTCCCCCTCGGGGTCCTCATCCTCGGAATCCAAGATATTGTCCCTCTGATCAGGGACAGGTGACAGGTGACCCGGAACCGCTCTGGCTAGGTGAGCCTGTCCTCGTATGTAATGGGATCACCTCCCAACGCCCGGTATCTCTCGTAGAAGACCCAACCCCGAGTCCCCTTCGGCTCCCTCATCAAATAACGGGCAGCAAAAGCGGCGTAGTCTCCCTCCTCGATGAACGTCTGAAAACCAAGTCCGTCCACCAAGGCCTGCACCGTCACTAGATCAATCTCGCCCGTCTGCCTCATCAGAACCGGGGGAAATAGTGGAACTCGAGGCCATTGGGCCGGTGTGTGCTGGCGAATAACCCTCTCGCCCAAATAGAAGTGAAGGCCGTACTCGTCCCGGATAAGCCGCCTAGTCCTCGAGGCGGTCAGAGCACGACCATACCCAAAATGGAGACCCAGATCACCCCAGGGGGCCCACTCAATTTGCAAAGAGAACGAAATTTTTATTTTAGTTATTTATATTCTATTTACAATTTATTTATTGAAAGGAAAAAGTACTAAAATATTTACCTGCTCCTCCAACAGGTCATGGACGGCAGCAGCACCGGTCTCTCGAGTCCGGTATACATAAGGGGCCCTGTAGTTCCCCGTGATGAATCGGTGGAGAAAGGAAAACTGATCCTCGTTCTCGACGAGGAGATCCACCTGGGCGCGCCCCAAACGGGTATACGCCACAAACCAACTCTGAAGAAGAAACATAAAGAATATCAGCAATAATCAAATAGGAAAGACGTAAAGAACTGAAGCAAAAGTCAAAAGGATAAAAGTATGTACCTCCCACAACAATGAGAAGCCCTTGAGGTTCAGGGCTAAATGGCGAGAAACCTGGTCCATAGCATCATATAGGACTGCAAGGATGAAGCCTCCCCGGTCGTAATCGAACATGATGCTGAAATCCTGGAGATAGGGCAGCCACCAGAGATGGGCCGTGTCTCCCCCACGGGCCTCGAACATATCGTGGAGCGTCAGTAGAAGAAGGACGAGGACATACTGGCGCGCCTCCTGACGGGTCATCGGCGCCCCTAAGGTAACTATTCGGGCTCTCTCCGTGGCTAGCCGAGTAACTAAGACGGCCCAAGGAATCGTATCACCGGAACTCTGTCGCTCCGAAAACCATCCTAATGCACCAATGATGCCCTCGGCTGTCAGACGTAAGAGGACATCGATCTGTATAGGGACCCCCTGAAGGAATCCCGGTCAGAGCGAACAAGTCGAGGGGGGTCATCGTCATCTCCCCCCAGCTCTAGTGAAAAGTGTGAGTGGTGTCCCACCAGTGACAGGCCAGAGCTGACACCAACACAGCTGCCTTAGATACCCGCTCCGGGAGGGCATCAAAGAGAGAGCCAAAAGGAGTCGCGAGAAGCAACTCCTGGACAGGGGCCGGTGCCTGTCGCCACTCTAAAGAAATGGTGTTGGGAGAACCCCAACCACGGCCAACCCACTGCAGACAAAAAGAACGAGTACAGGATTAGGAGGATGTTTTGGTGTAATTATGAGAGTTATGGGGTTATAGGGTAAAATTATGTAATTTTCTAAAAAAAAACCTGAGGGTACTTTGGTGTAATTACGAAAGATATGGGGTTATAAGGGTAAATTATGTAATTTTCCAAAACCTGAGGGTACTTTGGTGTAATTATGAGAGATATGGGGTTATAGGGGTAAATTATGTAATTTTCTAAACCTGAGGGTACTTTGGTGTAATTATGAGAGTTATGGGGTTATAGGGTAAAATTATGTAATTTTCCAAAAAAAAAAAAAACTTGAGGGTACTTTGGTGTAATTATGAGAGATATAGGGTTATAAGGGTAAATTATGTAATTTTCCAAAACCTGAGGGTACTTTGGTGTAATTATGAGAAATATGGGGTTATAGGGTAAAATTATGTAATTTTCCAAACCTGAGGGTACTTTGGTGTAATTATGCGAGTTATGGGGTTATAGGGTAAAATTATGTAATTTTCCAAACCTGAGAGTACTTTGGTGTAATTATGAGAGTTATAGGGTTATAAGGGTAAATTATGTAATTTTCCAAACCTGAGGGTACTTTGGTGTAATTATGAGAGATATAGGGTTATAGGGTAAAATTATGTAATTTTCTAAACCTAAGGCTACTTTGGTGTAATTATGAAACTTATGGGGTTATAGGGGTAAATTATGTAATTTTCCAAACCTGAGAGTACTTTGGTGTAATTATGAGAGTTATAGGATTATAAGGGTAAATTATGTAATTTTCCAAAAACCTGAGGGTACTTTGGTGTAATTATGAGAGATATAGGGTTATAGGGATAAATTATGTAATTTTCCAAACCTGAGGGTACTTTGGTGTAATTATGAGAGATATGGAGTTATAAGGGTAAATTATGTAATTTTCTAAACCTGAGGGTACTTTGGTGTAATTATAAGAGATATAGGGTTATAGGGATAAATTATGTAATTTTCCAAAACCTGAGGATACTTTGGTGTAATTATGAGAGTTATAGGGTTATAAGGGTAAATTATGTAATTTTCTAAACCTGAGGGTACTTTGGTGTAATTATGAGAGAGATATAGGGTTATAGGGATAAATTATGTAATTTTCCAAAACCTGAGGATACTTTGGTGTAATTATGAGAGTTATAGGGTTATAAGGGTAAATTATGTAATTTTCCAAAAACCTGAGGGTACTTTGGTGTAATTATGAGAGATATGGGGTTATAAGGGTAAATTATGTAATTTTCCAAACCTGAGGGTAGTTTGGTGTAATTATGAGAGATATGGGGTTATAAGGGTAAATTATGTAATTTTCCAAACCTGAGAGTACTTTGGTGTAATTATGAGAGATATAGAGTTATGGGGGTACATTATGTAATTTTCTAAAGAAGGCATAAAAGATATCGCAAGTAAAAGTATGTGTTCACTAAATCGGATGTTATCTCTAAGCAGACATGCATATTAACGTTGATTTAAATAAACATACAGGAAACGACAGAAATAAACAAACGAATAAAAAAAGACATACCAGAGATCGACGACAAATCTCGTGGGAAACGGGCTCCATCAAGAGCCACGGAATGTCCGGGACCGGAGCAGCCCGGGTAACGTCGCGGTAGACCACCGCCCGACTGCGGTCTACCCCATCCTCACCGTACCAATCAAGGTCGGCTCAGTCGTCGTGGTGAGGGCTGCAGCGAAGAACGCCCTGAGCGTCTGTAAAAGTGACCTCCTCCTGGTCACCCTCCAATCTATCGGGATGTGCAGGGTCCATCCGTGTATATGGAATATATGAGAGAAATTGGAAAAGTCAAAAAAGCGGCAGAGCTTCCGCGCTTGAGAGAGGAGAGAAAGAAAGCTAGAGAGAGAGAGAAAAATGAGAGAATAAGGTGGAATGAGCTCAGCAAAGGGCTTATATAGTGGGGCAGTTTGTCGCGCGACAAAGAGCCAGACACCGAAGTGTCGCGCGACAAACCATCCCACCCCTGATTTTTTTGACCTTTGTCTCATTTTATCTCTTGCAAGGGTACTCCAGATAAGCAGTTTTTCGAGAAAATTGCTAAAAACCGCACACAGAGGACAAAAAAATCAAGGAGGACTTCCAAATCATCTCTCTAAAAGTGCGAAAACAAAATACAAACGGATAAAGTAGTCTCTGATCTCCCAAAAAGGACCGAGACCATCAATGAGAAAAAGCAGGATATCAAAAATAAGACGGGGATAGAAAAAATTGAAATAGTAGAAAAGAGAAAAAACCAGCATGAGCGCCCAAAGCGAGCGAGAGAAAAAGAAATGCAGAGTGACAGGGAGAGCCACACCAAAAGTGACAGCTAAGCCAAAACCGGCTCAGGGCTTCGTTTTGGGTGAGTACGGCTCCTGATCACGACAAAGGGATGAAAAGACTCCTGGTCAAAAACAGAGAAGGCTAGGAAAAGTCTTCCCCAAAAGAGGGAGAAATAAGGGCATCGAAAAACAAAATACGATGTGGGCCCATCAAAGGAGAAAACTAAGAAAAGAATAGAGATCAGAGATTGAACTTTCAAACAAATTTTCTTTTCAGCACGATACAGAAGAGATGGTTTGGAAAATCTCGGACCATCACTCTGCGGAGAGCAAGGGAAATCCGAAAACTACCTTCTGAGAGAAGTATCCTCACTCGGGGAAAACATGAGAATAAAGTTCAAAAAAAGATACAGGGAAACAGACATCCAGATTAGACCCCGAGAAGCCCTTTTCACCCTCACTGAGATTTCTCTCACTCAATCTAGCAGTCTAAGATAGCGATTGAAAAGAGAACACAAACACAAGCCCCCTTTTCGGAGGCAAATCACAAACACAAGCCCTTTTTCGGAGGCAAATCACAAACACAAGCCCTCGCTAGAGGCGAGATACTCACAAAGCCTTCCCAGAGGCAAATTTTCTTTCTTATTTACAGAGCAAAAAAGCCATCCCAGAGAGGCACACGGTAGTCCTCCCACCTGAGGCGAAGCCCTCCCAGAGAGGCACACGGTAGTCCTCCCACCTGAGGCGCAATGGTAGTCCTCCCACCTAAGGCGAGAAGATTAAAAGCCCTCCCATAGAGGCACAGTGTAGCAATGGTAGTCCTCCCACCTGAGGCGAAGCCCTCCCAGAGAGGCACACGGTAATCCTCCCACCTGAGGCGAAGCCCTCCCAGAGAGGCACAGTGTAGCAATGGTAGTCCTCCCACCCGAAGCGAAGCCCGCCCAGAGAGGCACGCGGTAGTCCTCCCACCTGAGGCGAAGCCCTCCCAGAGAGGCACATGGTAGTCCTCCCACCTGAGGCGCAATGGTAGTCCTCCCATCTGAGGCGAGTGGAGCAAACGAAAGTCCTTGAAAGAGGCAATGAGGTAACAATAGCCCTCTCCGGAGGCAGAGCCAAACACAAAGCCCTCTCCGAAGGCACTCACGAGCACTTTTTGCATACACACACTCCTTTAGAGTTCATGCGGGAGCCATGGATCATAGTCTCTTCCAGTCGCCTCAATTCCTTGCAAGCAAAGAGCTTGAGTCGAGAGGGTCTGTAGACATCCCGATCCGTGACCCCCGCAAGAACCCTAACGACCTTCGAGAACTACTATTTTTTTGGGTCCGAAACACACCCGAGCACCCGAAACTACCCCGAAAGGGTTTGTTGGCCAGCAAACCCATTTTTAAGAGAGATTGTCGCACGACATATCACATTGTCGTGCGACAATCACTGATGCCGCGCGACAATCACACTATGTCGCGCGACAATCACACTAGGTCGCGCGACAATCGCTCCTGACACCAGACCATCCACTCCCTGACACATCAGTCTGTCGAAAACATCACTTCAGCCGTTTGTCGCGCGACATTGGACTCATTGTCGCGCGACATATGCTCCTTTTGGGGAAGTGTCGCGCGACAATCGTCCCCGAGCAGTATAAATAGGCCAACACCCCCAAGGGTTCAGAGGCAGCAACTTGGGATTGGAGAATTCTAAGCTTTAAATCTGATTTTCTAGTATTTTATCAAGCATTCTCTATTATTATCTTATTTCTAAAGAATTATCGAGTCTATTCTCGACACTCGACGTGTCCCGTCTCTGGAATCGAAATCACGGAAATATCTGAAGAAGGAAAAGATCATTATCACCAGAGATCTCTCTGCCGTATTATATTTTCTTTCTTACTATTATTCTTGTCGGGAAGGTAAAGAAAGTATCTTCTAGTATTTAACATTAAATATCTGTGTACTTGTTTCATTTCTGTTATTCTGTCCACGTTTTATTTGAATAAACTTATTGGCAAGTTACAAATAGTCTATCGTTTTCAAAACAAAAGACCCTGATAAAACCATTTGTAAAACCAGAAAAGTAAGTACATTACCATACTGATAAAACCTTGTCTTCAAAACCCGGACCGGTAAAACTTACTTAGGAATTAAAAACCCAGTAAATCCTATCTGTTTCATAGATTGTGATACATTTGGGAGAACCCCTCTCAAGAGTTCCAATTCCATATTGAATTAGTTCCACTAAAAGATCCAAACTTTTCCAAAACAAGTCAAAACCCGGGAAAACAGTCATTATCCGAGAAATAATACGGGAAACTCTCTCTCTAAAGAAAATAACTTTTATCACTTGTATTTGCATTTCCCAAAACTCAACATTGGATCTCGGAACACAAAGGTTTTCATCCCTTTTTCCGTTTTCCCCAAGAATTAGGGTTTTTACTTAGAAAGTAGTAGATTGTCGGTAAAAGCATCCAAGTTTTTCAACATAGAATAAACATATAAAAGACCAATAGAGACCGAAAGGGCGAAATGAGTGCTTAACACCTTCCCAAACAGTAATATAGTTTCCGAGCCCTATAGAATCCTAGTTTCGTAGACAAACGTGTAGAGAAAGGCTTATTTGTAGCCTTTCCTCTTACACAACTGTTTTGTACGTTTTCTCGTAAAACGTACTGGAGACTCTGAACGAACCCCTTTGCATCTAGAATAAACATAGGGACACCTGATATGAATCAATAAAAGACGCTCCAGCAAATGGAACGACAGAATCCGTTCCGTCGTTTCAGACGCCCAACCAAACGGGGACGAGACCCGGGGGGTCGCATTTGCGGATTCTCACAATGTGACTTTTGTTTCTCAATATGAGCCTAAGAATATAATTGAAGGCAAACAAGATGAATCTTGGATGATGGCTATGCAAGAAGATCTCAATCAATTTGAGAAAAACAAAGTGTGGATATTTGTTCCCAAACCGAATGATCATACAATTATAGGTACTAAATGGGTGTTTCGTAATAAAAAGGATAAAAGTGGTGTAATTGGTATAAATAAGACTAAACTTATTGCCCAAGGATACAATCAAAATGGGGGCATTGATTACGAAGAAATATATCCACCCGTTGCACGTTTAGAAGCAATTCGCATGCTACTTGCTTATTCATGTTTTATAAATTTCAAGTTGTATCAAATGGATGTTAAAAATGCTTTCTTGAATGGTTTTATTGAATAGGAATTTTATGTGAAACAACCTCCCGGTTTTAAAAATCATACTTATCCGGATTATGTGTTTAAATTATTAAAAGCATTGTATGGTTTGAAATAAACACCAAGAGCATAGTATAATAAATTAAATTCATTTTTGCTTAATAATGGCTTTGTTAGAGAAAAAATTGATACTACTTTATTCTTTAAGAACCATGATAATAATATGTTACATGTTCAAATTTATGCCGATAATATTATTTTTGGATCTACTAATGACAATTTGTGTAAGAAATTTTCTAATTGTAAGCAAAAAGAGTTTAAAATAAGCATGATAGGATAAATGAATTACTTCATTGGATTGCAAATCAAGCAATACAATGACGGAATCTTTGTCAACCAGGAAAAGTATGTGAAAGAACTTTTGAAGATGTTTAACTTGGAATGTGTCAAATCCATGAGCATGCCAATGAGCTCAACTTTGAAGCTTGATAAAGACGAAAATGGTATGAATGTTGACATCAAGAAATATCAAGTTATGATTGGTAACTTACTTTGTTTAACGGCTAGTAGGCCGGACATCATATTTAGCATATGTCTTTGTGCATGATTACAAAAGAATCTTAAGGAATCACACTTCCTGTTAAACGGATTTTTCGATATTTAGCCGACACTAGCTCTTTGGGATTGCGTTATTGAAGGGAGGCGAATTTTGATTTAATTAGTTATTGTAACGCCGACTTTGTCAGTTGTAAAATTGATAGGAAAAACACTAGTGGCACTTATCATAATCTACGACATGCACTAGTATCTTGGTTAAGCAATAAACAAAACTCGGTGGCTTTATCCACGGCCGAAGCCGAATATGTGGTGGCCGAAAATTGTTTTGCACCAACTTTATATATAAAACAACAATTAGAAGACTTTGGAATTAGTCTTAGCCATATTCCTATTGAGTGTGACAACACAAGTGCTATTAGCTTAACCAAAAACCACATACAACATTCACGTACTAAGCACGTTGAGATAAGACATCAGTTTATTCGTGATCATATGCAAAAATGTGATATTGATATTGAATTCGTTAGCACCGAATCGCAATTTGTGTTTATTTTCATAAAACCACTACTCGATGATCGTTTTTGTACTATACGTCGTGGGCTAGGTATGATTAAAGCAAGTGATATCTAGGTTGTCCAAAATATTCATATAAAGTTTTCAAATAATGTTTCCATATGAGCATACATTCTTTATAGTTTTCTTGAACTTTTTCTTAGCTAAATTGCATATATATAATTCATTTACTTTTACATGTTTTTGTGAGGACTAATAGTTGTTTTGCAGCTTAAAAATGGACATAGATAAGGTCTCTAGCCTTATATGTTGTTTAGGCAAATGCTGTCAAAATTGTGCAAAAAAAGTATTCATCAGTCGATTAAAGGATAAGAGCAGTGACTGATGCCCTTAGTCGACTGAAGGATTAAGTATTAGTCAACTGATGAGCACTGAGCAGCCCGTGTATAACCTTTCCCTGTTTTTCAAAATTCTCCATTATGTCTTTCTATTTTCGAAACTACTTTTCTCCAAACTTTTACCAAACCTCACAAATCATCAAATTACCTCCTCTAATCATCATTTAACATTAACAATTCACACAAATTTTTCTCTCTTCAAACTCTAACCGTCTTTTTTGAAATACACATTCTTCCTCAAATTTATTCAAATTTCTTTCTCAAACCATTTTAAATCCTTTCTTTAAACTTATATTTTCTTTTATCCATCATCAAAAACACAATTTTTCTAACCAAATTCGAAAAATTCATTTTAAACCCTAGTTTCTTCAAAACCTCAATTACAATGGCTTTCGGGTCTAGGAAACAAAAAAGTAGTGGCACTGGTCTCAAAATCATTGCTTATATGCTTAAACTTTATAGCCATCTCATCCACTCGATCGTTGGTTATTTATCATCCCATCTTGTAGTAGCCAAGCCTCGATAAATCAATTATATGTGTTTTTGGTTTGGGCCCCCACTATGGGATATAAATTAGACTATGCTAGCCTTATGTTTCACAATCTTCTTGAAATCACCACTTGTAAGAAACAAGGGCTTGTTTATGGTATGGAGTTGACCCAATTTCAAGTTCTATGATATACCGCTTGAAGATGAAATCGATGTTGTAGTCCCCATCGAAAATGAAGTTTAAAGACCATTCGATTAACGAAGTATAAGTCAGTTGGGGGAAGATGGCTTTTAAATGATCCTTTAGACAAAAACGAGGACGAGGATAAGGAAGATGACGAAAAACCGAGAGAAGTGAAGAACAAGCACCCACACCTCAAGCCCTCTCATCTCATGGAGTTTGTCGCACCTTTCACACCGTACGCGACACCAATCTAAATAAAGCAATCTTACAAGCCATCAACAATCTTTCGGTCAACATGAATGCCTGATTTAACCACATTGAAGATCACCAACTTGCACACGAGGCTGCCTTCCTTCATTACCACCTTGAGTATGAGTTCCCAGCGTGGACTCCATGGCAAGGCAATCCCGATTGGCAACAATGGCCTCAAGTTCCCCAAGGACTGCCACCTCCTCCTCCATAAGGGTGAAGCTCTCATTTCTGTTAACGACAAATGGGGATAAGTAGTATGTGTGTGTATGAATGACATTGGTACACACTCGTTTTGTTTTGTTTACTTTAAGTTATCTATCTTGTGGTTTTAACTTGATTTAATTTTTTTAACTTGATCTATTTAGTATGTTGGTTTGAACTGAAAGTTTTTAAGTATGCTATTATTATGCAATATTCTATATTGATATCATATCGTATTGCTATCCATGATTTTATATATGCATAGTTTGAAGGAGAGCATTTCTATTTAATTCTACAGTATGCTTTTAATCGTAAAAACATATTAACTTATTGTCATCACCAAAAAGGGGAAGATTGTTGACCTAAAATGTCATTAATCTTGTTTTGATAATAACAATATATTAATCATGTGTAATTTAACACGTGTGTTGAATTAAGTATACCCACTTCCCAATCATTATCTTTTATGGACCAAAACCAACAAATCAAAACCAAGATCACTCATCCACTAGTACATTCTAAATGGATTTCCTCACTTGAAAAGATTTATTAAGTAGCAAAGATACACATTTCATTGAAGATCAAAGTCATTGAACAAGTGAAGAAT
Organism: Lonicera japonica; assembly: GCA_021464415.1. NCBI lineage: Eukaryota > Viridiplantae > Streptophyta > Magnoliopsida > Dipsacales > Caprifoliaceae > Lonicera > Lonicera japonica. The sequence continues at coordinate 29,754,268 of CM038469.1, read as the reverse complement.
CGAATAAACAAATTTCACATTCAAAGAATCATTAAATTGGTAATCGAGCGAGTGCTTAGGTTTATTGTAAAGTTTTTTGTTTGATAATTATATTAGCTCAAACATAATCATATATCATTTATAGATTTATTCAAACAAACTTGCATTTGAATTCCTTTGAAAACACAATTTTTTATAAACCAATTTTCATAGTAAATTCAAATGAACGTCTTTTGAGTTCTTATGAATATATGTGTCTTAGAAACATGTTTTTAACATATTCCAAGCATTAAAATTGATTTTGGAGCAAATTATGAAAGTCTAAAAATTGGGAATTTGGCTTGATGGACAATGCCTATTAGTCGACGGATGAGCCTTACTCAGTCGATTAATGCTTCAGAATATAGTTGTTGAATTTTTTATTTTTTTTCTATTTTTGGAAGCAAACTTATACATACCCTCCAAAACGACCATATCTTGATTGAGACTATATATAGGACGTCCAAGACACATTTGAATTACCTTGAATTACTAATTTGCGTTATAAATTTTCAACATTCAAAAGATTCAAGTCATTGTTTGATCAATCCTTTCTAATTTGAGTTATAAATCTTGATCAAACTTAATAATTCTTGTGTGTGCTTTATTCTACATCTTTGTAAACACTTTGGAGTTATTGTTTATTGGTGTGTATCACCAAACAAACTATTTATTATATTCATGTGTGAGAGGTTTTCTCATTATAAGAGTAAGAGTGATTCTTGTGTGAATATAGTGATAAAATTGCATTTGTAAGAAGTTTGATTTTACCCGTTAGAAAATCGGTTAGTTAAACTTTTGGGGGGAACTACTGGGGCGTGGACGTATGGTTTAAACAACCGAACTGCGAGAACAAAACGTCATTGGCTTTTTTGGTTCAATCTTTCTAACTTAAGCTCATTACTTCCGTGCATTTATTCTTATTGATTGCTCTTGAGATTGCTTGATTTATTTCTTTACTTGATATAGACTTAGTTAACGTTTTATTACTGAAACTTTTCTTGAAACTATTTTAAATTCCGGATTTAGTATTTAAAACCCTATTAACCTCTCCTTTAAGGTTATTTTCCAACCTACAAAGGAGATGCTCGAAATGTTGTCTTGTGTCACATGCGGCCAAATTTGGAACATATTGGCATGCACATCCCAGTCATAAGGCTAGGTGCCAATGGTGGAGGCTTAAGAATATTCTAAAAGATTCTAGAAGAGAGTGGAAGAACCATGTTGTAGAAGATTCCGGAACATGTTGGAAGGTGCAAGATAAATAATGGGATATAAAACCCCTTGGAAGCTTCTAGAATTGTAGATATTATGAAAAACTAAAAAGTATTCTAGAATTATATAGATTAGTAAAGCACCTTGTAATATCCTAGAATATTCTAGAGAGATAATATAAGCAATAAATTGTATTTGATCTTCACCATCCATTAAGGAGGTCGGAGACTATAAATAGGAAGGAGTCCTCAATTGTAAATCATTCAAGAATTGTAAGCTTTCTTGAATATAATAAAAGACTTTATCTTACTTTCCACTCTTGTGTGATTCACCTTTCTCTTTGGGTTTAAGGCTTACTTAGAGACTCATCAGGTTCGAAAAAGTGCTAAGTGCCGCACGAAGTGTAGCTAAAGTCTAACCCTTTGATACTTGAATTTCCTCTCCTCAATTTGTTTGTGATGAGCCTCCCCATAACACTTAGCTTTCCTCTCCTTTATAACTTTTATTTAAGATGAGCCGAAGACTTTTAAACAGAGCCAGAAGCAGATAAAAGAACCTAGAAATTAGGTAGAAGGCTTTATTACACATTGATTTTTACCAAAAATCGAATGAATAATATTTTTTTGAATGAAGGGCCTATTTTTAATTGGTGATTAGTGTAAGAGACGTATTTTGTTTTATATTTTAAATGAAGGTATTTGAATAAATTTAAATATCATTTAATTAGTAAAAACATGTTATCTATTACCTAAATTTCCCCTTCCTTATTTTTATCAAGTTCTAATCATACCCTTTTCGGTTTTAAACAAAAAATATGGACTGCAAAGTTCATATTGCAGTGAAATATGGACTGCAATATGAACTTTGCACTAGAAATATGGACTGCAAAGTTCAAATTGTAATAAAATATGGACTGCAATATGAAATTTGCACCAAAAATATGGACTGCAAAGTTCATATTGCAGTGAAATATGGATTGCAAAGTTCATATTGCAGTCCATATTTTAATGCATATTGGTATTTTTTAGTTTATTTTAAGGGTTGTGATGTCATTTTGTAATAAAAAAAAAGGCACATGTCATCTTATCAATAAAATAAAAAATAGGCCCTTCATTTACAAAAAAAAATATTCCTTGGCTTTTAGTGTGAAAATCTTTCTCCAATAAGACCTTTTTTTTAATTATTCATAAAAGAACAGAGAAAGACCTCCTTAATTTTTGAATAGCTTGCTTTGGCAATTGCACTTTCCATCATCCCTTATGTTGTAAGGTTTTCAAAAAAAGTAGTTGAAGAAGCTAAGACGAGAGAAACAATTCTCGCTTCGCTTTAAAGTATAAACGCCATAACTCATTGTAGTGAAAATCTGTTCAAAATTGGTGGTTTTATCGTGGAGGCACAGTTGTAGTTGCGTCAATGTTCTAGTTTTCATTTTTTTATGCGACTGAGCCGTTAATGTTGTCGTATATTCTGTGGCTAGACACATTAGGCAAGTTGATGAGTTGATATGTGATTATATGTTTGCTTTCAAAAAATGTTAATGAGTTCGCAGTGTGATTGTATGTTTGCTTTAAAAAAAAAGGTTTTGGTTCTAGAGATTTTCATATTTCTTCTATGATTAAAATTGTGGGGTCCGTAATTTAATTTGGACCATCATTTTGATCGGTCACAAATAAATCAAAATTTTATTTTATTTTTTAATTTTGTACAAAGTATTCATACACCATATTAAATGTGGGACTAATTCTCTTAAATCATGATTGTATTTTATGCTGAATATATTTATTCTTTTCTATATAGGTGAAAGTGATGCTATAAAAAATATGTTTCAACAACTGCTTTAATTATAGGCGTCCTATCGCCTAGGGTCTGCACTATGTTAGGGCCACCTCAATTTACTATTACAATTCCTAACTTATTAAAGGTCCAATGGTTTTTAGGGGGGGTAGAGAGAAGGGAATTAAATTGTGATGCTCCGTATAAAATATCACACATCTACTTGGGCCAAAGCCTAGATCTGATTATAGATAAAGTATTAGGTTTGGTTTTAAATTTTAGTTTTGAAACTTACAAAGCAACAAAGGCCCAAATACAAATGAATAATTTTATATTTAGCAAAAGGGAGGGAAGAAAGATTGCAAACCTAACTACCAACCGAAATGATTAGAATTTAGCAATGTTTTAGAAGGAGTTAAGCATATTTATGGTGAGAGCGTTTAGCGCAGCTAGACGCTATGCAACTAGGTGGTCATTTTTTTAAAGTATAAATATATGTAAGGTTAGTATAATGCAAAAGCAGATGAAAGCATAGTTATTTGATTCACTGTGAAAAATAAAATTGAAGCAAAGGTTTACATACATATCAAACTATTAATTCATTTCAACCAACAATAAAAGAAAAGGTGATGAAAGAAAATGGGAGGAAATTTCAAAATGAGATTCATGAAAGAAGGTAGAGTAGTGAGTTTGTAATAAGCCAAAGCGGCATGTTCCTCTTCTTCTAGTTATGATTATGGACTAGAGTTTAGTGTCAGTGGAAGGAATCGGAGATGGGTTTGTTTACGATGATTGATAAATAATATAAATTTTCTTACAAGGTAATTATTTTTAACATAAGAAAGAGGGGGGTAGATCTCTAAACCAAGAAAAAAAAAACTTTTCCCATCTCCCTAGTATTTGCCTGGTTCGAGTAGGTTGCCACCTAAATCTGCTTAATTCATCAAGTAATTAGTCAAACATCTAGGCACTAATTGATGTGCCAAGAAATTGGTACATTGTAACCCACTACTTTATACTTTGGAGAGTATATATTTTTACATTTGTTGTATTTTTAGTGTTTTTCAGGTGTTTGGAATTAAATTGGAAGATTTCGAAGCAAGAAGAGATTGGTTGCGCACATCACCTGTATTCAAGAAATTTTTGGCATTAATCCGTACAGAATTTGAAGAAAACTCCAGACAAAAGTTTAGGATCTTTGAGTTAGCTACGCGTGGGCGAAAACCTTGCATCAATTGAAATTCGGAGCAAAAAGTTATGGCTGAAATACGATCAGTGCGTCAAAATATTAATTCCAACGAGCCCATCTAATTAATTAGAGAATTGGCCCACTTGCAGTCCATCAAGGCCCACTCACTCAGCCTGTTACCCAGCTCCCAAGCCCACCTGCAGGCTAGCCCAGTTCATGCATTCTTGATCTAAGCTGGCCCATTTATCCAGCCAAGTCCATTCATGTGTTTCTAAGGCCAAGTCAACTTAATTAAGCCCAGCAGCCTATCTCAACAATCAAAATAACCCTAAAACTCAACAATTGCAAATATAAAAGGATAGCTACGCAGCTGGAGGAGCAAACTCTCCTTTCTTTTTCTCTTTTTATTTTTTTTGGAGACACAGCACAGCAGCAGCCGAGCACTCATCTCTTTCTTTTTCCTTCCTTCTTTTCTTTTCCTTTCTTTCTTAAATTTTTGTAGAAGCTTTATTTCTTTATTATTGATAGTATTTGGATGCTTGGATACTTTGAACACTATTGCAATTAATTCAGAATTATTTTTTTGTTCTTCTTCAATTTATTTGTGTGTACTCAAGTAAGTATTTAATTTATTTATTTGTGCATTATTTAATTATGTTTTGTGTTTTAATTGCAAGCATGCTAGCCTAGATTATTATCTAGGGTAGAAGATGATTATATTTGATTGATTCCCTTGCACATATTCATGCCAATTAATTCTACCCATTTAATGCTTTAACGTTAAAAATAATTCTTCTTATTGAATGCCTATTTTAATTGATATAAAAATAATATTGGATTCTCATTATAATTTGTTGGATTCAGTTTATGATTTGTTAAAAGCAGATATAAATTGTGTTTTGACGGATATAGTGAGTGTTTTGATTTTATATATAAGTTTGGCTATGGAAGAATTAATAATTAGACTTTAAAAATTAATTGGGCTTAAATAATTTTATTTTCTACATCCAATAGATTCGAGAGACCAAATTAATGCGAGACAAAGAGTAGAGTTTATTAGGCATGAATATTAGGAACATTATATCAAATATATGACTTCTCCACCATAGTATTTTATAAATTGATTATTTTTCTAATATTTTATTAATTGATTATTTAGTTAGTATTTTATTAATTAAATATTTTATTAGTGTTTTTAGTTGATAACTCACAATCTCCCAATTTCTAAACTAGATTAGGAATTAATCAAAATTAGTAAGTGATAAAAATATCAAGTCTCTTGGGTTCGACCTCGCATTTGCATATACTATACTATATACCGATTCGTGCACTTGCGAGTAAATAAAACAAGTTTTTGACGCAACACTAATCATGATGCCCAAACAGTGCCTAGTGCCTACAAGGCCGTTCAGCCTCCCTTTTAGAATACCGGAATTTAACCTCCTAACTAAGAGTTATTTATAGGTAGGTTTGGAGTAGGTTTTATTAAAGTTGAACCTGACGTGCCTAAAGATATATTTTGTGGAGGTGGTGTGTGTTTGAGAGGTGAAAGAAATGGGATTGGGTTTTTAAGTAAATTGAAATTGGGACATAGTTTTGTAATTTTTTGGTTAGACTAAAAAGCTATAATTTTATAATTCTATTGAAATTCTAAAACTCTTTGATTTTAAAAGATTGAATTATACAGGGAGTGAAGTTTTTCGATTATAATTCTCATTAAATTCTAAAAAATCCACTTCACCCTCAATCATCATTATTGACCTCACAACCACGACCACACTATCTTGACCCCACCCCAACTCCTTGCAACGCACAAACAGTAACCCCCCCCCCCCCCAAACTCTGACCCTGCTCAACTCCAAGTATTACAATCACTATAACATAACACCACCCCCACCTAGTATGTGTATCTAATACATACATTCATATATCTATATCTATATCTATATATAGAGGCGGATGCACAAAAGGACAAGAGGGGTCGGACGACCCCTTGAAAGGCCAGTTTTTTTTTAAAACATAGCATTTCCATCAACTCTTTGCCCAATTTAATTCCTATTTCCAAAACAAAACACAACACAACAACTTCAAAGCCTTCATTCCGAATTTCACAGCTCCTCTTCCCACCCTTTCAAACCTTAACCTCTCCCAACCTTGGAAGATCCGAAGTTATATTTTGCTGTGTGTATCCTAAAATTTGTTGCGAGGTTTTTGGATCTATTTTGTACGCTCGGTTGTGTTGTGGTGTTGTACTCGGTAGTGTTCATGGTGGTGTTGTGGCTGTGAGTTCTAAGTGGTGTTGTGGCTATGTGTACACAGATCTGGATTGTGTATTTGTATTCGGATATGCTATGTGGAAGTTTTTGCTGTACACTATTTTTTGCGTATTTTATACCTCTTACTTATCTTTATGTACTCGTTTTAGGTAGTAAAAAATATTTAGTTTTAGTACATTGTAATAATAATAGAGTTAGTATAGAAAACAACGAAAAAAGGTTGAATTTAGTGAATAAAGTACCGAAGTCAAGAAGAAGCGTATCGAAGCAATTCCTAAACAAGAATCGTATTTGAGAAAGTTATGCAGTAGTTTAGTATTTTGGGCATATCTTTTTGCTCAGAACTTAGATTTTGGCGTTCTTTATATGGTTAGAAATAAGATTTGAAGACCTATGATTTTTGTGTTTTGATTTTTCTCAAATTCAGAAGTTTACATTGCCGAAAATAGTCCTGAACCTACTACCAGTGCACAATGACGAAAATTAAGATGTGTAGCCTCCATTTAATTTCTTGCTCCTTGCTCTTCTACAATCCAATCCTTATTCAACCTCTTTCCATATTTTTCTCATTAAACTCCAACTCTTTTCTTATTTATAGAATCTTTCTTCATAAAAAAAATCAATCCTTCAATTTAACCAAAACTCCCAACTCCCAGTGTGCAATTCTTTTTGAGAGATTGTCTGCGATTTTAGCAGATGAATCTTTCCTTGAGAGAAACATGGTGAGAGTTCTAGAAACTCATAATTTTTATTATGTGAAGCCTCGTTTAGGTTGTTTGTGTTTTTGGAAGAACAAATAAATCTTTACGATGGAAGAACATAATGAGATTTCGAGATTTGATTTTCGTGGTACGATATTAGGTGGTGAGGTTATTTGTATTTTTGGAAGAATAAATATTCTCGTCATTGAAGTTGTATTGTGAAGGTTAGGAATGAAAGAAATTTTCACGTTTCAAGCTATGGAAGATTCTCTGTAGCAGATGCAATTCGTAGCAGAAAAGGATTTAGAATTTCATCAATCTATCTTAGGAATTACTTTTTATTTTTATTTTTTATTATATTAGTTTGTAATTTTATTTCTCTTATTGTAATAAATAAATTAGATTAATATAAATTATAAACATTCATTCCCTATGGATTCGATCCCTTACTTCCGCTATCTACGTTATTAATGTAGTATAGTAAAATAAGGATTTTGTTTTAATTAGTGTTTTTCTTGCGACGGGAAAATTGCTTTTTCAATTTTTCTTCGTCAAATCTTGGGCCAACTTTTCTGAATATGATTGGATAATTTTCTTCAAATTGGATACTATCATTTTCTTCTTAATCTAATTCTATGAGTTGATTATTGCTGTTGAATTGGTTAATTTTACTGCTGCGAAAATTTGTTTATATTAGTTTTATACTCAAGTAAACTTAGCTATTGCATTGTATATGTGATTTGATCTTTAATCTTTGAGGTTGTTTGGATATTTTTGATTATAGAATTTGTTATTATTGTTGCATTGCTGCTGTTTCTATTGCTGCATTGTTGTTGTTTCTATTGGTGTTATTATTAGTTTTGTTATAAATTATGAATGGAAGTACTATCTTTCTATCTTTTTAGCATTATTTTCTTTGTAGAAAAATTTTAAAACTTTTACACTAAGCCCTCTTGGCCGCATAATCCTGGATCTGCCACTGTTTATATATATATATATATATATATTAGTGCATATGTGTATGTATATGTATATGTATATATGTAGTAAATTTTCTCTTTCTAACTCTCATTTTCTCTATCTAATTTTGCTACTCAAATCAAGGGCCATTGCCACCGCCGCCACCAACATTTCCAACACAAGTCGACCCCCACCCACCTCACATTCTTAAATTTAATGTATATGTACATAGTAAATATATGCATGTATATGTATGTACATAATATATATATATATATAAAGAGTTGTTGCCATTACCATCGCCGTTGACTGTCGCCCCTACCAGAGCTCCATGACCATTGTTGTAGATCTGGTGACGCTGCTAGATCTCTGGCAGTGATCGCAAATGTGATGCCCTGAATCCCCTTATGAGATTTTTACCTCTGGGATCTAGTTAATCACGGATGCCATGAGCAACAACTGGTTTACAGTATAAAAATCACAACTTTTAAAAACTTTTCTTAAGCAACCTTTTAAAAAATTCCGTTTTAATAATATTTCGGCATGTGGAGTTTATTTAAAGAGTAAATAGCCCTGTAAAAAAATAAAATCCAAATACATACAAGTACCAACACAATCAATCCACATTTAAAACCATTCCACATATAAAAACCCTTTTCATACAAGTTTACATAGAATACGAGTTATATATTGAAACACATATCAAAAGCTTAAATAAAACTTATTTACAATATTGCAAAACCAAAAGATTTGTAGAACATAGTCCTTTCCCGAAAAGGACCAGAATTAGTCTAAGGTCATCAGAGGCTTTCTATAGACGTATGCCACGCACCACCCCCAAAAGCTGAACTTGCAAAACTGGTGAAGGATGGAATGAGCCAAATCCTAGGTCGGTGAGAACTATATAGTTTTATATGGAAAATACATATTACAAACACATGCGCGTGCATCTTTATATAGAAAATGGAAACTTTACTTTAATACAATAGTTTAAAAACCATGCAATGTTGTGCAATCAATACAAAAGTGCATGCCGAACCCCATTAGGATTCTTATCCTAATCTCCGAAAGTTAACTACCTGACTAACCATTCTCTTCCATAGACTTTTTGTACAGTAAACCTCCCATGTATTCCTGTATCACGAGTGGGTCGTTAGTCTAAGGCTACCTCACTACACACTAGCTTCCTAAAGTTCGTCATGTTACGGGGGGCTCGCTCTAAAGTGTAATTCAACGCTATACTATACTATCCGGTAGTTATATCATAATCTGGTAACTAATAGCTAAGCATTTGTCGTTTTCTCTTTATAGTTAGTTCATTATGGATTCCATGCTTGGCCTATGTGAACACCTCATTTTGCGATCCATGCAAGAATTTTGATCTCTAAAAAAATGAACATGCATGCATGCACGGGAATTCATAGATGCATACATACTATCTACATGTGATACAAGTCAAAGAAGGAAGCCAAAATGACACCCGGACGAGAAATTACGAGAATTATTAAAAATTGCCGAAACTGGAAACCGTCAAAACTCCTGGAAACTTGTGAATGAGAGTTTTCCATTTCTAATCATCCTTAAACTTTGCGTGTTGTTAGAGATTTCCGTAAGGAGCAGCATACTCAAAAATCAACCCGATCCGACCCGGGAATTCAGAAAATTAGGAGTTCACTTTGGGTAATCAAAAGGAAACCTTCCCAAAGTCCAAATGAGTTGAAATTTGGTCAGTAGATAGGTTATATAATGGGGAATAACATACTAAAAACTCAGATCGATCTGATAAGCCGTTTGATAGAAATTAATGAAAATCGCCCACAGACAAACACCCCAAAAGGTGTGTCCACACGAAACACAAGGTGTGTGTCATGTAGACACACTTCCTGGGATGTGTGTCCACATGACACACATATGAGTGTGTCGTGTAGACACACTTCTTGGGGTTTGTGTCCACGGACAAACCTTTCCCAGCTGATTTTGCTATTTTTCACGTATCGATACTTTCCGATCTCTTAAAATCATGAAATTTTATGGAGAGCTAAAAAATGGTATAAGGAATAACATACTAAAAAATCAGCTCAATCCGACACTTGGATCTCCAGGAATTTAGAAAATTAAAAAATTCATCTTAGAAAATCAAACAAAGGCCTTCCCGATGTCAAAAAATTCTGAAATTTGGACATTAAGTAGGTCTTAACATGGGTAACAACGTGTTAAAAAATTAGATCGATCCGATATTTCATTTGGCCAGAATTGCAAAAACCATTGCACGTTAGATGGGATTTGTCCGCGGACAAAACTGAGATGTTTGTTCGCAAACACAAATCCCAGGATCCGTTTCTGCAGACAAACCATTCCAAGCCCAGTCCATTAATTATTATACAGATATAAATACACATGCACAGACCCCATTTGAATCATTAGTCAGCTTTGAGACTTCGGGAACATTGCTCTAAAATAGTATTATACTATTTTCAAGGCTCTCATGTATTTTTTTATCTCAGCCCGGCTTTAATTTTTTTATCTGTGCTTATTTTATCAATTATAATTGATCAATCACATGTAAAAATTTCTATTTATCTCAAAATCAGTCTAGATTTCATATTTAAACGCTGTTTTCAAAACCAAAGGCATAGAACGAGTTGAAACCATTTTTAACCATATTTTTATCAGTTAATTTTACAAAATCTCAGTTTTATCAATATCCGTCTACGAAGGAATCAATACACGTTTATACTCGGTTTAATCTATAAATTGTGGTACTTACCTAAATATCCAATATGAGAATACTGAATTTGTCAATGCAGGTTTAAATTATTAAACTATGGTACACTATTGACGAACGAATTTCGAGGACTGCCGGATATTCGATTCTAAATCGAATTAGCTTTCGAAAAGCCTTAAATCTTTACAAAATCACATGTTTTGTTATCTATTATTATCAAAATCATCTTCCAAATCACACACACACACACACTGATTTCTAAAATCGAAAGGCGAATTACGAAGCACATGCTTTCCATCCACAACCCAAAATCCCATTTTCTTAAAATTATGGACCGATACGTGATAACATCAATAAGCATGCGAATTTTCGATCATAATTCCACGTATATCCTACTTAAAAACGAAAAGAGCGAATTGGGTGCCTAACACCTTCCCAATTCGTAACTTAATCCCCGAACCTTTGAATCAACTAGTTTCGCAATAATCGTGTGTAAGAGGCTGTTTAATCTATAAATGTTCCTCTTTTACACAGACTTTTGTTTGTTTAGTAAAACAAACTAGCAACTCTACTTTCCTCCACAAACCATCACATTTTCTCTATAATAAAATGAATTATTTTCCAAAACGAACCGAGAAACCGGAGGAATTGCCGTCAAGGGGGGCGGTGTCGAAAGCGCGGGACCTCACAGCCGACTAATAGGCATCTCCTCGGGATCATCAATCTAAGATATTACGTTATGGAGTTCTATCATTTAATTATCCATTATCCATGTTGCCACTTTGATTATTAATATTTTATGTCCATTATGATCTGACTATATATTCTCACAATCATCACGTGTTCCCATATCTGTACTTCTTATCTAAGGATCATTAGCTATGATCCGTTCCCATTTTACATTCTAGTTCATTATGAATAGCCAAAGCTTTCCTATGTGTGTTATGATCCACTTGGTAGGTGTCTGCGCTCATCTAACATCATACACATCATGTTAGAGGCATTAGATATACGACAGGTCAGATATGATACAACAACAACAACAATAATAATAATAATATTCAACCACAACACATCGTCTATATCATATCTCTTGCATAATGCCTCGATTTTACCCCGCAATAGCCCAAGCCCAGAACAACGGATCTCAAAGGGTCCAAAGTCTTTGTCTATGTCTCTTCTAAGTGGGGAATGGCTCAGGAACTTGGTCCTCCAAGTAAGTCATTTGGAGATGACCCACGCAAGACATTTTTTCGGGGTTAACACTCTAAATAGTTAACGAGGAGAATATCTCATACAAGCCAACTCGACACTCGGAATGAACTACACCAGAAGACACCCTAACATAGTGATGTCCATTAGTAGTCCATTACTTTCCGAAAAACTCACCAATTGGATAATAGTGGCACACGGAACCTACTCCGCTATCGGGAAAAATATATAGCCCGGGACACATAGTCAGCAGGAAAGCAAGATGCATAGAATATGCTCTTCTTTCGTGGGATTTAAACCACCCAGTGGAGTATATCGATCCTTTTTTTTCGTGCATGGTTTAGAAAATTTCACCCAGGGGCGACAATTAGGCGACCCATCTTTGAGTAACCGGGAGCTACCTGATGCTCGGTCCATCAAATCCAACATATATGTATGATCGTATTAACAAGAATATATCGTACATTCCTCACAATGTATATATCACCAATCATATCATTATCCATCACATATATGGCAATCTACATGTATAAATACAATATCTAATAGCCACAATTCGTTAACCATCATTAATATCACCGTTACCAAGCCATTTATCCAAGGCCTTACTGCCTTGTAGTTATTCACATTATTCGGCCAATCGGTTCATCATATGCATCGTTATCATGCATTACATTTATATCCCTATCATTTCGTTGTTATACATGTATTATGGCCGTCTAGTTCATTATTTACTACGTACGTAAAATTAAGGCCGCATGAGTTTTTATGATGGTCCTCAAGCTATGTCGTCAAACTAAACCTTGGTTATCGTACTTCTAGTTCAATCGGTATATAAATACGACTCACTAAGCTATATATAAGTATGACCATGGCAACCTACACCCTGCTAAAGTATATTCACTACATTACTATAATGTATTGGGATTGTATTTCATCACTAGTGCCAATCGTAATCTACATGGAGCGTTTGGTTCACAACCTATTACTTACGGTTCCGCCTTTGTGGGTTTTTCGGGCAATCTCATCAATAGGGCTTTACACTTGTTATCAATGTTGTATATATGTGTGTTTACTATTTATAATCGACAAATAGGCACATATAATGCTCAAACCCCCAATTCCTAGGTCAAACATATAGCTATGGGATGGGTTTTTGATGAATCTTTAAGTGTGTAAGATAAAACATGAATTTAATGTTTAAAACATGCAATAGAAGTGATAACCCATCAATATAGACCGCTAATCAAAGCTCTATCTAGCTCAAACCCATGAGATGCAAACAACCTAAATTTTTAATGAAAATCCCCAATTTAAGTTTGAATCTCTTGTGACGCCTCGGATCCCGTTAAGAGGTTTAGACCTCCAGGACATAGTTAATCAGGTGCCGTACGTAGACAGCGGGTGAAAAATTATTATAATTTAAAACTTTATTGAAAATAAGTCATACAATAAAGCCTCATTTGAAAAATTTGGCAAGTGGAGCCCGTATAATCAATAAACTAACATGTGATAGTTAAAAACCGTTTCATACAGAATCATACCTAGATCCAAACAGATAATAAAATCACTCCACATTTTTGAAATAGTTTATACAAGTTTACTTGAATTACAATTTTGACATTAAAAATCCAGTCCGGTCCTTAAACAAAGAGTTATTACAAATACATAATATACCAAGAGTAAAAAATAGTTATATAAATTAGTCCTTCTTGTAAAGGACTACAAAAAGGATAATAGACATCAGAGGCTTCTAGAGAATTGTACCACGTGCCACCCATGATGCCTAACTTGCAAAACTGTTGGAAAGAGGGAATGAGCCAAATACGGGCTCAGTGAGAACTATATAAGTTTAATATAATAAAATATAACTAGTAGTCGAAGGCACGTGCAATTTTTATAAAAAATAAACTCCATAATATATTACTTTTTTATGAAAATAGTGTAATGCAATCCACACGCATGCATGCCAAACCCCCGCTAGAATTCCCATCCTAGACACCAGAAGCTATATAACTCTACTAGTCAATCTCGCCCCTAAGTTCCATATATATGACGCTCTACGGGGTCACGAACCTCTTGGGGTTAATGATCTATGATCCTCATTTTCAATTACCAATTTCCTATGGTTCGTCATGCTAGGGTAAACTTGACTACCAAAAATTAGATCAACACCGTATAGTTTACATTGATGCAATCCCACAGCTAATTCATATATATAAGGGAAAGCCGATAGCTCTAAGCCAAATATTTATAATTTTTACTTTAATTATGGTTTTTTATGAATTCCCTACTTGGCTACTAATAGGCACAATCCTAAAGGAAACTACTAAGTGCTTACGCATGTAGGTATCCACCAATTATGCCTAAGACCACCAATTATCTCATTATAATATTAGTATACATTATTCAAGCACCTAGCCATCATATTGAATGAGATTACCACTTTAATTATTAATCTCTTATGTTCATTATGATCCGTTCATATCGCCTATCCATGAGTAGGTGTGTAGTTTGTCCTATCATAATCTAACATAGTAACACATCAATCAATATAGTAATAAAGACTAGAGATATGATAAGGTAATGACAACAATAAAATAACAAGCATATAGCACCAATCCGTCATATCTCTAGTACAGTGTCCCAGTTTCACCCCAGATATGACTAAGCCTAGAGCAACGGTTCCCAGAAGACCCTAAGCTCTAAACTAATCATGTCTCCTCTAAGCGATGGAGTCATTCAGGGACTTGGTCCTAACAAGTAACTCATTAGGAGTACACCCATGCAAGCCATTTTCTTGGGGACTACCCTCAAAATAGTTAACTAGTAGGACAGTTATACAAGCTGACTCTGTCACTAAGACGGAACTACACTAGGAAATCTACACCTTGTAAAGTGATTACCCAATGGTAGTGCTACTACTTCCCAAGATACATGACCCCGTTGGTAGAGCCATATGAAACTACTCCGCTAGTCGGGAAGCTCATAAGCCAGGAACTCTTAGACTATTCCTCACTTATGGGAAGGCAAAATACCTCGAGTGGGCTCTCCTTCATGAAATTTCAACCACCAGGTGGAGTTACCTATTATTTTTCCCATGCACGGTTTAGGGACTTATTAATCCAACCCATATGTGTGATCGCATTAATAATATATAATAACAATCATCAATACATATAAAGCCAACACAACCAATCACACATATGTAGTCAACACACATAACAGGTAAGCAATATCCGTAATCTCATCGTTAAGTCGTTATTCATGCTTTATGGCCAATTCGTGTATTACACATCCTTTAAGTCTTAGAGCATATATTATGTGTATAATTAAGGCCTTACAAGTATCTCTCACGCTTAAATGTCATTCTAGCAAAGCCAAGTGTATTTACGCACCTATCTGTTATAGTTACAGTACACTAATTTTCCATAATTACTATTATGGCAATTTACACCCTATATATTTGGATTATAACACATCTAGGGTGTATCTTCAGCGTATTAGGTACAATTTATCATCTTAAGTATGTATGTACACTAGTGAATCTAAAACTAGTTAAGACTAGTTTACGTATTTGGGGATTTTTAGCTAAAACTTCAAATATAGCCATACACGTGTATCTACTTGTTTGATCATGTATATTAAGTGATTCCAAGGCATAATCCATCATAAATTTAAGGTTTATCTACCCAAACCCACATGCGTGCAATCAAAACCTAAGTTTTATCAAAAACCCCTAATTTGTACCAAAACAATACATGCAACACATAAATGTTAAGAAAACATGTTTAATACTATTATTCCCACATCTAATGAAGCTTTAAACCAAGATTGAAGCGTTGGATCGAAGTGTTGGTGGCTGGACAAGCTTCCCTATAAGCTCTCCCAAGTTTCAATGGAGGAATGAAGGTGAAGAAGATGATGAATATGTATAAATCTTGACCAAATCTTGAAATTAGTTGGATAATCCTCCAAGAATCCTCCCAAATCTTTTTCTCAATCTCTCTCTAAGGTTCTGAGTGTGTTTTGTGGTGTATGGCTCGAGTATAAGAGGTCTTATGGATAAAATGGGTTAAGCATATATGGTTAAACCTCTAGAAAACATGATTTTGACTATTCTGATGTAGTGTAGTCGACTACACTAAGTTAGATGTAGTCAACTACATGGTATTATTGCCAGCATCTGCTGTTTGGCCGCAAATTCATCTTCGGACTCATTTTTGGCCATCGGGCAGTGAGAATTTGGTCTCGTCCAAACACGAAAGTTGTAGATAATTGAATTACCTTTCCAATGGTACAAATGGGGAACCATTTGGACATCGTATGAAGAAGTTATGGTCAAAATATTATAGCTATGTCGAAAATCCAAAGAACCTACAATCGGGCTTTATTTGCGCTAGTTCTATCGAACTCAATCCATTGCCTTGGGAATGTCTTGGGACATATAAGAGGAGTATAAGGAGGTTTAAATGACAAAATATCAGGCTATGATGCAATGGTTAAGGTTCTGAACCGAATAAAGAGGTTTCGAACTCTAAAAACTTCAATCGTTGCCGTTAGCACATCAAATTTGGCTACGGCTACCCAATCTACATTCCGAGCCTATGCACATATGTAATATGACTAATGTGACTTGGGAGAAGCATTAGGAACCATTGAAATGCACCCACAATAAAAAATGACCATTCGAAGTAAGACTTAGCCTTAAACACAATTAATGAAAGTGATTAGCACCAAACTAACGAGCAAGGTATTACATCTCCAATGAAACAAGTAAATGTTTGTAAAACAAGTTTTATAATAGTGATCCCACCTTAGAGAAGTCGAATCCACGAGTCAATGAAGCATAGAGGTCGAATCGGGAAACCCTAGCTTGCTCTCAAGCTTCCATGGAAGGAGACCAAGGTTGAAGGTGATGAATAATGACTTGGATGAGGGTTTGGATGATTTGAAACTCAAATCTTTGATGGAAGATGAAAGATGAAAGATCGTCAAAAGCTCATCCAAGTTAATCACGGAAAATGAAAATAAATTAAAAGTTTGATGTTAAAATTGTAAAAAAAAGGTATGAAACCCATTTTGTAAAAAAGTGTAAAGTTCGTTATATTTTTTGATCATTTAGTCTTTACCTAAAATATATATGGTAGAACGCTAATATTATGTGTATTATTTTATGCTCATACTTAGTAAGGATCAATTGTATATGGTCCGACTCTTTACTAAGAACATCTATAATAACAAATTTTAATGTATAATAAGTAAAGTATATATCGAAAGACTAAAATCTTCCGAACCGAAAGTACATACTTTAAATGAAGCTTTATTTCTCTTGTTGATACATTATGGGTTCTACCCTTGTTTTCATGAAGGTTACAAAAAATTAAAGGATCTGCCTTAGTTACTTATAAGTTTGAAATAATGGTCTAATACACACGTTTCTGAGATTGGCAAATCACACCCAAACATGTGGGCAGCCAACGCGACCCGCCTAGGCTTGTCGCGTCCTTCACTAACTGCCAACCAGTGTGGCGCGCCCCTTCTCCTGTGAATCATTATGGCATTTGATATGGAACTTAAGTTAATAGAATGGTGATGTACCCTATCTAGCTATATGCATGTTAGCGTGTTCATGTGTACATTTACGTGCTTACCCTTATATTACCCATAATAAATATTCTAATTATTTTTTGTCACCAAAACATTAAAGAGATAAACATACATAAACATTAAAGTATAAACATAAAACAAGTTATATTTTCTTAATTGGTGAAGGTAGGATTGTGGGAGTAACCACTAGTTATTATAAGTTTCTTAAGGGTGCGTTCAATTCACTTACATGGTTTTGAAATTTGAATGAAATTGCAATATTATAGTATTGAAATTCTAATGAAATGCAATACTATAAAAGTGCAATGTCATATAATTACAATACCACTAGTTTGATTGTTTGTAATTTTTGGTTGGAATTCTTTAAGAATTTTAAATTTGTTTGTATAGCTAATTTTATAATTTATTTCAAATTTCAAAGAAATTATGGGTTTAAAGAACCTCCGCGAAGAGTGGCAACCGTATGTGGTAGTGCGCACGGGGGTTCTTTAAGTATATATATATATATTTATATGTTTATATACAAAATTATATATATACATATGTATTACGTTTTATGTATGTGCATCAGTACATGTATTATATATACTATTAGATCATCTCCAATGGTATTTTCTATAAATTCATTTTTTATCCTATGTGTCATAGTACTTTTAATACATTTCTATATTTGTTTGGTAATATAATTGTATAAATAGAAAAGTCTCAAACAAAATTTCTCCAATTGTGCCATTTCTATCTTACTTGGCATTTATTTAAGAATAAGAGAGAATTAGTGGTTTCTTATATCCAATGAGGATGTGCCATATCACATTGAAAATTTCTATCATATAGAAATGGTGAGACATGGTGATAGAAATTTCCCATGTGAGCATGTTTTTTCTATGTTGCAAGGATTAACTACATTTTAGTACATTGTACTGGCACCAAAATTCCATTCGATACAATATACTTCTTTTTTTTCCAAATATAGCAATCTACTTCATGTTCGATTTCGATCTAATACATAAATTTGCATGGAAATAACCCCCATATTGTACTAGATCGAAACCAAACAAAAAGTAGATCGCTATATTCAAAAAAAAAAGTATATTGTATCGAATGGAATTTCAATGCCAGTACAATGTACTAAAATGTAGTGAATCCTAATAATTTGTATGGATAAAAATGACTATTAGAAATGGCCTTAATGAGGTGGAGGTTTTTGGGTGTAAAACAGCTCAGGCTCAGTGTGGGGTGGGTTTTGGGTGGGTGGGTGTGTGTGTGAGGGGTGCATCATTATATGTATTATATATGTTTATATTGTATGGGAGTTGCACAAAAACCGGCTTGCCTAGATGGTGAAAGGGATGGGTGTGTGTTGGGGGGGGGTGCGTAATGGTGTTGGTGGGGGCGAGTGTGGTGTGGTGGGTTGGTGATTGAAAGTGAACAATTTTTTATTTTTTAATTAAAATTTAAAGATTTTTTTAATTAAAATTTAAAGAGATTTAGAATTAGAAAACTCCGCACCTCCCTTAGAATTCAATTGTCTAGAATTCATGGTTTTGGAATTTCGGTATAATTTCAAACCATGATTTTAGTCCATCCAAATAATGGAATTTTAAAACTATGTCCGAATTATAATTATATAACATGACATTGAAGCGATACACAGTTTTGGAGAATTCCTTTATTTAGATAAACCAAAAGGTTATGGTCTTTTAATCCATCCAAATAATGAAATTTTAAAACTGTGTCCCAATTCTAATTTCATAACATGAATATGGGATAATACACAGTTTTGTATTTCCCTTATTTAGATGAGCCGAAAGGTTATGGGTTTCAAAACCATTAATTCTAAAAAATTCAATTCTACATGGATAGTAGAGTTTTTCGATTATAAATCACATTGAATTAATTAAAAATAAAAACATCAATCATCACCACACCACCCACCCACACATCCCTTTACTCACCCAACGCCCACCCCTTCCCGGCCACACGAGACAGTTCAACCCCACCCCCACGTACTCCACTCTCGCAGAATCCACACAACCAACCCACTAACAAAACCCCTGCTATCATATATATTATATGTACGCAAATACTAAAAGACCAACCGTTTAATTTGACATTTTAGTTATGTTTATATAATGTTAAAAAGACTAACTATTCAATTTGAAAAAAAAAAATTAGAATTGAAATTATTTATTTTGATTCTTTAAATTAATATAAAATATATACTATGTGTGTGCGTGCGTGCATATTATAATAAGTTACACAACATTATTTACGACAAATTAACAAGAATATCAAGCCCCTGTTTGGTAGAAGATTATAAAAATTTTAGTTTTTTACCAAAAAGTCAATTTTACTTTCACACTTTCCAAAATTTATTTCACCTTATTATCTTATAAATTTTTTTTAAACACGACAACTTTAAAAACAAAAATCAGAATTAGATAAAAAATATATATATATTTGAAACCTACTCAGCGAGATCTATAAAATAAGATTCATTGTGACTATTTTTTGAGTTTTTTAAATTGGTTGAAAAAAACTCCATTAAAAAACAAATTCAACTTTTTAACATATTTTAACACTTTCCAACAAAAAAACTCACCAAACATGATCCAAGTGCTTATCATATTAATCATCGTACATATAACTAATATAACAATATGTGACAAATTGTTGCCCCTAAATACAACAAAAATTTAGAGACATCATAACCTATGATAAAAAATACCTACTATCCCGCTACTCAATATAACAATATTTGATTGATTGCTGCCCCTAAATATAATAAAAATGCACAAATTTAAAAAGATACCCACAATAACCTATAGTAAAAATTACTTACCATCTTACTCTATATATATATGCACATATGTATATATTAATGCATTCTACTAATTAGCCAAACAAACAAATTTTAGACTTCTAATAGAATTTTAAACGAAATTTACAAAGAATTCAAACAATGCTATTATAATGTTATGGCATTATAATTTTATAAAATTACAAAACTGTGTAATTAAACGCACAATAATTAAATTTCGTTCATCTTTATATACTGGGCCTAATTTAGTTGTATCTTGAGCCCCTTTGTCTAGAGTTCTTTTGTTTAATAGGAGTGGGGCCTCGACCCAATGAAAACCTTAGGGTTTGATTGGGTAGGCTCAGGGTTCGGGCCTGGACTTGATTGCAAGAAAATATTTGATTTTTTTTTTGATTAAAAAAAAATTATCGGGTAGAAGACTCACATAAACAATATATAAATATACATAGTGCTTTAATTAAGAACACAGAAAAACACAACTATACAAATTGAACGTGATTAACTAAAAATTTAAAGTGTCCGGAATTATCATTTATAATAAATATACGTATTATGTGTGCTACGAGTTTAAATATATATATATATAGAGAGAGAGGGTATTTTTTGATTGAGAGAGAACAAAGGCAAGAAAAAAGAATAAAAAAAAAATTACACGAAAGTGGACATGGATTTGGGGTGAATTTATACAACAGAAGAAAAAGAAAAAAGAAAAAAACATTTTATGAATTTTGGCCTCTACTTAAATCCGTCACTAGGCCAACTAGAGAGTACGTCGCCAAAGCAGAAATCTTACAAATATATGGGAATAAAAATTTATCGGAAACCTAAACTTTTAATTTATGTCTCAGTGTGGAATATCATGTGTAGCAAAATATTGCAAAATTGTTGTTTAAATAAGTTCATTGATTAGCATGTTGATCTCAACATTTTAATTTGCGTTTAGTTTTCGTTCAAGTTTTTGTTCATTTCAAGAATTTATAATGATAAATTTGACAAGAAAAATTTTAATCTCATTAAATTATGATTCAACTTATCAACATTAATTATATATGAAAAGACTCTTTATATAAAGTTAAACGGTTAAAAATTTCAAAATCCAACCAAAACCCGAACTATGGAAAGTTTGTTGAATTGTTGCAAAAGTAAAAGCAATAACAATTGTAAATAACTAAATATTCATGAGCTCATGGTTAAAAGATATAATAATTAATAAATAAAACACTAAATTTTGATCTCATAATACAAGTGGGATGATGTACTTCATAGATAATATAGGGTGATGTTATATACACTCTTAATTTGTAGTCAAGATACCACAAAACTATTTGGTATTGTGGCTATATAATTAGGGGACATTTGATTTGGTGGCAAGTTGCCGACTTGAATGGTCACATTCGGTGACAGTTTACCGAGTTAATAATAAAAATTCGACCAAAAGTTGCCGTTTAGGTCAATTCGGTGAAACACGCGTTACCGAATCAAATGTCCAATTTCGGCAATGAGTCACCGACTTATTGTTTAAATTTTGAGTGTCCTTTGTGGTGGTCTTGATCATTAATGATATAAAATATGGTATTAGGACTACATCACTCATAATGTATAGTATAATGCCCCGAGTCAAATGTTATAGCACCATTTCTTTTATGTAGGGAAGAAAAAAAATTAATAAAAACAAAAGCAATCATGGAAGTGTAACAACTAATAAAAGGAAAAAAGGCAAAAAGCTCTCTTGATACAAAAAGTCTAAGCATATCATTTACCACCATTTATTTAATATATATATTAATATTATGAAAATAGTGTAAGGTACACCAGTATAAAGATGAAAAGGTTTTACATAATTTACTATTTTTTTTTAGATTCATAATTTATCAATTTCGCTGTTAAATAAACTATTTTTATTATGTTTATCGTACATGCAAAGTTTGATATTTGTAACCGTATAATAACTATAGGATTTTTACTTAATTTTTGTAAAGTTCAAAATTCAATATATAATGTGATTATGATCAGGGACCTATACATTTTCGATTACTTTAATTTTTTGTACGTATATTTGAGATATTATAACTAACTAATTCAACAGTTTAGATTAATGAATTATAAATTTAAGAGAAAATTATTAATAGGTGTAAAACTTCTTTATTGAAATATTAATATATTTTACTTTATTTTTCGGAAGAAAAATCAATGGTATTTCCTAAATACTTTTTATGCTTTATCAAACACAGAAAATGAAACTTGATAAGGAACTTTAGTTTCTCACTCCCATGAGAAAGACAATAGAATTGATTTCCCTTCCGTGAACTAAAGGATGCCCATGTATAACTTGAACACTCCCCATATATTATTATATCAAGGAAATACGCATTTTTACTTTATGTGAAACAACGCCATTTTCAATCAGGCTACCCAATAATACTCAAGTAGAGATGGTAATTTGAACAAGTAAATCTTTACATACACGCATATGTTGCCTTAGACACTCAATCACATGTTTTTATAATGTATTAAATATATGCATGATATCTAAATTATCTATTATAATATATATTACATTATAGTGAAAGTTAACAAATAAAATAAACAAGGAAAAAAAAGTGTAGCCGAGTTGGCAAACGAGTTGTCATTATGTACAACATTGTATAAATTATATAAAAGAAAATAATAATAATAATAATAATAATAATAATAATAATAATAATAATAATAATAATAATAATAATAATAATAATAGAAATTATAAGAAAGTTATTACTAAATCATAAGAGCCATAAAATTGACGAAATATATCAACATATACCTAATAACATGTTTGTTAAAAAAGAAAAGAAAAGGTGATAGTCATAAGTTCAAGTTTCCATTTAAGTTTTATTTTTATTATAATTTCTGAAGTGTGAAGGTGATTTCGTACTTTTACTTATATACTAAAAACCCTCCTTCTTATATATATAATTATATATAGTTTTTTCGGAGCACTCTCTACGCATATTTTTATAATTATGTATAGATTTTATTAGAACAAAATAAATTCATCAAATGATTTTTGGTTTAGTCCAGTAATAACATTTATTATTTAGGTTTAAAATCATGGATTTAAGTATAAGCAGTACTTTTAAAAGTGTTGGGTTGTTTCTAATATCACATACTTACAAAAGTATTGTTCACGCTCTATATATATACACTAAATTTTTGCATACATGTGTTGCACATAATATATATATATATATGGGTGAGGTTTTAATGGTTACTTTTTTTTTACCCATAGATAGGTTATTATAACGCACAAGGTTAAGTGGGTAACTTCACTACACCAGATTCAGTGATTTGTGACTGCCAAAAATAGTCATAAAGAGCATTTGTGACTGTTTTTTACTGTCATAATTAATACTGTGATAAGTTTATTTATGACAGTCAAAAACTGTCACAATTATGATTTGTCACTATCGCGAAGAGTGACATGGAGTAGTCATAAATGAGAAAATAGTAACTGCTTTGTTACTGTTAATGACTGTCATAATTTACGAAATTATGACTGTTAAAAATAGTCACAATTTTGTAAATTGTGACTGTTAAAAACAGTCACAATTTTGTGATTAAGCACGAGTTATTTTAGAAAATTGTGACTGTTATTAACAGTCATAAGTTTGTGACCAAACAGTAATAATTTAGAAACCTGTGATTGTTAATAACAATCATAAGTTTTTTAAAAAGTATTGTGACAATAGATTTGTCACTGTCAAAAACAGTGACAAATAATTGATTCATTTAAAAAAAAGAAAATTAAAATACTAAAAAACCAATTTTTTTACCTGCTAAAAATATAATTTTATTGCAATCCAAATATACCAACAAGCAATCACACATACCAAAGCCCAACAAGCAATCACATACACTAAAGCCCAACAATCAATTACATATACAATTAAGCTAATTAAAATTACCAAAGCTAACTAGCACTACCAAAAATATCAAGTACACATCAAATTCAATTCCCAACATAATTGTAGCCATACTATTACTTTGCTTTTAATTACGCAGATTGTCTACTTATAATATTCTATGTCGCTCGGTCCTGATAGTACGTGGTTGTGATACAAGTGGGAGTGCAAGTGATGGCCTGCCTATCACAAATTATGTGTAATGTTAGACATAAATAAGAGTAAAATTAACACACAACTCATTTCTCAAAAGAAATGAAATCATTTTAATATAAAAGATGCAATTTTTGACTCTACACAACAAATGAATTTTTTTAACAAAAAGAATACATACGAAAAAGAATGATACAAACTGACAAAGAATTTCAACATACATATAATCAAAGATAATATAAATAAATAAACAACATATAAATGTGATTCAAATCTAGAAGAACCCAAAAAATGGAACATAAACTTATACCATCCTATTGTATTGCCTAGATGAACCAAAAAAGTAAGGTTCATTATAAGGAACAATGTTCTACATATATATTTTTGTGTTTAACATGGATTATGATTAAATTTAACTAACTATGTGGATTGAAATGGCAGCCCTCAACTGATTTATTGAGAACATCATAATTTTTTTCTTTTTACGTACATGTTTATTGTATGAAGCTCTAGACTAGGAAAAAAATAGGTGGGTTGTGGATTATATTATTGTAGTATAAAGGAAAAAACTTAAATCTTTGGAATTGCACAAAAAGTAGAAGCAGCAGTAGTAAGAATGAATAACACTTAAATAAAAATTACCTTAAAAAGTACTCTTGTGATTTTTGCCAATGGCAGATAGCAACATCTTGATGTGTGCCTAAAGGAAGACAATGGGTATAAATATTGATTAGAACAATCCAATAAATCATATAAAAACCAATTTATCTACAATCAAAAGTATCAAATATGTCACTCTTACCTATTAGGGATATTCTTAATCATTAAAGTTGTCTTAGTATCTTCCCACTTAAAATCATATTTGTTAAGTAGGCTCAGATTTTATAGCCCCGGTAATTATCTAATATCATATTGGAATCTTCCCTAAATATCCCAAAATACAATTCTAATTATCCATGGAACCTTTACTTTGCTATTTTCAAGATAAAATATATATTTTCTAGTAAAAAATATATTTATAATATATTGTAAAAAAATCCACAGACATTTGGAGTTGTATTTATTCCACTATGAAAGGAAGATAACATCTAATATAGTTGAGGCATATATGTAATTATCATCATTGCCTACGCCAAACTTGCATCAAAGCTAATATCTCATCGTGTAAGCCTCGCAATAACAGAAAATGACATGTATAAGTAAGCAAAAAAAACAAAATTAACCAATTTATGTAGTGGTGTTAGTGCAACATCATTCACGTGCAATTCATGTGGATTTTAGCACTTTATATTATAAGCAAAAGCACATTCAGTTAGTTTGATGGTAAGGAAAGGCACGTAATAAAAAAAAGCTAGCCGTTGTAATCCTTAAAAAAAATACTATTAAAGCAAAACAAAAGGTAGTATTATAACATAATGATGCGTAAAAAACTATAGATATTGAAAGAATAGTGGATTAAAACAGAATAATATATTGTTGAAAAATGTAGGCCTTACCTCAAATCCAATTGACCCCTCTAACTTTGCTTAATATCAGCACAACTGCATTTCGGATAAATCAAGAGATACATTTAGAAATACAAATGAAGTTAAGAACACAAAAGACATCAACTTCTAATTCATCAGTAAACTATTAATTGAAATTGAATATTTACGTAACAATCATTTAAAAAAGCACAAAATTAAGGTCATGGTAGAGAAGCAAAACAACAAAAATAATAAAAAGCAATATGTTCAAGTATAAGTTGTAACCTATCATTTGGCTAAAGTATGAGAACTATATTTAAATAAATTCTCAAATAAACAACTTATCATCTGGCTAAAGTAGTGAATGAAGCATAACTAAATTGTATACAATTATAAGCTGCAGATATATAGATAATCAACACATCAATACATAAAGATACAATGACATTAAAGCACTCCAAAAAGGCATTACATTCAAGTAAATTGGTTAAAATTTGAAATAATTATCTTTAAACTATAAATCAAGAATTATCTTCAAACTATAAACAACTTTGTTCATACATCACTTTGATTTTGGTCCTAAACTAAAAGCTTTATAAATTCTGCCTTTCTTATCAGCAATATGGTACACCATAGAGTTTAACTCATTCTCAGTTTACTATTAGTGAATCCAATATATATACACACATCATATCATTATTTGCACAACACATATAAATTATTGCACATTACTATCACATCATCATATCAATTTACCATCAGTGGCACTCAAGTTTTTTATCGTTCAAAGTATTAAATTGAAAAAATTGGGTGAGAAGCCATTAAATAAGCAAGCAACTTTATCTTTTGGGGCCATAAGTCTCTTTAATTTCCTATCTTTTTTGCCTCCCTAAATAGTCCCTTTCCTGTTAAAATGCCCTCTTGATAACGTGCATGTCATTTTCTTTAGTGTTTGGAAACATTTATTGTTATATATATACTACACCAACAGGTAAATTATAAAATAAGAGAGATGTTCAATTGGGTGTGTATCTAAATTAGTTTGCACAAAAGCATATGTAGGAGAGATATTATTATTTGAAGGGGGTTGTCTCGAGGGAGCATGCCTAGAGCCTTGTGAAACTGCTGTGACAGCTTGTGCATGGTTGTGCAGGTCTGAAGAAGCAGTAATAGTAGTCTGCACAGGTGTAGTTAAAAGTAAAGTGGGTGTAGCAAGGGTACTGTTGGTCAGTTGAGAGAACTGTTGGGTAAAAGGAGTTTGGTAGTTTGTAGGTTGGTTTTGGAAAAAAACACCACCCTCCTCAATCTCTATAACACGTGGGAAATCAATGCTAAGTGATTAAGTATTTGATTGAGCATTAAAGGAAAAATCACATATTTCTTGGATTGAATATGTAGAGTTTATGCAGCTTTTTTGGCCTAAAAATGCACTAGCATAACACATATTTTAGCTAGAAAAAGTTGTTTTAAGAGGTAAAAATTTGTTTTGAGTTGCTGGAGGCGTGGGGACCTGTCCAGGGAGCATATGTATGATATTAATGGTTTGTGGGGGGGTTGGTACAATGACAGAACCTCAGTCCACCAAATTAAAAACTACTTATATATTTTGGTGAATTAAAGTGACTGGAAAAGTACTTCCCAGCCAACCTCCATAATATTGGTCCACATTGCTCAAGTTAATTAACCCCTTCGCTTTTTTTTTCAAAAGCAATGGCAGGAAAGAGTGTCTATTTAAGCAACAGGAAAAACAGAAAATAAAATTACTTCTTTACTTATTAGTAATTTTTATTAGTTCTTGTGATAAGGATATTGGCCAAAAAAACATATAGTTTCAAATGGACACACTTTTTGAAAATGTAGGTCCAATATTTACAAATAAATGTGGCCACGTCTTATCCACGAGGTGCTTATAAACATGAAAAACACCTAGAATACTGCATAACATGCTTAAAGGGTACACTAAATTTAATAAATTGATGTACTAGTATAACCTCCTAATTAACTAGATTTCTTGCAAGAATTTTACATATCCAAAGGTGATAATTCCAACGAAAGTAGCTAAAATTTTGGATAAGACCAATCCACACATCAGAGCCCCTTAAATCGTTAATGCAAGTATAATGATCAAGTTTTAATTAAATACATTGATTCATTTATCATATTATAAAGGCAAAGTCTAATGGATTTATAGTATTTTCCATAGACATACAAACAAGGATAAAACAAAAATCATTATCCTGGGAGATCTACCTTTTGCATTACTTGCATCCAATGTGCACATATCATCAAAAAAGCAAGTAAACTTTAAAACAAAATGTTAAAAAAACCCATCTTTTTATTTAGACATACAGAAGGAGTAACAATATTTATTTGTGGACATCAATTTTTTTCTTTTCAGTTTGTTGAAGTTTATTAGTATTGACTCCTGTTTTTTATTCAATTCACAGTACCTGTTAGGAACAACTTCAAGTGATCTTGAATGGATTTTCTGATTTGTCACAAACTGGAAGAGTTTCACTAATCTGCGAGATGGAAAATACTACCAGATTCCCATAGTTGAAGAATCTAAAGAACTACAAGTACAAAGCAAGGAATATCAAAATTTATATTGAAGAACTCTCTTTAGCTAAAATAAAATTAAATTAAAACGTTTCAGATCTAAGAATTTGGGTCAGATCTAAAAAAAAGGAAAAAAAAACTTACAGTTAAATCAAAAGCCTCAAATAGTAAAGCCCAATACCACCTAATCGACCTTGCACTTAAACAAAATTATCAAAAGCCTCAAATCCTCGAAGTTGCTACTTGGATTCAAACACAATCATCTACAAAGCCCAAAATTTAGATTGAAAACATGGGTTTCGGGTTATTTGGTTCGATTTCGAAAATATTAACTCGGATTAAAAGGGGGAAATCGGTAAGGCTAGGGTTTTAGCGAACCATGGAGAATAAAGATGGAAGAAAAAGTGGTCGTATGGAGAAGATTGATGATGGATCGTATTTTTCAGCGGGAGAATGAGAGAACGCAGTTTTTTCAGCGAGAGAGTGAGAGATGAACAAGGAGGAGAATGATGACAGTGATAATAGTTTGGAGTTAGGGTTTGATAGATTGTATATATCACTTATATCACAAGACAACGTTTTGCGTATATATTATGACTGCCTTTGGCAATCTCAAACTTAAGCCCAATAACCTTTAATAATTTATAACTGCTGTCAGCAGTAATAAAAGCTTTGAAAAATTATAACTACCAATAACAGTGATAATTTAATGCAAATATGTCTTTTAGACCTTTATGACTGTCATTGACAGTCACAATTATTATGACTGCTGATGGCAATCACAAAGTCAGCGAAATCAATAGTCATAATTTGGCTTTTTTGGTATCGTGCTTGTTGTTACCTGATGACATGTCATTTTTTTTCTATTTAATTTTAAGGAATCATAAATTATATATCCATTACATGATTTTGTAATTCTAATATAGGATATCCCTATTCCTTACCCATATAAAATGGGTGATTTTATTTATATTGACATCTTGCAGTTAATCTACATTGTTAAGTTAATTAGTATTGCCTGCTAAATTAATCCATAAATGTAGATAAACTAACAAAAAAATATTATTGATTTAATTTTATAAATATTATTTTATTAATGATTTGATATTAAAAAATAAATTAGATTAATAGGTACATCTACTTTAATTAAATAAATAAAAATATGTTTTTTTTTAAATTACAAATCAATTACTCTCATTCTAACAAAGGACATTCTATTTTTAGAATTAGTTTCAATAATAACTTTTTAATTGATGACAAAATAAATTTTAATTTATTATAAATAAAAGATAGTCATTTTCAAAACTATCCCTTATTAAAGATAATAACTGTTAAAAAAATAAATAAATAACAAAAGCTCAAATTCAAACTAAACATCTCAAACAAAGATTTCAAATTTGAACATGTAATCGAAATTTTATCACAAATGTCAACCAAGAACATAAGAGTATCTCCAATCGTCTTGTCTAAATTTTGTGTAAATCCTACGTGTCAAAGTGGGATTTACATAACTGTCATAAAAAAATTGTTTTATACTCCACCAGTCTGACGTGGTTATTTGACGTGCTTGTGTGAATTAAGTTTGTATTTTACACAACATTTTTACACAAATCCTAAGTGTCAAAGTTTCTTACAAGACTGATGGAGACCTTTTTTTTTACAAAACGTGTAAACTTTACACAAACCAAAATTATACACTACAGTTGGAGATGCTCTAAGTATTAAATATATATTTTTATTAATTCAGAAAACACTAAATTTTAAATTAATTATCAAATGATAAGATGCTACAATTTTAAAAAGAAAAAAGTTTATGTACAGCAAAAAAGAAAAATAAAAATACTTGAGAATTGTGAATTGTGAACCTTTCAAAAAAAATTAAAATTTTGATGAATTTTTTTAGAATTGTTTTTAGGCTCATTTATTTCACATAATTTCATAAAAAATATTTTTTTGAAGCACCAAATAAATCTTAAAGGTTTATGGTATGTTGTTTGCATAATTATCCTCTCACAAACCATTCCAGTGAAAGAAAATACTATTCGTATTATAAATTACAATATCAAATGTTGTGCTAGCTAATTAATTATATGATCATGAATACTTTATATGATTATATATTGAAAAAATGATAAACATGAAATAAGTCTAATGTGATTTTTAACATAGAAGAATATGTATACTTTATTCTTAAATCTTTATTATTATTATTATTATATGAAAGAAGATGGTGGAAGTATTAATAACATAGTTAATTGAAAATATTTTTAATAAAACCCTTTAAAATTCTTTAAGGGTGTGTTTTGAATGTGGATTTGAGAGAAGATTTTAACAGAAGATTTGTATTTGGAATCTCAAATCTAAATATTTTTGTTTGGTGTGAAATTATGATTTGAGATTTATAAATATATTCAAATAATAAGATTTGATACTTATCTTAAAGTTATAACTTTCAAATTTTAGAGATAAGGTTGTTCCTTATAGATCCCAAACTTGCGAAGTTGAAAAAAATATTAATTAATTTTTAAACAAATTATTATTTTTTATTATTATAAATATATTTGTAATATTAATTATAATAATAATATGAAAGATGACAAAGGGTCGTGTGTTGTCCAAACTCAAACCAACAAGCATATAAACACATCTCAACCCGGTGTAGGTTTTATAATTTTAAATATAAATTCATCGTGAATAGTGTACGTATAAACCCATTCCCGTCCCGTGATAATTACGCTATATTATAAGGAATAAAATACTATAATAAGGGCGGGTCGAGTCAAACGGATTAATTTTGTGTAAACATGAGTTTTGCCACGGTGTTAAAAAATAAAAATAGCTTACTAATCAACTAAATATAAATTTTAGCGAAATAATATTTAGATTTATAAATCAATTTCCTTTTATTTGTTAAGTAAACACAAAATTTTAAACTCTTGTATTTCAAATATGTAATTTTTGAATCTTAAATTTATGAATTTTAAAGCTAAATTCAATTATATAATTCAAATGCACCTTAAAAGAAAATAGAAAATAAATTAAAATGGAACTAGATTTTGATTAGGAATCTAAATTAAAATGTAATCTAAATTAGTACAATTATAAATTAAATTTAATTAGTGGATATACTTCTCAATTTTGAAAATGGTACAAAATTTGTTTGTGAACACAACACATTGATTATTGAACAAAATAATTAATTATTTAATACTAAATAAGATATATTTTAAGTGTTATTCATGAAGTCATAAGCATACTTCCGTATTTGATCAAATTATTAAAAGTTGAGTTTGTTTGAAATACTTTAAATTAAGAAAATATGTTTCTTTTAAAATTATTTTATGTTATTGTGTTAAAATTATTATTTAGTTGAACATTGACTAATAAAACTAGTAGCACAAGTTATATGAGATGCTTCTGTAGACACCCCGATCCGTGACCCCGCAAGAATCCTAACGACCTCCGAGAAGTACTGTTTTTGGAATCCGGGACCCACCTGAGCACCCGAAACTGACCCGAAAGGGTTTGTTGGTCAACAAACCTATTTTTAAGTGGGATTATCGCACGACATATCAGTGTGTCGTGCAAAAATCACTGTTATGTCGCGCGACAAACACCCCTTATGTCGCACGACAAACCCCTCTGACCCAGACCATCCATTCTCTGACACATCAGTCTGTCAGAGACATCACTTCAGCCATTTGTCGCGCGACATTGGTCAACATGTCGCGCGACACTTTCCCTTTGTGGGGAAATGTCACGCGACATTTTTTCCCAAGCACTATAAATAGGCCAACACCCCCAAGGGTTTAGACAGCAACTGGGAATTGGAGAATTATTGGCTTATATTTGATTTTTTAGTCTTTCGTCAAGTATTTTCTGTTATAATCTTATTTCTGAGGAATTATCGAATCTATTCACGACACTCGACGTGTCCCGTTTCTAGAATCGAATTCTCGAAAATATCTGAAGAAGGAAAAGATCATTATCGTCAGAGATCTCTCTGTCACATTATATTTTATTTCTTATTATTATTCTCGTCTGGGAAGGTAAATAAAATCTCTTCTAGTATTTAAATTATATATATGTGTACTTGTTTTACTTCTGTTGTTCTGTTCACGTTTTATTTGAATAAACTTATTGCCAAGTTACAAAGTAGTCTACTGTTTTTAAAACAAAAAGACCCTGATAAAATCGTTTACAAAATCAAAAGAATAAGTAAATTATCATCCGGATAAAATCTTATTTTCAAAACCCGGACTGATAAAACTTATCTAGGAATTAAAATCAACATATCCTGTCTTTTTAGACTGCGACGTGTCTGATAAAACTCCCCTCAAAGAGTTTTAATTCTATATTAAATTAATCCCGATACAAGATCCGAACTTTTACAAAAGTATTCAAAATACGAGAAAATCGTCATTATCTGAGGAAATAATACGGGAAACTCTCTCTATCAAAATAAAACAACTTTTGTCACTTGTAGTTACATCTTCCAAAAATAAAAACATTGGATCTCGGAACACAAAAGTTTTCATCCCTTTTCCCGTTTTCCCAAAAAATAGGGTTTTCTTCATTTGAGAAGTAGTAGACTGTTAGTAAAAGCATCTAAGTTTTTCAACATAAAATAAACATATAAAAGACCACTAGAGACTGAAAAGGCGGAATGGGTGCTTAACACCTTCCCAAACCGTAATATAGTTTCCGAACCCTATAGAATCTTGGTTTCGCAGACAAATGTGTAAAGAAAGGCTTATCTGTAGCCCTTCCTCTTACACAACTGTTTTGTCCGTTTTTTTCGTAAAACGTACTGGCGACTCTGAACGAACCCTCTTGCATCTAGAAATAGAACATAGGGACACATGATAGGAATTATCAACCGATTAAAGCAAATGGAACAACGAAATCCTCTCCGACGTTTCAGACGCCCAAGGACGAGATCGAGACCCGGGGTCGCATTTGCGGATTCTCACAGCTTCAAATTATTTTTTGAGTTTTTATTGTATTATGATTTGTCATGAATGATAATAAAATGATTAAATTAAAAGTGTTATTAAAATAGTTGTGTTGTATGTAATTTGTAAACATATTGTATAAAGATGAACATTCAAAGTCAAATATATTTTAAAAGTGTTATTTTTCATAAACTTATGTTATTAATTAACTATAAAACTAAAATGACGAAAACACTCATAAATACTTATCCTAATTTAGAATTGGGTTATCTTAGGTCCATTTAGTAAAAAAAATCTTTAAGGAATCTTGTTTGGTTGAGATTTTAAAACATGTTTTGAAAAGTGGATTTAATTTTTGTTAAAGTTTTTTTCAACCAATTCAAAAAAACTAGTAAAAAAATTTTAAAAAATAGTTACAATGGATCTTATTTTATAGATCTCGACGATTAGGTTTCAAATATAATTTTTTTATCTAATTCCGATTTTTGAATTTAAAGTTATGGTAATTTAAAAATTTTATGAGAGAGAAAATAAGTAATTTGGGAATTATGAAGTAAAGTTGACTTTTTGGTAAAAATTTTAAAAACTTGATTTTAAAATCTCAACCAAACAACACCTAAAGTTTAATTAAAAAAAATAAAAATATAATATGTCACCTTAACTTGCTATAACATGTTAAATGATTTGACATCTCACCAATATACATTAATTATTGTCAGTACCCATCAATGAGTAAAAAGAGAAGGTAACTATTAAAAATTCATCTATATATATATATATATAAGTGATTTAAAGTAAAAAAAAATTAAAAAGTAATAAGTGATCTAACAATTGAAGATTTTTTTATACTTAAAAATGTAAAAATTCAAACTACATTATTTACACTAAAATATTAATTTTTTTTGTAAAACTAAAGCATACAAAAATAAAATGAAAACGTCAAAAATCTAGTACGGCTTCAATAACAAACGAATTTTTTTGCTTAATGTGATGCTCCGTATTATTTTATTATTGTATAGAGATAAAAATGAAGAAAAAAGATGACCACATGATTTTGTGCAGTTATTAGGGCGAAGAGGTGGGTCCAGGATGTGATGGGCAGACTGTAAAGTGTAGTTTGGATCACGCGGGCGGCTCATCTGTTTTGTTGGACTTTTACAATCACATGATTCAACATCTTCCAAACACCCCCTTTCAACAATTGCGTCTAGGCCATTAACAGCATGTCTATGGGATAGGATAAAATTTAAGGTAAGTTTAGTAATTATTTTTTAACTTTCAAAGCTTGTACATAGTGAAAAGGATAAAAAAATTAGTTATACAAATATTTCACATTCGTATAATTATTCTTTTTTTTAAAAAAAAAAATTATACGAAGAGCTTATTACCTGTATAAGCTTTAAAAAAAAGGCAAAGCTTTCAACCATACGAAGCAGCCACCCTCGTATGGCTTCTTTTGGCATTTTTTTAAAGTTTTGTCTCTCTCTCAAATGACTGTAACCAAAAAAAAAAGGAAAAATGCACATACGAGTACCCTTCATTTGTATAGTGTAAAATTTAAGGAAAGGATAAATTTACTTATTTTCTACCTTATATGACAAAATTTAGTCACAAAAATTCTTCCGCTGAGGCATGAGGTAGGGTAAATTTAGCCATTTACCCTACCTGGTGTACATGCTCTAAGTAAATGGATAACACTTTTATCTACTTCAAATTATAATTTTTTTTTACTGGGCTTCAAGTTTACTAAAAATATATGTAGATTTCAATCATGTTAATCATAAGCTTTTCGGACTTAGTTCTTTTGGATATTGTTCGCATTTTTCGATTTTTTCTCATCAGAAAAAATAAAAAATTACATCATTGTATTTAGAATTTACCGATAGACTATCAATAATTATGTTAGATAATATATTGCACATGTATCAAGTGTATTGGGAATTCTAATATATAAAATGTGCAATTTTATAAAGTTTGATTAAAGTTATGTTGGTAGCTGGCGAATAATTAATTATTTACATATTTTGATATACGAATCAGATATCCTATTTGGTAGCAAATTTGAATATGGAAAAGTATTTTTCTATCAAGTTAATGCGTCAACTCAGATTTAGCGTATTGTCTTTCAGATCGGATGAAATAAAATATTAATCCAATTCATATTCAATCCGTATACGAGTTTAATTGCAAACACTCCCTCTTCTTTAGTTTCTCTTTGTGTTTTGGCCTCAGTTCCCTTTTCTAATAACTATTTCATCCTTAAATTTTGTCTTTGCAAGTTTTCATTTTTCAAAATAAACTTGCATTATAACTAGCGTAAATAACAAAATTCGAATACTTGATTTTAACAAGGGCACTACAGTTCCTGTCTCGTGCTCTACTTATCATTTTTTTTCTATCTATATTTAAATAAATGTGCACGAAAATTTAGTAGAGTCCGTAAAATTTAAAATTGAGCTTCTTGTTCACTCATCTTGAAAAAGTCTAAATTTTTGTCCCTGTATTTGCAATTTAAAAATTCATCAATAGTTATTTATTGGATTATATTATATTATTTATATATACTTGCAATTTAAATATTCGTCAAGACTTATTTATTAAATTATAAGCTCAACCCCAAATCCCCTTCTAAAAATGGAAATCCATCATTCTTGAGGTCATGGTGGATTCTAGATAACTCATTGTCTTCTTCGTAACATAATTAAATCAATCAAGTATAATTGTCTTAGTCAACAAAAAAGAAAAAAAAAATTACTATAATTGTTTGCACCAACTTTTCCAAATATAGGAAATGGGCCCACACCCTATGTCACTTACTTAATTTTGTAGTAACCTG
Source organism: Lonicera japonica (assembly GCA_021464415.1). Taxonomy (NCBI): domain Eukaryota; kingdom Viridiplantae; phylum Streptophyta; class Magnoliopsida; order Dipsacales; family Caprifoliaceae; genus Lonicera; species Lonicera japonica. The sequence goes on along the minus strand of CM038469.1, from coordinate 29,717,858 downwards.
ATAACCTTTACTTTTAGAAAAGCACAAGTTTGGTTATAAATTAAATAAATACAATACGCCAACATATTTTTTTGTTATAAAAAATTAACATTTTTATTCGATAATTGTTTGCTAGTTGAAATAAATTTTGATAAAAATAAATATGATTTGCACTCTATATTTTAATTAATAGATAATAATTATATTAAATATGTCTGTTATTTATGTAAGATTGGATATCTCTATAAACTAAACACAAGGTTAGATCCGTCCAAACCACACCCCAGCAGCACCAAACCACCCCCCACCCACCCCCCAAAAGGGGTTAAAATAAACACACCTCAACTCTTCGTTTGTTCATTGCCCACATCTTTTCTCCCTCCATAGCCACCTTCTTCCTCTTGTTGAAATTGGTCATCAAATTCTTGACACGAGCGGCAAAATTTATAGCGCTAAGATCGCAAAAACACGCATAAAATAGGTCCATGGACCGAAACCCTACCCTCCATTTCCTCACCCCACAAGAATTCTCTTACTTACAACCGATAATCCAAACGTACCACACGTTCGAGCCCACATCAAACTCGTGCACTTCACTCATTGCCCGGCGGATAGATGCACCAGCTAGGAGAGTGTGGCCTTTGGTCCGACAGTTCGATAACCCTCAAAAGTACAAGCACTTCATCAAGAGCTGCAAAATGAGGGGAGATGGAAGTGTACATGTGGGTTGTATTAGAGAGGTGACTGTAGTATCGGGCCTACCAGCCTCGACTAGCACAGAGAGATTGGAGATTTTGGATGAGGAGAGGCATATATTGAGTTTTAGGGTCTTGGGTGGTGACCATAGGTTGAATAATTATAGGTCAGTTACCTCTGTTAATGAGTTTGTTGCTGATGATGAGAACAAATTAGAGGGGAATAATGAGGTTTATACTGTAGTTTTGGAGTCTTATATTGTTGATATACCAGAGGGGAATACTGGTGAGGATGCCAAGATGTTTACTGATACTGTTGTTAAGTTGAATCTTCAAAAGCTTGCTTTGAAAGCAATGGGATCTTGATTTGCATGGTCGACGAGGGTAGTGATGCGGCCCATGTGATTGAATACAATAGTTACAGTGATGGGTTCTTGATTTGCATGGTGGTATTTTATTTTATTTTTTTGTTTAATCTAGGCAGTGTTCGGGCCGCTGCTGGCCACATAATGCCTACTTCACTAGGTTTCAATGAATTTGTAATATTGTATCATCATTTATAATTGTTGTATTTTAAAAAAAAAATCCGAGGTGGTGACCGCGGCAGTGGCAGAGTGGTGGTGGGTATGAGTGATATATATATTTTCTGTGGAAATGTAGTGACAGATGTGAAACGCCGATTCAATATATATTTATTGTTGATTTTGTTGTACGTTTTAGGCTTTTAGCGAATTGAAGGACAATTTGCAGAACTCACATTAACCGCATGTTAATCTTGTTGGCGGTGTCGACAGTGGTTAAGAGGCGGCGGCTGTTTTTATGTATTTTCTCTATTTTGCATATTAGTGGTTAGGATGCATGGTTTCTAATTCTTGCTAGTTCGATTTATTTATTTATTTTTATATATGTATTTATAGTCAGGCTTTTTTTTTAACTAAAAAATGGGTTTCTCCTTTGGTGGGAATAAATAATTAAATTTTTTTAATAAAATTTGATGAGAATAATCTCCATGATGAGTGTATTAACTCCAAAAAATTTCATTAAGAAATTCTATCAAGAAATGGGTGAACTAAAGATTCATATATGTATGTGTGCATGCAGTTTTTGCCATTAAAATTTTATATTTTTAGATCACTTACTTTTAGGTTGAATTTTTTTTATGAAAGTTGGTAGAATTTATCTACTAACCGTGAAAACAACACCGATCAAATTTCATCAAAAAATTCGATTATTTACCTAAAAAATAAAAAAAGAGTCTATTTTTTAATTAAAACAAAAATGCCTTCCTAGCGCCCTACTTTATATATATATATATATATATAGAGAGAGAGAGAGAGAGAGAGAGGAGAGTAATGGTATATATTTTATACTATAGACTACGGTAGATATCTTTCTAATTTTACACATTTTTGTCATATTTAGGGGTAATGATTCGTCAAATATTGTTTTGTTAACTATATATATACAATGATTAGTATGCTAAACACTTAGGTTCTCGCTAATTTGTGGTAACTAATAGTGTGGTGTAACTTATTATGATATACGTACACACACCAATAATGAATACTCTATATTATTTAAAAAATTAAAATAAATAGTTTCAATTATAAAAAAAATTTCAAGTTGAACTGTTGATCTTTTTAACATTTTATAAAAATAATTAAAATATTAAATCAACAATTTAAAGTCTAAAAATATATAAATTTAAAGAAATACTTATTATAACTTATGGTGGGAACTCCATTCCACTACTCTCTCTCTCTCTCTCTATATATATATATATTTATATTAGCTTATAGATGAGTGAATGCGAATTCAGTTTGGTGATGATGGGCTGTCATTATAACTTGGCATTGATTCATTCAATAAATGGATTGACTTTTTTTTAACATTTATATTTATACAAGTTGACACTAGATTTTTGTCTAAGCATTAATTTGTTTGTTGGCTTAAGCAAGTTTAATCTTTTGTAGTGGCTCATAGCTTCATATATTTTCTAGTGTTTGGTTTTGATTGGGTTTCTCTTATGGCCGGGCAATTAAAATATTCGTGGCAATTCCCATAAGATTTTTTTTAATCCATTATTTATATATATTGACTTCTATATTTTCAAAACCAATTATTTATCTATTTATGAATACCACATATATCTTAAATAATATCTTCCAGTTGTACATTTCTCATTCAATATGTCACCATTCTGTTATGCTAATTAATTTGTGCTCTCAATCTTGAATGATATAGCTTATCGTTAAAGCGTATAAAAACATCTTTACTTATTTTGTTTGTATTAACAAAAAAAAAATCCTAAAAGTAAAGAAAAACACCTCACCCCACTTCAGGTGTGACAGGAATTCGGAATCTCCGTGATCAAATTGACGCTTCTATCACTAAACTAACTAAATGGCATTCTTTTGAGTTTCCTTGTTAGTAAAGGAATTGTTTAATTTATATGGAGATTCATCAAATGTGGCATGAGTCAATTCTTATGATGTCTGCGGATTGGGCTTACTGGTGGCTTGGACCTACATGGCCCAAGTCGGCCCACTTGTTGCTTGTTGTGTCATATATGGCTCCTTGATTTGGTCCAGTTTAACGGATATAAACTGTGGGCTTTAGTTATAGCGGGCCGGGTCACCATTTCTGGTTATGGACACCGGTTGGGTCGATGTATCCGGATCAACTCACAAGCACGTGCAACCTAATAATATTTTTCTATTAGTTAATTCTTCAATAGCAATTAACAGCATTTAGACAGAATATTATTTTATTATATATTTTCAAATTAAGAGTGCTAATTTGATTACTTTTTAAAAAAATAGTAATTTTAACTTAATTAGTAGTTAAGAACGCAATTTGTTTTTATTTGTAAGCTTTACTATGTTACATTGATTATATTTCTAAAAAAAAAATTTAAGATTTTTAATTAATTTGATTTACAAAGAAAAATGAAACTCTTATTAAGAGGGAGCAATTATCATGTACATGTAGTTGATAAAATGTATCCTGAGACTTTTCTTTGGTGTTAGGGCTAATAGTTATGAATAATCATCGACTTTTGGGAAAGAGTAAAAGAATGTCACCTATTGTGGGACATATAATGAATTACAGACATATGATCATTACGCTTGCACTTAATTATCATATTTCACCTCTTAGAAAAAGGGGGGGAAAAAGAAGGAAAAAAAACTTAAATCAAAACACTTAATAACATGTGACATTGAGTCATTGATGGGATTTACATTTATTTTTGTGAACTAATTTTTTATTTTCTATGAAGTTATTGTGTACTTCGACACCAACTGTTCTGAATCTTTTTTATGATTTTATACAGGTGGACGCTAATGTCACACCCCAAAACATTTTGTAATACTCCCGGTTAATAAATGGAATTGCTTTACTAATGACACACACCATTCTCAATACTCCCTATCTAATTTTAAAATTAATTAGTATTAATAATAGTAATTATATAAATAATATATTAACAAAAATAATCACACACCCACTCCCACTACTCCACACGGTCTTTCTCTCCAAACAAAGGCCCAATTAATCATACACTCCCTGCTATAACTCTCTCTCTCTCTCTCCCCCTTCTACACAATCTTCTTCATCGCAAACAACACAACACACATAGTTTTACTTATTTTCCTCGCTCTAAGAACCACTTGAAAAAGAGAGAAGAAGCTGCCATGTTTAAAACATACACACACCCATTTGAAATTTGTTTAGAACCCTTAAATTAAAAGCTGCCATGGATGACATAGTATAAATCTTTACTCGGTTTAATGTAACCGAGTAAAGCACAAAGTGCTCGGTGCATATAAAACGAGCAAAGCACAAAATGCTCAGTGCATATGGACCGAGTACAAATTTTCATCAATGATTTCAAAATGCTTGGTTCATGCTCACCGACTAAGGGTGAATGGGCTTGGTTGAAGATTGCATAGTACATGTCACTAAACTTGGTTGTCATAAACTCAGTAAATGTTCAACAAGAAATTAGTCAAGACCTCTTGAACTCTCACTTGATCACCTGTAATTATATGATATATGCATTTGTTAAGCTGGTAACTTATTTGTATTATCCTTTAAATTACTGCTTTTGAGCAAAATATATAAATAACACAAGGAATGACGTACTGTCGGAATATAGTATAAGCGCTACTGGAGGAACCTACCTACAAACCAAATCTCACTCTCATTATATTCACTATTTCTCTTATCCTAATTGAATTGTGCTTAACTTAAATCACCAGTAAGATCTACCTATCTTTTAATGTGATAGGTGTCAAATAATTTGAAAAAAGGTTTACACAAAAAGTAATCTAGCACACTCATTTGTTTTATCAATCTCTGCCCGAGTTACAAACCTTGCTCTCTTCAAATTCTAAGAACAATTTAGGGGTATTTTACCTTTTACACACTTAAATTTTTTAATCACTTTAGTCTTTAAAGTTTCTCATTTTAATCATCAAAGTTTGAGTCACATTCTACTTTCATCTAAAATTAAATGATCCGTCAAATTTTTGAATAAAATATACATGTGCCAAATTCTTGGAAATCAAATTCTGGATAAAAGTGAAAAGATACTCAAATTTTAAATACCAAAATAAAATGAATGGAATTTTAAGAACTACAATTAGAAGACACACAAACTTTAAAAGTGTTAAAAAAATCAATTAGCCAACAATTTGGTGGCCCAATGTAACGAATTTTATTTCCATTGATGCTTCGCTATCAATTAGGATTAATAAATTTTCTAAAAACTAATGTTTACTCCTTCCGTTTTAAATTTCTAGTCACTTTGTGTGACATTCCGAATCTTAAAACAAATATTTTAGTATCATTTAAACATGTTTAAATATTTATTAGTATTTATAACTATGTTTATGCATTGGATAATATCAATTTATTCCTAATGTGTGGTGAATAGTGGAATTGTGCATTTTTCCATGATGTTTGATTTTGTGGGAAAAATGTGAGATTGGATTTGTTTATATTATAAGAACTCATGTTAGAATAATAATTCATGGAGAACTTATTTGAAAATAAAGTATGTAAGTGAATTTAGTTGTGTGAAATAGAAGTTGAGGGGTAGTGTTTAAACGGAATCATATGTGTATGATTGGAGTAATTGATATTCTTAAAAATTAGAGAAAAATTAAAAGAAAAACAAGGAGAATAAGAGAAAAAGAGGGAGAAGATGAGAAAAAGAGGGAGAAGAAGAGAAAAATAAGGAAAATTAGAGAATTAAATTTTGATAAGTTTAAACTATGCTATTTTTTTTTATCATCCTTTTATTGTGTTTGTAGTAATTGAAATTGAAAACTTATGATTGAAAATGAAAGAACATGGTTTTGAGTTTGTTTCTTGGTGTTCTTATGTGTAGTGATGATATAATTGGATTTTCTTGATCATAAAGAGATAATAATAATAGATGATATAAGTAGAAATCATGCTAAAAATTTATGAGTTTATAATTCTGGCAGATTAGCGTCACTGTGGGAGAATTGCTATAACTCCTTGTAGAAAATTTTGATTTATGCACCGTAAATTACATTAAAAAGTAAAAACACAGAGCTTTCCAAAAATATATGGTAGAGCACCCAGCTCTCAGCCAATTGGTACAGTTTAATCCGTGAAATTGGACTATTGTCATACATTATATCCTGGACAGCATATTTGTATTGAGTTGTTTTGTGAATATCTGATGTGTTAGCCGTTGGATTATGCTCAAATTCTGGAATATTGTTTATAAACGTGTTGTGTAACTACTAGAAAAATTTGAAAATGATCGGAGAATGAAAAGTACCTAGTCTGTGCAGGGGATTCGGACTGCACCTAATTCTGAAATGTTGTAATGTGTTGTAAATTAACAAATGCATAAGGAGTATACATTTGTGTAATTGTTAGTGTATTTTTCACACTTATAAATGATTATATTGATGTAGAATTGGAATACTAATTATGTTAGATTGGTAGGTGAAGGAACAGATACTTCTAACGCACTGAGAAAATAGAACTTGGAACTACGTTGGTGTGGACTTAAGATGAGTGTACTCACTTGGAATTTATATACATTTGAATGTATAAATGTGAAGGGTGGTGTGGAACATGTATGTTGATATTAGAATGCTTGATGCTTAATAATTGAAGCTATAGAGCGGTTATGTGTATGATACATCTGATACCCAGTATATATAGGGTTAGAGGATGGGTATATGGAATGAATGCTTTATGCTTAATAATTGAGGCTATAGAGCGGTTATGAGTATGATACATCTGATGCCCAGTATATATGGAGCTAGAGGATGTGTAAATGGAATAGATGCTTGATGCCTAATAATTGAGGCTGTAGAGCAGTTATGTGTGTGGTATATCTGATGCCTTATATGATGGCTAGAGAATGAGAATTGAATGTGATTACATATGATATGTGTATATATAAATATATACTTTTACAGATTACTGTTGAAAAAAGTGATGCATTCACTGAGCCTATAACTCATACCTTTATATATGTTTCTCTTTACAGGTATCAAGAAGGGATGTCCACTGCCAGGTCTAGGATGGGTGGAAAGGTTTATAGAAAAAGATACTACGTCGTTTTTGTTTATTGTATATTTTGTCAATAAGTTAAATATATACCTAAGATGAGTTTGAGATGTAAATATTTACTAGATATTCTTATGTGTGTGAGTTGTGAATATTTTGTTAGTATTATTTTTAAGACAAGGTTGTTTAAAATAAAATAAAATATGGATATGGGATGACGTTGATTTTAGAAATGATAATATTATTATGTTCTCTTAATTTAATTATATTTTTAAGTAAGTATTATTCTTGTTGTCCAAGTGTGACACTTTGACTATGCAGTATTTAAGAAAATACTAGTAGTCAAGAATATAATTGTCAAAGAGTCTCTAATACGTTGGCATCATCCTTATCATTATAACAAGGAAGTTTTAAATTCAACATAGATTGTCAAATCCTTAGTTTTGTCAACTCTTGTTGTAATGGTTACAAATTTATGCTATGAAATCATTAATTTGTATGCACAGAAGAAAATTGTATTGTGAAATTCTTGTTTTCTAGGAAAAAAAAAGAACATAAGTTAATTTTTCAACATTTTTTTTTAAGAATTTTAATTTGAGAAATCAAAAAAGAAAAGAGTGAAAGTGATAGTCTATATTTGAGCTAGCTAGGGAACACTATCTTTCACGGCAAAGTGAACAATTTTACAAAGTCTACTAAAATTTGAGACAACATATATGAAAATTCAATTTGGTGTCATAACTAAAAAAGAAAAAAAAAGCTTTCCTTATTGATATACTAGGGTATACTCATGCCATTCGGCACGGTGAAATAATAGAATAAAAAATAGTAACGTACTCTAAATTTAAATAGACAAATATCATTAGTTTATTTCGACAAACATCAACGAAAAATGTAAAATTAATCCAACAATGTATGGATTCTTAAATGTTACTCAATAATTTTTCTTTATTTTTTTTACATAATTTGATAGTCATGATGGATCTTGTTTAACTAATATTAATTAGTAGATTTTAAAAATTAAATTTTTATTAACTTTTGAATTTTCTATTTCAAGTTATAGCATTTTTAGTATAGACAATATTATTAGTTTGTGAGAGTTTATTGTGTGTATATTATTGGTGTGAGTGTTTTAACTTTGATGTGACATCTTGATGTGTGTATAAAACTCATCTAAGGGTGTAGAACTAATGCACACCATAACATATGTATTTTTAACCATTAGATCCTTATATTTTTTAAGTCAAACTTGATATTTTATAATATAGATTAATAATAAGGAGTGAGGTGCAGTTTCCCCATTTTTTTTTTGAAAAAAAAAGGACACTAATACCTAGCTAAACTACCAACCCATTTGCAAGTAATTGCGTGTGCACAAAATCCTTCAAGTTTTCCTTTTTTTATGTCATCTACTATCTATATGCAAGACAATGCATGGGAGAATAAAATTCTTGGGAACTGATAAATAGATTTAGGTGATTTGAGAAAGAAACGAGAGCATGCAAGATTTAAATTTTGGTTCTCTAAGTGAATGTTCATGCCACTTAAGCTTAAGCCCTAATTTTGCAATATTTCTTAACCACAATATGTTTTATCACTTTTTTTTTATATTTCTATTTTTTCCAAGCACTTATATCAATCTTTGTACACGCATATAAGTTTGCAACTCAATATTTATTAAGGATGCTTAAAATGTAGTTCAATAGTACATAAAGAAAATAGTTGTATTGTAATATATTGAGTGAGAGGACGACTTTTGATTTGCACTTAAAATGATCTTTCATATTCAAGAAATAAACAAACTTAGTAATAAAGATATCTTGCTGGTGAACAGTGGTTGATGAGGTCTAATTCATGAGGGATACAACGCCTTTGGAAAAATGTAGGGTATCATTTTTTTTTCAATTAAGGGTGCGTTTGATTATAAGTATGGAATTTACATGAAAAGAAAATAAGTTTCAGGCAATTGAATTGCCTAAAATTGAGTTGCATGAAAAATGTCAATTAAATGTGTGATTGTTTTAATTTTTTACCCGAAAAATATTAGTTGTATTATGGCATTTTTAATGTAGAAAAAATTATGGTTATTTTTTTTTTACATAATTTTATAGTCGTGATGGATCTTGATTAGTAAATTTTAAATATTAAATTTTTATTAAAATTTGAATTTTATAGTTTAAGTTGTAGCATTTTTAATGTAGAAAATTGGTAAAATTTTGTCTCGAAAAATGTGCAATTACCTGAAAAATAAATACAAGCCCTTCTCAAAAGAAAATATTTTCCTTGTTTACATGAAAAAGTACATAAACAGTGCCAAAAGTGAGAGTTTGACTGCTAGAAAAATTTGGGCAATTAAACAACACAAAAGTGACAACTTGGGTGAAAAACCCATATTTTTCATAAAAAATGTGGCCAATCAAACGCACCCTAATTGTACAAGGTACCCCTTATATATATATATTAAAGACAATTACATGGAGTCAGACATACAAACCAGTTTATTAAGTACCACTTTACAAATCATTTTATTAAGTTCAAATACCACATCTATAAGTTTCGAGCATGTGATCTCTCTAGTACAAAATTATAAAAAATGTCACTAAGCTACAAAGCCATTGGCCCTTTCAACCCATTTTGTGCTTAAGAATAATAATAATTATTATTATATGTATACATGCACATATATATATATATATATATATTTGAAAGTAACAATCATGAATCAAACTTAATCAACCCACCCTACCCTTGCCCTCGCTGCCCTTTGGTCGGTCATCAATCCAATTCTGGGTCTTAACCAGTCCAAATTACTAAAAAAGTAAAATTTTATGGCGTGTCCGATTGAAAAAGTTTTTCACGAAAAACTCGATGAAAAATGTGTGTACATTTTTTTTTATGGTGTTTAGCTTAATTTTCATGAACACAATATATATATATATATTAAAGTAACAATCATGAATCAAACTTAATCGACCCACCCTACCCTTCCCCTCCCTTCCCTTTGGTCAGTCATCACTCCTATTCTGGGTCTAGTTATTGACCAGTCCAATTACTTAAAAAGGTAAAATTTTAGGGTGTGCTTGATTGAAAAAAAAATTCACCAAAAACTTGATCAAAAATAAAAAATGCGTGTACATTTTCCTTTTTGATGTTGTTTAGCTTAATTTTCATGAACACTAATTCTATTTAGTTTCATAGTATAAGTTCATGATGTACAAAAGGTAAAAACTTAAATTCTTGTTCTTCCCTTCAGAAAATAAATTATAGGTAAGAAGGTGGAAGAAAAATTCAAAAGCCAAGAAGTTAAATTCTAGGTAAATATATAGGCAATCAAACACTAAGTTGAAAAATATGTTATCATTGCATACAAAAATTACTTATTTTCTACCTAAAAAATAAATACAATATTTTTTTTTCTTGTAGCTAAATTACCTAAACAAATTGTCCAAAATTTAAGTTTTTTCTACCCTAATTCTAAATTTGCTATCAGACACACGCTCGCCGGGCCATCCATTATGCATATGGTATAAACCCATAATTAGCTTTTTAGAATGTATATATGGTAAGAAGTAGCTAAATTTAGTAATTGATTAAATTTTAATCAAGTGGGTGAGGTGGCCCGCCCCTTCTTCCGGCCGGAGAGTGTCACCGTTCCTCCCACTAGTGAGTGACATTGACATGTCCATCTCCATCTCCCTCTCCTTTTTTTTTATTTACTTTTTTTTGTTGTGTTCATATAATAATAATAATAATAAAAAATATGCAATAACATAACTCAAGAAATGCATTAACATACAAAATTATCTGATTATATAAAAAGAAAAAAATTAACATAAAAAAAATTGAAAATGACTAAATTGGGTGAGAGAATTTTGAGAGAGGTTTAGAAAAAACTAATCAGTGGAGGAGGTGCATTGGAATGGTTGAAGGGGCGGATGGGGGGTTTAAATCGATGGAAGAAAAGGGGTGACCGTTTGATGTAGCCTTTTAGGGGGTTTTAAGTGGTTGAATATTACTGTCCCTCTAATGACAGAGCCATAAATTCAAACAAGGGAGTTAAAATTTAAAACACACGAAAATATAATTTTAAAGATATTACTCCATCCGTTTTATAAAAATAGACCTATTTTTTTTTTCACACAGATTAAGAAACTTTATTTAATGTAATTGAAACCATAATTTTTTTTCACAATTTTCCTATTATACCCTCATTTACTTTCTTTCTATAATGAATACATTGGATTAAAATCACGTGCCCCATAAAATGTGAGGGAAATTTTGGAGTTGGTTACTCTTTTGGAGTTAATAACAATGTAATTAAATAAGGGTATATTAGAAAAAATGAAATTGTAGTGCATTCTTTAAAAAGCAAGTGGTCTATAATTTGGGACGGATAAAAATGAAAAATGAGTCTATCTTTGTGGGACGGAGGGAGTAAATTTTAACATAAACATAATAATATTAATACTTCATATAACCTAATGTGAATGTTAACTACAAATTACAATAACATTTTACTATATTTCATATTTTGGAAATATTATAAGATTTCCTCCGTCTCAATATTATTAAAACTATCTTGTTCAATATATGTCATTAAGCAATTATACATAAATTAATCTTTCATGTAGTTGCATAGCACACTATTAATGACTTTTATTGCCGAGAATGCTCAGTCAACACTTACTGTTGCAATAGATAAGATTAGGGCCAACTTCACAATCAAATGCACTAATAGATAACCAATACACCCTTTGATTTCAACTATTTTTTGAACAAACTCATTAATCTCCTTAATTTAAGTCCCCAATTTTATTTTTTTTTTTTTTTCAAAAAGCCCCTACATGGTATTGCCTAGGGGTAAAAAATTGTACCAAATATACAGTACCATACCGTACTATTGCCAAAATGTACCTAAATTTGGTAATGGTACAATACCGATCGGTTTTATACTGTATCGATTTTTTTTGGCACGGTAGTAGTACTCAAAATCATTACTGATAGTATGCCATATCGAAATATTAATATTGCCATGGTATTACCGTACCATACCATTACTGATTGTACTATTATGCCAAATACAAAAATATTACCAATTTTACCATAATATTGATCAATAACATTTAGATTAAGTGTCTAAATTCGTGTTACCAAGGTTTCACTTTCACACTAACTTAGGTTTCATACCTTCACTAACAAATACTTCGCCCCTCTCTCTTACTCATCTTCCTCTTTTATTCTCTATAAATCTAAAACTGCCACATACCCACTATTGCATTACGACCATCATACACAATATCAAATATCAATAATTTCTTTCGCCCCTCCCCTTTCCAATTCTACTGAACCCATTTCAAGGCTCTTCTCTGTTTGAGGTTAATTATCTCTCACTCATATTCTCTCTTTCATTCATCATACATTCATACATATCAAATGTTTGCGCTATTTCATATTATTCACGTTCATTTTTTTATTTCTTTTTAACTATATCATATAAATCCATGGTGATGAATTAACAGTTGCAATGGCCGAATAAATTACATATCTACTGATCCTTCGGCCTCCTTTAATCAATCAAAGGCTAATTGTATTAAATTTCAAATTTCAAATATTTATCTTCATTTTTATTTTGCTTTAAACTTCATTCTATCAAATATTTATTTTCATTTTTTTCTAATCATATGAAATTTCAATTATTCAACTTCCAAGTATTTGATAGATGTGTATATGTCGATTATAATTTATAATGAAATAATATTTATACATGGTCTGGTGTTTTTGGAACAATCGACTGCTCAAACTTAATTAAAGGTAAGTAAAAATAATTTAATTGTTTTGTTTTAGCAAAAAATGCTCACTTTTGATTATCTAGTTTCAATATTTTTTAAGGATTGATTTTTTGGTAATGTATCGTACCATACCGATATTTTGGTATACCGAACTTCGGTACACCTAAAATTTGATATAATAATAGTAATAAATTTTGGTGTACTGAATTTTCGATATAATACACGGTATACTCAGTACGGTATTATACTAAAGCCATTCCTAATATTACCCCAGAGTCTCTCTACCAACGGGTGACATTGGCCCACTCCTCTAATTTCAAGAAAAAATACATTATAGTGTATATTGTCCCAACTATTTTACCATTTTATCATTACAATTACCATGTACATGGTGGATGCCATTAGGTGTAGACCGTAGAACCAACAAAAATGGGGCGTGGGCACACATATTGCTTGCACCAATGGTCTGGTACCAATAATCCATTTCAAGTTGGGTTTTCCGGAAAACCCTCACAACCGTACAAAGCAAAAACAAAGTAGACACACTACCACAATAAATTTGTCAAAGAGATCTATCCACCAAGATTTGCTGTCATCAATACCTCCCCCCCCCCACCCCAAAACACCCTTTACTTTTTTTTTTTTTGCTTGCATCATCATGTCATTTTCACCTCTCTTTCTTTCTTTAAAACCATTTTCACAACGTGTCACCACCAGCGGTTGTGGTTGAAGTTAAAAAAAAAATTAAATTTTTTTTTAATCAAAATATGCGAAAGTTGATTTAGATATTATTTAATATTGAAAATAAAATAAATCATTTTCTGTATCTATTTTTTTTAGGTTCAATTACACAATAATAAAACGGTTTTATAGTCAAATTGTAATTAAAACGGTTTGATTTTTATTATTAACGTGTAAAATTTATGAATCAATTATACAAAATAATAAAAAAAGATAAGTGTATATATATGAAATATTAAATATTTTTTTATGGTATTTTCTCTTATATAATTTTATAGTCAAACTAGATCTTGTTTTAAAATTTTTAATAAGTAGATTTTAAATATATATATATATATATAAATTTTATAAAATTTTATTTTTTATACACAATCGTTTTAAGTGATGATGAGTTGGCAATGGGCTTTTAAAATTATACTATATATTTTTAAAATTTTGTATTGCTATTGGAATAATCATAACTACTTTAACAATATCACCACCCTAAATTTTTTACATATTATGTAAATTTTACTCATTACTTAAGGTAATTCCAACCCATTACACTATTTTTGTGTTGATTTAGCACAAAAATAGTGTCATTTTCATACTATATTTTTTTTCAACTCCAACTACAACACTAAGTCACTAAATATAACACAAAAAAGTATATTCTCTCAAAAAATAAAATATTCTCTTTATTATTATATTATTTTATAAAATCATACAAATTATTATATTGTACTAATTATTTTATTATAGATATTATTATTAATTAACTTATAATAATTTAAAAAATTTAAAATCACTAAATTAACATAACATATTAATTACAATAAAATATACATAAATTTAATTAGAATAAATTAAATTTTTCAATAAAATAAATTATTAATACTGCTAATTAAAAAAAAAACTAAAAATATTTAAATTAGAAGTATAAAAATGATCTATTTGATATTTAAAAGTAAATAACAATTAAGATAAAAATTAGAAAAAAAGAAAAGAAAAGAGGAATGCCTCACCAAATTTAGTGTGGTACCGTAGAAAACAACAAATTTGGTGCCAAATATAGTGCAAGGTTGGAGCCAAATGGGAAAGAATCCACACTATATTTAGTATTTTGATACAAGATTGGAGTTAGTCTTAAGTAACAATGCATTTACACAATCATTAAAAATAGTGTGATTATTATTGCCAAAACAATGTATAACATTAAAAATATATATTATAAATTTTTAAAACAATACTATATTCTAATAAAATCATAATTTACTATATTATAATAAAATCACAATTACTTTAACAACATAGATACTCTAAAATGCTTAAAATCATTATTAATTCAACCAACGCTAAGTAGTCCCTCTTTTTGTTTCTGTTTTAAATTATATAGTATTTAAATTAATTTTCACGTATTTTAACTAATTTCTATTCACATAAATATATTATTAACCATTAAAAATATAATTTGAATAAGCGGGTTTCTAGTTGAATCTACTGTTAATCACAGTGGTGGGTGCCTTACCACACTTAATGGTTAGACCCTTTCTCTTTCTCTCTCTAAAAAGGCAGATAAAAGTACAGTTCAGGTGCAAACAGTACCCACTCTCTTCTGCCCTCATCAAATCAACTTGCCTTAACCCCTTAGTTGTTAGAATGAAGTACCCAAAAGGCATGTTCATTTCTTACCCTCTTTACTCTCCTTTCTCATCACATATTTAGCTTTCCTCCCCAAAAATAGTCAAAAACTAAAGACCCCTTCCTCACATTACCCTCAAAAGAAAAAAAAGATTACTTTTTTACCTTTAAAAAAAGAGTAAACAAAATAACAATAACAATAATTGTACATAACTCTGTTTCTGCAAATGAACAGGAGTTTGAACAGAGGGAATCCAGATATTTTGAGTGTGATGATTATAGAGACTGAGATAATGAGAGGTGGTATTGTTGTTGTGGACAAAGAAGATCAGCAGGTGCCCTCAGAGATTAGGGCTGGGGGCCCTTTTAAAGCCTGCAAAAGAAATGAGTGCCACTACTACTGCACCATTAAAGGGTTATATATTTATTTTTCTTCCCCTTAGATTTCTCTTTTTTATTTTCTTGCTCTGAATCTCTGTGTGTATCTGTTTATATCTATACTCTTTGTTTTTACTCTTGTGTGGTGGTTCTTTTTCTATTTTTATTTTTGTTCTGTGCTATCTTTAATAATGGGTCCATTTCTCTGAGTAGAGTTCCTTTTTCTGGCTTTCTTGAAAATCACTCTGTTCATTGCTTTTAATGGGGACTCACACACATAAGTGCCCTTTGTTTTCGAGGTCTATTTGTGTTAGAAAGTCTTAAAATCTTATGGGTATTAAGTGTTTTTGATATATATATATATATGTGATGATGATAATGATTCATGATGGGTTTCTGAGACGCTGAAAATTTCTCAGATTCTTGGGTTTTGGGAAATTTTAAATAAAATCCCACTTTTCTGTTCATGCAAAGGGGAAGTAAAAACCCCACTTTTTGCATTGCCCTTTTATTCATTGTTTTTGTAGTTTTGAGGAGGATGGTGGGGGCAAGCGCACAAGTCTTTTCCCAACTTTGTTCCTTTTTGTTAAAGATGAAACCAAACTCCCCCCTCCTTTAATTAACACTGTTTATTTATTGGCTTTTGATTTTTGGTTACTGTTTGGGGAGAAAGGGAAATGCAATGATTTTTCTTGTGAACTTTGCACACCACTTGCTTATTTTGGGTTCTCTGAGGAAACCAACATACATCTAGTTTTCAATGATAAAGAACCACTATATTTTTATACCCCTGGTTCGTTTGAATATTGGGAACATCTTTTGGGTGTTCTGATTATTAAAATCTGCAAGAAAAATTTATGATAGCCCATTATATTATTCTCATTGGGCAAGACTTGGTTGAGTGAATTACATTTTGGGATTTTGGTTTGTTGGTGGTTCATTTCTCCTCTGCAAATGATTGTATAAAGGTGGGCTACTTTCACATGCTTCCCTTTTTTTGCTGTTCTCTAATTTCAACATTTCTCTCATAGTTTTGAATATTTTACTTGTTTTGAAGACCTCTGTTCTGAACTTATTAGTTGTTGCATTTTTCCAGTGAAATCTCTGCATATTGAAGTATATTGATGGGGCCTATTTTATTGTATTTTTTTTTCTTGGCTTTCTGTTCCATGCCTGTAAGCATGCTGTTGGGAATTCTTATCCTCCTAAACTATGTATTTCATAGTTTCTTGATGCAATTTGTAGTTCATAGTTCCGTAGAAACTAGGAAGGGTGTTTTTGACAACAAAAATCACCATTTATTTAAGCCACATCACCATCACACCATTGCCCCAAAGGTTTTTGTAGTATGGGACTATGGGTTGTTTGTTATGTTGCGTAAGGGCTCAAATTTATAATTTTTTAAGATTAATAATATGGTCTGCACGTGTTGATAACTTATTTTTTTTTATCCTTTTGTTTTTATTATTATTATTATCTTTGTTTGATAACTCGGTTTATCTGGGCCTCTTTGAGAACCTAACCAAACCTTTGAGTTTGTTAATTGGTATGCTTATTGAGGTAAATTATAACATTTTCTTGAATATTATGGGTGTGGACATTGAGGGATGTGTCATACATTCAACAAACATTTATGTTTAAAAGATTGATAGATGTACCCTTTAAAGGTGAATCTTGGTAAGTCACTTCATTCATGTTCCTGTCCAAGGGAATGTCTTGTTTTAATGTATAGTTTATTCTATGGATTCTGCAGCAAAAGCTACATTGCCAACTTAAGTTGCATCTTTCACTGTTTTTTAAGGTGGGAATTCATATTCCCCTAATTGTGTTTGGTTGGGCACATGTTGGCAACAGGAAAAATTAGTGGTGCATCTGTTCCCAATTTAAAAGTTGTACCTATATATTCTTAAAGCATAGTTTCAAACGCCCCTCCCCCTGTTTAATGACTGTTTTGATGTGTTTTAGTCATGTGTTAGGTTAGAGTCTCGTGTTCGAATAGTGCAAAAAGAATGCGTTACTATCATGGTTTTGGAAAAGCCACCGATACAGATTGGTTTTTGACCCTTCCTATACCGTTACATATTGCCAATACCCGTTACGTATTGGTGCACAAACCAATCAGGGCGTGACACGTGTTTGATAGTTACAAGGAATACCTGTTACTGTTATGTTTCCCGATACTGACGATTGGGCCTAAGCACCAGCTGATCTAAGGGTTGCTATGGCCTCATAAAATTTTGAATTTAAATTCATATAAGAAAAGAATTGGGGCTTGCCCAGTTGGCTAGAGTTGTGTTGTAGGTTGCATGAGTATAGCAGTTCAAGTCCCTCCACTTGCACCCCTTTCCCTAGCCCTTATACACCACTTGTATATACTAAAAGTCATAGGAAAAAACATGTTTTCCATTTTCGGTGAATTTTTTTCTTGATTTAGAAAGTGCGATAGGCTTTTCAATAGCTATGGAGAGATAAGATAGTTCATATGTGATGAACCACTTCTCCAAATACTTGCATTCAAAACTAGTTTTCTTTAGATTTTTTTTTTCAACTTTTCTTCATTTTACCAATTTTTTTTTTCCATTTCTGGAAAAAAGCAATTCATGATTTCAAAAGTGCCATAGACTTGTCAATAGCTATGGTGCCATAGACTTTTTTCTTTGTACTAGCTAATTAAATTCCATGTTTGAGTGACAATAGAAAATCTGTTTGCTCTTTAAATGTTTTTAGGTCATGTTGGCAACAGCTTCAAGAGCATGCGGAGAATGGAAACAAAGAAATTGCAGGGTTACACATTAATAATTGGTATGTGAGTCATATGAGTGATCTCCACAGGAATTGGCAGCATTCTTTTTAAAACCCTGGTCCGTTTGATTCTTCGTTGTACCATATACAATGGAGAATAATGTTTTTAATGTGCCAATGGATATGTCCAGCCAGAATTCACTTATTACCGGCGGAACATTTTCACACACAAACATGGCTTCACTTTCTCATTCAAATTCCCTCGATCCAAACAGCCAAAACCCGTTCATGTCTGGATTACCCGTTCTTTCGATGCTCCAGGGTGAACCCATAAATGATCTCCACACGGGTCTTCACATACCGAACCGAACCCGTATCACTAACCCCAATGAGTTTCATGATCAATTTATGGCTGGAATGCCCATTTCTGCTTCATCACTAGCAACCCTTTTGGCTACAAGGTATAGTAATCCTCATGAGAATCTAAATGACATCGTAAATCCCGCACCGTTTACTCATCCCGAGGAAGTTCTAAAGCCAAATGACTACTCAGATACATTTAGATCTTCATTTGGTACAGCCCCAAATTTTGGGGGTGATGGAATAACGGGCGATATGAGCAGTAAATGGGGATTCGACAAGTTTCTTGCTCCTCTTGAACTTGCAAGGACAGGATTTCAACCGTTCCAGCTAATGGGAACCATGGATCCAAACGGGTCCGATAGTCCTGGTTCCTCTAGATTTAGTAACGAGTTATCACTTAGTCTTGCTACTTGCCAGCCTACTGTTATCAATGGAACTGCTATCCCTGATCAAGAATTAAGTTGTTCTGGTTTAAGTAGTCATTCATTGCCCGAACAACAATTAGGGTCTGCACAAACTTGGTCCAACAGTAAGAATCTTTCTTTGGGATTTGGTTCTTTTAAGCCTGTCCAATATTCAGAGTTGTTATCTGGGTCGGGTTATATTCAAGTGATGCAAGAAATTCTTGCTGAAATTGCTAGCTATTCGCTTGAAAATCATCATCCGATGAGCTATCAAGGTGGTGGGATTGGGGGAGGGCCACATTTGTCGTTTTCTTCGAGTTGCTCTGCTGGAAGAAGCTACAAGCTAATGGATTGTGATGAGGTTGGTGACGGTGATGATCAATCTGGGGTTCAAATTGAACCTTCTTTCAGGGGACAGGAAGTTGAAGCAAAGAAAAAGCACATGTTGGCCTTATTAGAAGCGGTACGTTGTTAATAAATACTCCCTTCATCCCTAATAGGGAGTCCATGTTTGATTTCACATTTTTTAAGAATACTAACTTCATCTCAATCAATGGTAGAAAAAACTTGTTTCCCATCGGGAGTTTTGGTACGTTGATTATGTTCTGAAAAGGAAAATGGACTCTTAATTTGGGACGGAGGAATACTTTAATGGTTGTTTAGTTTAGGTTTGATTGCATTGCAAGCATGGAATTATTAGAAAATAATCCAGTTCTTGTTGATTGGTCTCTAGGGAAAAAAATTACATGGAAAAGGAAGTTAGGGTGTTTGATTGCCTTTATATTTTGGTGGAAATGATGAAGTTCTTCCTCCCCCCACACCCCCTACTGAAGGTGTAATTTCTATATTTTGGTGTTTAATTGCACAATATTTCTTTCTTTCTTTCTTTTTTTTTTTGCCTAGAGTAACTTTTGGCTATAGAGAGCTTTTCCATGCAACCAAGAATTCAAAAAAATAAGGAAAGGGGGAGGGTAAGATTTGAATGCCATGGAATTAATTTCAATGGAAATTAAGACAATCAAACACCATCAAAAGGTGGAAAGGTGCACATTTTCCAAAGTTTACCAAGCTTTCCGCTGAGAACTGCTGCAATCAGACACACACACGCACACACACTTAGCGTTGATATTGGATATTACAACAAGAAATTGAAAATTTTATTTCAATACTAAGTTGTAATTAACACTAAACATGGCCCACATTATCAGCCTATCAGGTCAATCTGGAATTAAAAGAGAGCACATGCTAGTTCTGTGTAGGATATGACCACCCCTCCCCGCTGTTTTGTGGGGCTGGGTCACATATATATGAGAGCATATCTCAGAAGGGTGTCTGGTTATATATATATTTCAATTTTGTTGTTAACCCACTTCTCGGTTGAATTTTTTTTTATGGAAATTGGTGGAGATGATCTACTAATCGTGGAGATCATGTCCACCAAGTTTTGTCAAAAAACTCATCCGTTTGAAACACATCTACCCCAGCCCCGAACAAAAAAAAAAGAAGCCCAATCCGTGACTCAAGCCAATCCACACTTGAAATGTACCCCCTCTCTCTCTGTATATATTCTTTTTTTGTTTTTGTTTTGATAACGTATTCCTTTTTTAACTCAGGTTGATGATCGATACAACCAATGTATGGATGAGATCCACACCGTAATATCTGCTTTCCACGCTGTAACAGAATTGGATCCTAACGTACACGCCCGTTTTGCACTTCAAACAATATCGTTCATGTATAAAAACTTGAGAGAGAGAATTAGCAACCACATACTTTCAATGGGGACACATTTCGGCAGAGGAGGAGGTGTAAGAGAAGAGGAGAAGTCTTTTGAGTCGTCTTTTATACAGAAGCAATGGGCTCTGCAGCAGCTAAAGAGAAAAGACCATCAGTTGTGGAGGCCCCAGAGAGGCTTGCCTGAAAAATCTGTCTCAGTTTTACGTGCATGGATGTTTCAAAACTTCCTTCACCCGTGAGCGCTCTTATACTAGTGCAAATTATCTTATATTTTTGTATTGAGATTTATCAAGTAGCATCATGAACTTGTTTTAATTACCCAATCTCAAACTGATGTCCCACTTTCTTTTTCGGGATGTCTCAAGTTGAGAGTCACATTTCCTTTTTCGGACATAATCCGTGTAACAAATATCACAATAGAAAAAAAGATGTATTCTTTAGCATTGATTACGTTAAAATGAGTGTATTCTTAAAAAGTGCTCTAGTCAAAGAGGTCTAGATGGATGGTCCAGTTTGACTTTCACACCATTTTCAGGACAAGTTAATTTCAACATAATCAATGGTATAGAATAAAGCTCACAATCGTGAAATTTGGTTCATTGAATATGTGTTGAAAAGGAAACTAGACTCTTAATTTGGGACACCCCAAATAAGGAATAGTGGATTCTTAATTTGGGACAAAGGCAGTAATTTTATGCTTATTTGACTTTACCCCTGTTTTGTTTATATAATCCAAAGGCTTTGAGGTACTCTTGCATGCATGTAATTGGGGCATCAAATGATTATGAAAATAAAATAAAGGGTAAAGCCTAATTTTGACCAAGTTTAGCAAACCCCTTTCAAATAAACACGACAATCTTCAATCGTCTTTCCCCTTTTAAGATTAATTGTTTGTCTGAAATATATATAAAAATTGTGGATGTTAGGTATCCCAAGGACGCGGAGAAGCATTTGCTAGCCGTAAAAAGTGGATTGACAAGGAGCCAGGTACTTGCATATACTTCTTAATATTCTTCATACCTTTTGGTGTTTGTTTTCGGCTTTAGTTATGTATGTGGCGTTTTTTCTTTTTAAAACCTTTGGTTGGTGTATGTTGATTATTGAATGCTGAATCAAAACTTTGAAGATGTTTGTGTTTTATTCTGAATGAACCTCTTAATATTAAGTGTTTGTATAAAACAATGGTTTAAATTAAGCGTTCAGCGGAGCTGATGCGTCTTAATGCTGAGTACTTAATCATTTAAAAAAAAACAGCCGTTAACCTCTTAATGATTTAAAAAAAAAACAAATAACGTATTGCACCTCTGAATGCTTAAAACTCTCCCATTAAACATTCAGAGGCAAAATCAAACACCCCTAAATGTTTTTAAATACGACATCAGAATAAAAGCCAATGAAGTATGCTGTCTATGAGAAAAGGGCCCTCTTTTTAATGTTATAATATATCTCTGGTTCTGCCCTGTTCAAAGATATATACTTTAATACTCCAAAAAGTGCGGCGAAGATTATTGCAAAATGTTGCTAGAGATTACCTCAGTTTTTACTTTCACCAATATTTAATTTTGTGTACTTTTGGATATAACCAGGTGTCTAATTGGTTTATAAATGCCCGAGTTCGGCTGTGGAAACCAATGATAGAGGAAATGTACTTGGAGATGAACAGAAGAAAAAATCGCCGCAATGATGAAGATAAAGATCGGGCCAATCTTCGGAACCATATTAGCATCGATTATCAGAGATTTAAAATGATTTGATCTCAATGAAGGTAGAAATATTTATATATATATGTTGGAGATGGTACTTACTCCTGACTATTCAATAGGAGGTAGTTTACATGTGGAGAACATGGTTAGCTTACAAATGTAAATAATGCTCTCTATAATTTGGGGTCAAGTATAAGCTTATTATCATATATATATATATATGTTGAAGATGGTACTTCCTAAGCATTTCTTTTAGAGTATAGTCCTGAAATCAAAATTTAGGGTTTATTTTGTTTGAGGTTTTAGGGTTGTAGGAATAGGAATAGATTAGCCCATTGGCCCCTACACAATTGCTTTTGTGTGAAGTTTGCCCCGGAACTATTACTTGTGTCTATTTGGCCCCTAATCAATTGGTTTTGAGTCAAGTTTAACCATTGAACGATAGATTGCGTCAGTTTGGTTGTTAAACTCTTGCACTCGCGTCAACTCGGGTTTTGTGTCCAATTTCTGTCAATTATTTAGCGTAATGTGCCTGGTCATGGTTTTTTGCTCCCTTCAAGTTTGTGACAAATGTCTACGACTAAATAATTGACAAAATTTGTGTTCGTTACAATTGGATTTCGACAAAATTACGTCCGATTAGTCACGTTTTTGTTCATTACAGATAAGATCCTGCTTTGACAAAATTTTGACCAACACCATTCCCCTAACAAATGGATTGAGGGGTCCAATCGGGGCTGAAATTACTCGAGTGCAAGAGTTCGAAGGACAAGTTTAAAGGCCAAACAGACGCAATTGATTGTTCAGGGACTGCATAAAGAAAAAGTAATAATTAGAAGGCCAATACTTAATTAACGGTTGTATTTTCAATGAGATTATCGTTTATCTGTATTAGCTTGCGTTTTTAGTATTCTCAAGCGTACGCTAGATATCGACCAATGCATTGTTTCCGCATCATAGAAATTAGTTAGAAAGGGGTCAAATTCCACTTGAGGATTACAATTTTACAAAGAAATGTGCTGTATGCAAATATTTATAATCGCGGTTGAGGTTTTAAATTGGAGAGAATTAGAGTGGGAAAGAATACGTAGAACATTTTTTGTAAATTTAATTTGGAGAGGATGCACAGGAAATGATTGAAGAGAAACCTAGTTAGAAATAAAAGAAGAAATCAAAATTATTTTCCATGTTATGTTTGGAGTAACTTTTGCATTGGGGTTGTGAAAAAAAAATAAAAATATTTTGCCTATCTGATAATTATTTTATTGATGAAAGTGTCTATATGAAATGCACTTCATGTTGAAGAGTATGATGAAACCTTTGCCCTTATAACAATGCATCGCTTGAGTTTAAACCCAAATATAATTTGTACTTAATATTTGAAAAGGTTGAACATTGGGTTAATCATAGTGCACCGTCGTAAAATATTAATTTGGCATATATATATATATATTAAAAATTAAGAAGAATATAAATATTTTATTTATATATATATATTAAAAACAAAAACAAACAAATTTGGTTAATAATCCAATTTTTCAAGAAAAAACCTCAAAGTTTCAAAAATCTAACAGCTCGTAAGGAAATGTCTTCAGCTCTTCTTTGGTTCTTTTTTCCCGTGTTCAATCTCATTTTTCTCATGGTATAAGAGAGAAGAGCTCTTCTTTAATTCTTTTTTCCCATGTTCAGTCTCATTTTTCTCATGGTATAAGAGAGGAGGGGCACCAATATTTTTTCTTTCATTCATATTGATTTCACAACAATAAGAGAGAATTATATATTTATTTGTAGTATTTTTTGTAGGATTCTTTTCAACTATAATGTATTTTTGGTGGCATGTAAACTCTTATCATTAAAACATAATTTATTTATTTTTTTAACTTAAAAGATTAATATATTTACTTATAAAATGACACTTTAAGATTTTACCCAAGGTCTGAAAATTATTAGGACCGACTCTGATAAAAGTCATAGATAGCTCTGAATGGTTTGAAGACTATACATGAGTATGGTTCAAGGATGGGAAGTCGGAAAAGGGGTGCAACTCAAGCTTGTTGCTTTCCGCGAATATCACTTTTTTAGCCTATTGAACTTAAGTCTGAATTTATTTTATGCTTAATAAATGATGTTCTTACAAGTCAGGTGCAATGGCACCCTGAATTTTCAGTATTAATATTTGACAAAATCACTTCTAATGCTGGTGCACTACAACCATATGTTATCTTTTAAATTTTATTTTAAATTTTTAAAAAAGCATCACTAAATTTAATTTTTTAAGGAAATACATACCCTTAATAGTTTTAAGCACTACTCTGAGAACATCAACAGCAAAAAAATCAGGTAGCATAGGTAGTATGTTGATATTGTTTTGGCAAATTCCTATTGGTAATGTGATGATGGATGACCAACTTATTCGGCATTATTGCAAAGATGGTCAGTACGTACTCCGTCAAAACTCGGTACTGGGTGGCTAATTCCTCTTGTCGCGAATTCTTGTCAGCAACGTTCTCCCTTGCTCGATTTTGGAAACGGCTTTGGGCGCGACTTGATTACCTTGAAAGATTCTTGTTTTACGTGGCGTGTATGTAATGATGTGCGCGCTTCCGATAAAAGTGAATTTATTGCGGCGTGGTGTTACTAGAGATGGGTTACACCCGAGGTGCGAGGACAACGAGAAAAGTATTGAACATGCACCGTGGAGATGTGATCAGAGGCTGATGCAAAGCAAGGCAAAAGGGGTCGATTGACCCCTTGGATAGGAAAAATATATATACATATATATTTATTTGGTCCTTGCGAAAAATAGCTGGCACAGACAGCGGATGCAAAGTAAGGCAATAATTGACCGGTCTAACCCCATGGATAGAAAATATATATATTTGGTCCTTGCGAAAAAACAGCCGGTACAATTGGCATCAACAACTCCTTTTACACCCAGGAAAAAAACAAAAATAATAAAAACTCAAACAAAGCAATTAAAGTTTCTCTCACTTCCCCAGCTTCCAACCATTTTTCTCATCTCTACCGCAGCCAGCAATTCCTCTTTTTGTTTTCTCATCTCACAGTCACAACTCACAAATATCTCATTTCACATATCTCTTCCGCCTAATTTTTCTTCTTTTTTTTAATTTTGTTTTTGCCTCATCACTAGCTTCATAGCTCTGCTCTGCCATCTCACTGGCCACTACCTCGTGATTTAGGTATAATTTTTTAAAGTTATTTTTAATCATTTCTTGTCTCTTATAATCTAATCATGTTTTATTTATTATTTTTTGTTGCACATTATTTTGCATATTTTTAATCATTTCTTGTCTCTCATTAATTTATGTTGCACATTATTTTGCATGTTTTCTCTTAATTTACGTGGTATTGATCAGATTGGATGTTACAAAATTAAAAGGGATTAAATAATTAACATAAACATATATTTTAATTAGTAAAATTAGATTGACACAAAAATACAAAATTAATAATAAGAAAATCATTTCATTTTTTTACTAAAGTATTAATGTTGTAGCATTGGTTCAAATGTGTTATGTGTCTATTTCTTAATATTTCTTGATCTTATAATTTGGATAAAAATTAATGATTGATTGAATTAATTGATTTGTAGATTTATGAAACGATTCTTTAAAAGAAAGTTATTTACGAATAGTCATTCTCCGTCTAATATGGGTAGTTCAAATGCAAGACTAATTGAAGTAGATGAGATATTAGCTAATCTTCAGATAGACCCTAAACTAAGAACTCGAATGACGGATTATAGTCCTAGTATTCGGGATGAGATCCGAAGAGCATATCTACAAAAGGGGCCTTGTCAACCTAGAAGTTATAAATTCCCACAAACTAATCAATCAGGACTTAATAGACGCTTCATTGCTCAATGGTTTGATGATTATGATTGGTTAGAATATAGTATTGCTAAAGATGTTGCGTTTTGTCTTCATTGTTATCTCTTCAAATCTAATTTTGATTAAGTGGGTAGTGATGCATTCACTGAAGTAGGCTTCAATAGTTGAAAGAAGGCGAAAGAAAGATTTAACCTTCATGTTGGACCGGTTGGTAGTGTTTACAACCAAGTTAAAGAAGTTGCTTACAATTTGATGCATTAAACTATACACATTGAAACAATTGTGATCAAACAAACAAGCCAAGCTTGCACGGATTATCGCACTTGCTTAAATGCATCACTTAAGTGCACTAGGTATTCATTGCGATAAGGTCTTTCTTTTTGTGGTCATGATGAAAGTGCACAATCAAGTAATAAAGAGAATTATTTAGAGCTCTTGCAATTTCTTGCGGATCATGATGAAAAGGTTAAGGCCGTTGTGTTGGAGAATGCTCCGAGAAATTTAAAGTTAATAGCTCTTTCAATTCAGAAAGATCTTGTCAATTCTTGTACTAAAGAAACCATTGGTCTTATCTTGAGTGATGTGAAAAATTGATATTTTTTAATAATGGTGGATGAAGCACGAGATGTTTCAATAAAGGAGCAAATGGGGATAGTGCTGCGTTATGTGAACAACAAAGGACAAATAATTGAAAGGTTTGTGGGGGTTCAACATGTAACCGATACTACTTCAAATGCACTAAAGGAATCCATTGATGAATTCTTTTCTTCCACGAATTTGAGCTTGTCCAAGTTTCGAGGATAAGGTTATAATGGAGCTAGTAATATAAGAGGTGAGTTCAATGGCCTTAAGACAGATTTTGAGAGAACAACCTTGTGCATTTTATATTAATTACTTTACTTATCAACTTCAACTAGCTCTTGTTGCGGTAACAAATAAAAACATTGATGCTAACTCTTTTTTTTACAACGGCTAATAGTTTGGTTAGTATTTTTGGAGCATCTTGTAAGCGTCGCGATGCACTTAGAGCACAATGCCAAGAAGAGCTTGTGAGAGCTTTTGAAAATGATTGTTTTATAACGGGGCGGGGCTTAAATCAAGAAACTAGTCTCAAACGTGCTGGCGATATACGATGGAACTCACATTATGGTACGTTGATTTGTATTATTTCTATGTTTTTATTTGTGGTGAATGTGCTTCAGATAATTGTTGATGATAATCCTAATGATAGTTCGGGTGAAGCCTATAAGTTATGAAGATAAATACAATCTTTTGAGTTTGTGTTTCACTTATTTTTAATGAAAGTTATATTGGGAATAACAAATACTTTAGCTTT
Organism: Lonicera japonica; assembly: GCA_021464415.1. Taxonomy (NCBI): domain Eukaryota; kingdom Viridiplantae; phylum Streptophyta; class Magnoliopsida; order Dipsacales; family Caprifoliaceae; genus Lonicera; species Lonicera japonica. The sequence continues at coordinate 29,689,959 of CM038469.1, read as the reverse complement.
AGCTTTGCAAAAGAAAGATCAAGACATTGTGAGTGCAATGAGTTTAATGAAAACATTCAAGGAAAATCTGTAGTTGGTGAGGGATAGTGAGTTTGAAGAATTGGTTGAGTAAGCATCTTCATTTTGTTACAAACACGATATTACAGTTCCTACCATGGATGAGGAATATGTAATTCCAGGAAGATCACGGCGTAATGCTCCAATGAAAACAAATTATCATCGTTATCGTGTGGAGATCTTTATTCATGTAATTGATGGGCAACTTGCAGAATTAAATGACCGCTTCAATGATGTAAGTACTGAGTTACTTGTTTGGCATGCTTGAGTCCGAAAAATAACTTTGTAGTTTTTAACAAACGAAAGTTAGTTCGTCTTGCTCAATTTTATCCTTCTGATTTTTCGGATAGAGACTTATTGATGCTTGAAGATCAACTTGGTGTTTATGTTCATCATATGCGTTCGAGTAATAATTTTTCTCAATTGAAAGGGATTAGTAGTCTTGCAGAAAAAATGGCGGAGAAAGGAATGAATGAAATATTTTCTTATGTTTATTTGCTTCTTACATTGGCGTTGATTTTATCGGTTGCAATTGCTTCAGTAGAAAGGGCATTTTTCGCCATGAATATTATTAAAAATCCACTTCGCAACAGAATGGGAGATCAGTGGTTGAATGATAGCTTGATTGTTTATATTGAGAGAGATGTTTTTGCTTGTATTGATAGGGAAACTATAATGCAACGTTTTCAGAATATGAAAACTCATCGTGGACAATTGTAACTTGTATTATTGGTTTTGTTATAAATTATGAATGGAAATACTATATTTCAATTTTTTTAGCATTATTTTCTTTGTAAATTTTTTTTGGAACTTTTACACTTAGACCCTTTGACCCCATAATCCTGGATCCGCCACTGGATGTGATATTGCTGTGCGTAATGCTCGGCAAAACCCAACCTTTCCTACAGTTGCGAAAACATATTCAGTCATGTTCGTATGGTCGTTTAAAAATGGTCCTTTATTTTGATTATTTGGTGTGTTGTGCTAGATCATTTGGACTGCCCGAAATATATGGATCTTTGATTGCATAATTAAATCTGCAGATTGTTTTTCGCTTGAGGCGAAAGGGTATGTTGCATCTTATGATCTTGTTCATTCATCCTCCTCCACCAGCTCGTCCCCAATGGTGAGTGTAGTTAGCTGGTGCAAACCGACTCACGTGCGGCTAGGTGAAAATTTAAGGTTGACGCATCTATGAGGCCGAAGCAAGGCCATGTTGGACAATGGCCTAGAACCACTCGGTGTGCTTCTTTTTGCTGGGTTTGTTTTTGTTCAATCTTGTCTAGTTGAATGCCATGGCCATTCCTGAAAGTCACATAGCAACAAAGCCACTATGTTTTGTTTTGTTTTTTGCTTTTTTTTTTTTTAAATATAAAGCGATAATTTCACAACACAATTTTTTTATACAATATAACTTATAGTAAAAAGTAACTACCTATTTTGGGTCACTTTAAAAATGAATGGTATTTTGGGTCTCATTACAAATATATTCTAAGTAAAAACTATTTTAACTCGTTCTTTATTTAAAAAGAATAAGCGTTTCAAAATAAAAAATAAAATTGATTAGGTCAAATTAAATTTAAAAGTGACCAACAAAGTCAAATTAATTTGTTTCACTAGCGAGGTCAAAATGTGGTATAATAGATAATTTAATTCATAAGTTTTGTATGCGCCTCATTTCAAACGTAAAGGATAGCCAAAAAAAATTACATATATATATATATATCTAGGCCTACAAATTAATTTAAAATGGGTTCGCTTAAAAAATTAAAATTAATTGGCAATACCAAAAAAAATTTACATTCCTTCTTCTATGCGATCTTTTCAAATGATTTTGGTTTCATCATTATTTTTTAACGCAAAGCATTTCAAGCACAATAGATGAATTGCTTGAAAAATATTTGTATAGAGAAATATGTAATTTTAAAATATAAATTAGAATTCTCTGAAAAAATTGAAAGTGACCGCATATGCCAAATTTTACTTACACTTTCTTCTTATATGCGTCTCAATTGAAAAATTTAGCATTTACAAATTTATTTTTAAAATATTTTGGTCTCTCTAACAAAAAGATCACGTAGTATATATATAACAGACTTCGTAACATACTCGATTCGCATGCGATTTATATTGAATAACTTATTACACAATTTTTATTTATTTTTTACTTTATAGTATTGACTATCTTATCTATTTCAGTGGTCTACAATTTCAGGGGTTGAGTGGAACAATAATACGACTTATTTAGTAACAATTCTAAACTTCTATACCTATGACACGAATGGCGCGTTTTGAAGTTATTCGATGGTCTTTGTTTGAGTGGTTAAATCTTGTGTTATTTAAAGAGGTCACAGAAATAATTTCAAATACGTACGAAAATATAATGATAATTTTGTTATTTTTAAATACAAAAATGAAATGTACCCACCAAGTTTACTTTACACTTTCTTCTTATATGCGTCTTAATTGAAAAATATAGCATTTACAAATTTATTTTTAAAATATTTTGGTCTCTCTAACAAAAAGATCACGTAGTATATATATAACAGACTTCGTAACATACTCGATTCGCATGCGATTTATATTGAATAACTTATTGCACAATTTTTATTTATTTTTTACTTTTTAGTATTGACTATCTTATCTACAATTCTAAACTTTTATACCTATGACACGAATGGCGCGTTTTGAAGTTATTCGATGGTCTTTGTTTGAGTGGTTAAATCTTGTGTTATTTAAAGAGGTCACAGAAATAATTTCAAATACGTACGAAAATATAATGATAATTTTGTTATTTTTAAATACAAAAATGAAATGTAGCCACCAAGTTTACGTGACGTTAAATATATAAAATAAATATTATTTAAAAGTAACACTATTGTTAACAGTGGCGGAGTCACAACCAAGGTTTTCACCCCTCAATTTTTTGTAATTATAATTTAACTCTTACAATTATTTTTTTATAGTTAAATTATAAATATATACCTACTATTTATGTTTGCCTCCTTTTAATTTGTAAAATTTACTGAAGATGCGGTTGATGCAATGGATAATGATCATATGTTATTATTTAATCACGTGGTGAAAATGTCTAATTCGTGATCTTTTAGAATAAAGGATATTCGCGAGTTAAATAATATACTATAATGTTTAGTTCGGATTAACATCAAATATAAGATATTATTATTTTATTATATATTGTCTTCTTAGTATTGGTCGTCAAATATTTTTATAATTATTAAAATTTTGGCTAAATAACTCTCAATTAAAATTAATATTAATTCCAGTAATTAATCCACCGGAAGTTACTTATTCCATTGGACATGGTTTCGTAACAAATTCTCAGCGCTACCATAGTAGTGACGTCGACAACTATCTTTAGACATGACGTAATGGACGGCCGAGTGCCGACAAACTTAATTTATTTAGGAAATAAAAGAACATTATCTTTTAGATTTATTTATTGATCATTTAGACTTTAATACGTTATTTATACGCAGATATATTTTGTTTTTGTTTTTATTTTACTTTTAATAGTAGTATGCTTGCGTGTACTTCCGTGTGCACTCACGTGACTAATAAAAAATGGTGGTATTATATATATCCTTTTTTTATAATTAGAATATCAAAAAATTAAAATAAAGTTTTTTTTTAATAATAGAGTTAAAATATTAATTATTTAGTATTGCAGGTATAAATTAAAAGTTAATTACTCCATTACGTAAAAAACAAGTTAATGACAAGTTATTGATTTCAGTGACAATTTACTTACAATTTAGTTATCTTTTGCTAAGATTAAAATATTAGTGAATTATTTTTAAAAAGTAATTCGGTCAAAATTTGTTGAAAATCAAGTTGATAGAAAGTTACTGAATTAAATATCGAAATTCAGTAACAAAATATTGAATTAGTGTTTAAATTTAAGGCGTCACTATATAAATATTATAATTAATAATTTTTAAATTATAATATTAAAATTATAATAATATTTCGGTTATAAAATCGAATTGCCTATAATTTCACCAAATCGAGCGACGACAAAAAGAAAAGAATGACAGCAAAAAAAGTAAGAATATAAACAGGTTTTAATATTATAATAATATTCTGGGATTTTGATGTATGGATTTGGGATGGATTTGCTCTGTTTGTGGGTCCGCGTAGAGTCGGTGATTGCCTGATTGGGTTGGGTGTACAGGAGAGAGGGAATGAATCTGCCTCTTTTGTTTTTTGCTTTTATGTTTTAGGTTAAAAATAATTTATATTATAAAATATTAAGTTTGGTTAAATTTATTTTTAAAAAATATAAAAAATTATTGGTTAAAAATATATATATTATGGTGTGCATTAACTCTATACCATTAGATAAATTTTATACACACATGAAGATGTCACATTAAAGTTAAAACACTCACACCAATAATATATACACAATAAATTTTCACATACCAATAATTTTTTCTATATTAAAAATGGCATAACTTAAAATAAAAAATTAATATTTAAAATCTACTAATCAACATCAATTAAACAAGATCCATCACGACTATAGAATTATAGAAAAAAAATAAAAATTATTGAGTAACATTTAACACCAGTAAAATACACAAAGTAAAATCTCACACACCAATAAATTTTTTTACATTAAAAATGCCATAACTTAAAATAAAAAATTGAAAATTTAATATTTAAACTCTACTGATCAAGATCAATTAAACAAGATTCATCTTAAACTAAATTTTTTAATTAATATTTAAAATATTATAATAGAGAAATTTCATAAAAGATAATATTTAAATCTATTAAATCACTATCAATTAAACAAGATCCTTCATTACTAATAATTATGTAAAAAAATAAAATAAGAAAAATTATTGAGTAACATTTAACACCATAATATGCAACAATAAACTCTCACATACCAATCATTTTTTCAACATTAAAAATGTCATAACTTAATAAAAAAAATCAAAATTTAATATTTAAAATCTACTAATCAAGATCAATTAAATGAGATCCATCATGACTATAGAATTTTGTTAAAAAAAATAATAAAAATTATTGAGTAACATTTAAGGACATGATTTATGTGTTCGTATATTATTGATCATCTCGGTATGTCGTTTTTAGGAGTGTTCACAATATATCAGTCAAAATTTTGAATTATTTTCAAATCATTACAACATAAGTGATTGAAATATTTTCACATATGGTCTCGAGTTTAATTTGTTAAAAACTTATTTTACTGAGATCAAAATAAGATAAAAAAATATGATTAAAAGATTCTTTAAAAATTAAAAATAAGTCAATCTAATCCAGTCTACTTTTAATTTTTCTATTATGAAGATATATTAAACCTAAGTTTCTCCATTTAGGTTCACACACGTTATTTCTTTTTATCTTATTATCAGTTCTTATTTAATTTACCGTGCTGGAAGGCACGGGTATACCCTAGTTTACCTATATTACAAGGTGATTGCTATTGTCACTCTTACAATTGTTTGCTTTTATTTCTATTTTAAAAAAAGAACACATCTTTTTATTTTTACCTTACTTTCTTTAATTTTAGTAACATTAGCTTTTACCTAATAGTTAATAATTAACCATTAACTCATTTTCATCGCACCTCTTGTATAATTAACCCATTTCATCAAATTCAATCCATTTCAAAAAATTTACCCCACCACACTGAATGCACTTCCTTCCAAATTTCTTGATCATTTTCAACCAAGTTTTATTTCCATATTCAGTTAAAACAATATTAGTTACCAACATTTCACCAAAAACCAATAAAACCCACAAAAACTCCATTGATACAATACAAAAAACCCTAACTTTTAGAGAATGTTAGAGAAATGAGAAATGGAGATTGACAAGGTAGAAAAACCTAATGAAGGAGAGGTATGTTTGTTTGTTTTTATAATGTTTAATGTTTATTTTGTTTAGTTAATATAAAAAAATGGTACCAACAAAGCGAATTATAGCATCAGAACAGGTTACTTCGGTGACGGGGGACCGGAATTGTAGCACTTGTTCGGTTTTCGGTGACAAAATGTGTCATATGAAAATGTGAAGGAGAATGATATTTCGGTTCTATAGAACTGACACTTTTCATTTTTCTCGGTCCATAATGGTCGAATATATTCCTATTACTCGGCTCTTAGGAGCCGAGATAGTGAAAAAAAATTCTAAAAAGGTTATGTTCTTCTCCAAATACCTCAGTTCTTAGGAACTGACATTTATGTATTAACTCGTTCACCAAGGACCCAATTAAGATAATATACTTTGTTTTTAAAGACCAAATGTGAATATTTGTGTGCATCAAGATGACAATGATCATTTGGTTAATCAAAATCGAATATGGTACCATTACTCAATTATATAAAATCGAATATAATCATATTACTCGGTTCTTAGGACCAGAAATGCATTGCCAATAAACAATTTTATATCCATCAGCTATATATTAGTCACGTGAAAATTTATTAGATTTTTTTATGTGCATGATGTGTGTTCTCTTAATTCTACAATATGGAGAGATTGTTCATTTATTCAAGTAATTGATTTCACTTTAATTGCAGGATTATCCTAAAATCCAAAATGTGTTCACACATTTAACGAGCACATAATTAAAGTAAAGCCTCCGAATTCAATCGAAAATAATATTGATGATGGTGATGGCCAAAGTTCCGAGAATACGATTATAGCTGTACCTCTAGATTCATAGTTCAATGGCATTGATTGTAATCCTTGAATGGTGAATCTTATTTTGTATTGACCCCAATGTATGTTTTGTAGAAAAACCTATGAGCTTAAACTGCTCGATATGATTTAGTTGATTCCTGCTGGCCACTGCGAACAATCTCTCTCGATGTGGATAAGGAATCCGATGCATCGAAATTATTGTCGTTACATTGAAATTCGATAAATTGAAATGGACTCCAGTATTTACAACCGAGGAGGTGACCAAGGCTAAGTTAATATTGTCATATGATTTGGAGATTGGATGAGTTAATTTATTGTGTATAATGTATGTTTTGTAGGTATTTACACCGTAAATTTAGTTGATTGGTGCCAAAGTCAAGAAAATCTCATTTTGACAAAAGCCTATAAGGTGTGCTTCAAGAAAGTAAAGCAATTGCCCATTTAACCTTCGGGGTGTAAATATTGGTGGAAATAATTAAAAGATAGAAGGAAAATGAAAAATATGTGGTATTCATAACCATGATTTGTTACCGAAAACTTGGTGGGGCATCCGTATGCCAGAATACTCTGATTCTGAAATCGTTTCAAAGAGGAGAAGATGATTGTTGTGGACATGAGTCTTGCCGGAGTTAAATTTGAACCAAAAGAGATTCTTAATGCAATTAAGCGGCATCACAAAGATCTTAATACACGTCCATCATGAAGACGATTTATCTAGTAAACTTAGAGTTTTTGAAGTCTAATTGGATTTAAGAACACATGCCATGGAAGGAAGAAGTGCGATGCAACAATCAAGGTATTTAAAGTTCTCATTGAAAAGCTTTTGCATTATGTTTTGATCCTAACTTGGCATAGGAGTAACAAAACAACGGACGAAATTGACTTAGACTCTTTGATCAACAACTTGGGTGCATCTTACGTCTAGAGCATTTTAAAAAAATTGTTGGCGAAGTGCTTAGAAACACTTTTGCTTGTGATTGTCGATTACACGTACAAGAAGGCCAACTTGTATAAAACAATGCCGTTATTTGTTATAGTAGGAATTATGTCAACTGGGAAAGGACATTTTCTATCTCTCATTGTTTTATGCATAAGGAAGTGGAGGATAATTACTAATTGGCTCTTTCAAAATAATTCTGAAAAACGATGTTATATACAAGGACCTTAGCATGACATACCGAATGTATTTGTGAAAGGATAAAGACAATATGCCTGTATTAATGCCATTCGTATTATTTTTCTAGAATCTCCCCAAATGTTATGAACATTCCATATTTCAAAATGTGTGCAACAACATTGTAAACCAAATTTTACATGGATTCTATGAGATTGGGATAAGTTTATTCAATCATGGACTAATCTTACACGAGCGGCATCAGAAGTGCAGAGTTCTACATTGCTTTTAAGGATGGGAGGTGAATTTTGAAATGTTAGGGATTTGTTTTACTTGTTTGATGATCGAAAATGAATGTTCGTGCTTTGAATACTTAACAAATCTATGCTTGATTCCAACATAGAGAGCATTTTGTACTCGCAACTAACAGGATAAAGCACCGTTATTAACAACATTGCGAATAGAGCTGAAGGGTCACATGGCAAGCTGAAGACTTACTTGACACTCAAGTAAAGATGAGTGCCAAGGTAGTTTAATCCCATAGTGTCAATTTTTGGGCGATGAACAATATGTTGAACAAATATCTTTCAACTTACTGAAATTAAATCTGGAGTTCTAAGAATAGTCTTTAGATTGACAAAATTGTTTCATAATGGAATGCCATATCGAGAGCTCATGGGGAAACGAAACATTTCCCAAACTTTAGTGCTTTAAAAAATTAAATGATTTTAAAAAAGGATTAAAGAAACTTGAAAGATTTTAAGTTCTCAAAAAGTGGCTATATGTCCATCGAATCTGGATTAGGGTTCAAACTGGTTTTAAGCTTTCAAGATCCATCGAAGTGTGATCAAAACTGTCTTTGTTAAGCAAACGGTTTATGTTGGAACTTCCAATCAAACTCCTCAAAACATGCGCACACGAATTATTAGAGTATGACATGAATTTGTGAAAATCGAAGCACTTAAACAGTTTTATAGAAAACCTTGGAGGCTGTCCTAATTGTGATCAACATTGGTTGGAAAGCTCACTTCATGTTTTGCATATGCAAATAGTGAAACTTACAAAGATAGGCAGTTAATAAAAAGAGATACAATGGTAGAAGTGATGTCATTTAAGAAATTCTTTGGGTATGAATAAGATTATTCAACACATGAAACCTAAGAGTGAGAAAACTCGATTTTACCAAAATGGCAAAACTAAAGGATTTTACGACTCCAACAACGATATCGCTTAAAGAGCCAACTCTTGGGTAAAAAAGATGTTCCCAAGCACAATTGAGATGTAATGTTCTTGTCACCGCGTGGTAGTAAGCATTGAAAAATATCTCGAATGGACCTTGATAGTGGATGTTCCTGAACATGAGTGGAGATGAATCAACTTTACTGATCTACTAACAATTAGCAAATAGATGATATCCATTAATATATATATATTGACCAAAAAACTTCACATAATTAAGTTTAACAAAAACCACATTAGCAAAAATTAAACAAGTTCATAAAGTTCTAATATTTTGGAACTTATGAAAAAAATAAAGAATATCTCAAGTGGAATCCAAAAAGATAATTCTCCACAATCCTGGCTCTCGGACACGGTTAGTCGTAGAAAAAACTGTGTTCCCTGAAACTTTACAAAATAAACTTTTGCTAGAGGTCTTGTGGTGCCCGATGGAGTCTAGCACGAAAGAAGGATCATGCTCTTGGGCTTTCTCTGAAATGCCGTTGCCAAAAATTGCATTCACCGAGGAATGGCACTTACAGCATGTCATAGGCATTACGTGCAACAATGGAGAAATCCTCCGCCTCGTCACCATGGAGCGCTCCATATAGCATTAAAATTACCTTATCAATTTCAACTTGCTGTCTAAATAATTTAGCATTTACAACTTAGTAGCTGGAGTACCTATACTATATAATTTTATTAAACATCGAATGAAAATATGATTAGAATGCTTACCAACTTATCATTTGCAATATATTGTTCCCCACGTGCCTTTCGCAGTGTTTTTCTTAGGGTTGGGAGTTGTACGTAAGGATGAGTGACTTTTAAAACCACTCCATGTAATTCCTCTTACACTCCCAAGAATATGTCACTGGTATGGAGCGTTGTGTTGGATTGAGAATGAGATTACTCCAATTCTTTTGTTGATGGCGATTGACATTTACCACATTGAAAGATTAAGTTTTCTTTCCTTTAGTCGACTTTGAAGGCTTAACGATCGGCATCATGGGAATTATTTGCACTCGACCGAATTGTCTAAGAATACGGTTAGGATAGTAAGGCTTGGCAATATCAAAATAAACAAGCAAGCCACATAGGTATGAAATCTTTAGGAATGGGCGTGTAGCTCCATACTCCTTATAAGGATCCCAACACACATGTTAAAAGATGACCTAAAATTAACTAGTAAGTTTAAAAATTAAAAGTACAAAATTCCAAAATTTGTTGCCTATGACTTACATCTATCTCAATCAAATCGTCTAGTCCATCCTTTAAGGTGATAAGGGCTGTGGCAACATCAACTTTTGCAATTGCTTGTAAATAATATATATTAATACTAGTTCATCAAGGTTTGATTGTGGGATGCACCTATACATCCGTCACATTGGTTGTGTCTCTGTATACTCCGTATTAGGATTCACTCGTACACAATCATAAAAGTGAGATCTCGTAAATCCAACCCTATATTATTTATATGGTTGATCAAACTCATCAACATAATTAATTTGTTTTAGATTAATTATACAACAACAACAAGAATGACAACAACAACAACAATAATATAATAATAATTGTGTCGTTTTTGAATAATAATAATAATAATAATAATAATAATAATAATAATAAAGTCGAAGACAAGAGGTGTACCACAAGAAGAGTTTGGCATCCAGAAATCCATCTTGCCCCAGATCTCGATTTTATTGAACGCTTGTCCTAATTGACGATATATGTGTGCAAGTATTGCCATACCTCATCCTATTTAATAATTAATAATAATAATAATAATAATAAAGACTAACCTTGGTTAAATCTCTCAAACAAGCCAAATAGTATAAGGAAATCTTGCTCTTTGTCTTATCAGGGAGAACAACACACCCTAACAAGAACAAAATATAGCACCTTGCACACTTATCCAACTCCTCGGAAGTTGATTCTACGGTAACGTGACCCATGCATTTTTCCTTTAACCACTGCATCCTAACAGCGTACGTGTCTTTTGTTTCCTCAATCACATCAACCTCACTAATGCCTAACAACTCGAAAGCCAATGCTATTCCACCCTCCTTGGAAGTAAAACATTCACCCTTAACCGGGACACCTAAAATTTGTCTCAAGTCGTCTAGAGTAATTGTCATCTCATCGAAAGGTAGATGAAATGTATTTGTTTTCGGTTGCCATTGTTCAACGAAGGCTTAGACGGCTACATAGTCAATGTACCAAAAATTGAGCTCCGTTAATGGTGCTAAGCCACTTGTTTTAACTCGGTTTTGAACCCCTTCAACCTCTCTTAATAAGTCACATTCCCGCAATTTTTGCCAATGGCATATAGTGCTTAGTTTTTCATCTTTGTCCTATATTAAATAACCCAATGATGGTAGCCACAATTATATATTGCATATGTATATTTGTAGAAGTAAGAAATATAATGATCAAATACCTTGGTCTGATTCCATATTGCATATGCTATATGATCATTGATGGATGTAAGTACACTTTTTTCAATAAGCTCTCCACTAGGACCTTTATCACTACTGAGAAGGGGGTCATTTTCGATTTCAGGTGGTGTTGGTGTTACCGACTTCTTTGTTTTTTCATACTGCTTTGCCGCAGCAACAACACAATGTTTCTTTGATTTTTTTTGCCTCTCGGACGCTGTCATTGGTCTTTTCTTTATCATGCCTAAAAATATCAATTAAAGCATAAGATAATTGGATACTTATATGTAACAATATTGTGTACATATATATATATATACAAGTCAAGGAAAATAAATTGAATATAATTTTTTAAGAGTGATATTTGCGACAAAATTTTACGGCCATCTGACCCGAAAAAGAAAACAATTCTTCAAAGTACAAAAGGCAGTGATGAAAAAAAAAGGAGAAATTGGAGGAAAAAATTAAAAATTTAGACATGCACTAAACATTTAAACAGTTGATAGAAATATTAAAATTATATTGAATAAAAAATAAAATGGATTAGACAAAAGACCAGACCAGGCAAATGCTTAGTTATTATTATAATCCACTAATTCATAAGAAACAATAAAATCATAACCCAGGCTTAAATAACTAAACCAACAAGAAGCTTTTGACCATTACTAAATGCTGAATTGTACATGCTTAATATTTAATGAAAAGTAAGGATGCTGAATATAGGAGCTTTAGGTGATTGATAGAGATTAAACCAAAGATTAAACTTTTTGGGTTAACAAACAAACCCGAATGAAGTTTTTTATGAACTAACTATCGCATTTGTCACATAAATTAGGTGGAATGAGACGAGCCTGTGTGTGGGGATAAGCAGAACCGAGTTAATCCATGGGAAATTGAGACTCTTAAAAGTCTCTTCATTTTTCCTTCTTTCACTTTTAGTCTCATGGACTTAAAGGGAAAACTTCATTGTAAACATGAGTGCAAACAGAGTGGGAAAATTTGATCAATGGACCTTTCGTCCGTGTCCTTGAAAATCTAAACGCGGACCTTTTAAATCTTCTCAATCCACGGCACACGAACACAACTCACAAAAAAGAAATGGCTAGAACTTATTCTATAAACAAATAGCTCTTTTTACAGACAAAAGAGTGTTTATTTTTTCCTTTTATATCCTCATAAATTTAATACAATTAAGGTAAAAAAATATATTTTCCAATAATCTTATATCATATGAAGATATCAATTATAGGAGAATGGGCATATGATAGTGTTAGAGATTGGGTCCCCTAACCAATAAAAAAGGCGTATTTCACACATTTTAAAGATAAAATTAATTTTAAGGTAATACAATGAGATTAATCTCTATTTGAAAAATCGTGACTAAAAAATATTTTCAATAAAAATTTTTTGTAACACAAGAATGATTCGTCCATTTGGAGTCTAGATTGCCACCGACACTATATATTGTATTTATTAGATATAAATATTTATAAAATAAAACAACACCTCTGCCAAACCTTTTCTCCATGTGCTGATACTATAGGATTAGAAAAAATTAATTAGTTAATTTATTAACATTAAATAAATTAGGGTTAAAGTTATATATCGAATTCCCACAAGAATAGAATAAATATATGTATTGCTTAAAACAGTGTTAAAGTAAGAGACCGACATAAAGCTCAAAAAGGCTTGTCTACTTCATACTCAATTGCAGTTAAGATTTAGTTACCAGCTTTTGCTTTGTGTAAAACTGGAAATTAAGGTTTTATATATATTACCTGCATAAAATAAGGTTATAATCATGCGAGTTAACATTACGAGGAAAAAATTACATATATTAGTTCTTCTCTGGGTCTAAGTAACTAAATAAATTTCTTTCACTAAATGTAGTTATTGAATATACTTATATATATGTATATCCCCATGGCATAAAAATAGAGCACATAACTAAAGCAAGGAAGAGAAGAGTGAGACAAGGGTGGTATTTATGTTTATAGTAAGTTGGAACACATACTAAAACAAAAGAACAAACTGATATAATGGATCAGAGTGCACCAAACCGAAACACTCGTCTCACTATAATTATCCCTATGAGAGACATCGTTGCCTAATGCTTACTTTTCCAAGTTCTAACTATTGGAGATAAATTAAATATGAAAAAAGTGCAAAGTTTTTTGTTAAATCACGATTTACTAGTACCACTAAAAAACCAACAAAATGATCTAGAGAACAAACATAACAATTCCAAAAAATAAAAAATAAAGTACCGAATATGGAAAAAAAAAGTAACCACCTAGTAATTAATGTGATAGTTTTCATTTATATATAGCTTTCTCTTAATTGAAAGAACTGTTCGGGCTTTAAATAATAATACTCTTAGTGTGGATGAATGTGTGATTCTGGCTCCTTCTCATTAGGAAGGACATGATTGACCATGGAATATTAGATTGACCAAACTATCCAGAGAAAGTGGAGTGAAAAATAATAAACAAAAAAGAGAATCACCACTCAAAGCTAAATGGGACAATCCGTATGGCTGTACATATATAAATATATATATATATAATAAATGGAGAGTCCTTCAAAATCAACCCCTTCTCATTTCAACTACTCTCTACCTTTGACTTTGAGGGTGAAAATTATGGCTTTCACTCTCTTTTGCCCCTTATTCTTTACCAAGGTCTCACACACAGTGTTAAAAAGGAACATATCAAATGCCATACTAGTCATCAAATGCCACAGGTACAAAGAAAAAACAACAAAACTTTAAATTAATGAACTCCAAAATACTATGTATTCATAAAAGCCCTAATTTTAACCTTAGATAAAAATCCTAGATTTTGAGTACCTTTGATCTCGCTTGGCTGAAAGATAGCTTCCCGATAATGGCTATGTATGAGCTTCGAGTGAGAAGATGGAAGTCTTGTGCGCCTATTTTGTCACCGATGTAAAGAAGGAAAAGAAGAACGTTGACGGTCCAACAAAGAGCTAGAGAAGAGGAGTTATGGGCAAGTATTTTGGTCGTAGAGAGGGAGAAAGTGTTTTTATTAGAATTGTTTTTATTGTTACTGATTATTTAAAAAGTAATTATAATTAATTATAGTTAATTAATGTATTAGTGAATGAGAATGGTATGAGGAGTAGTGGGAGTGGAAGTAAAAAAAAATGAGTTAGTGGGAGTGGTAAAAGGAGTGGGAGTGAAACCAAGCAATAAATGGGGTGGCAATAGAACCACCCATATTATAAGGAATAAAAATATATATAAAAAATCACATTGTTAGTTTATTAAATAAATGATTTATTTTTGTCAAATACACTATCTACTTTTAAAAACCACATTAAATCCTAATAATATAATTTTTTATTGGTTATATATTTGTAAGATTAAAGATATTACCTCTTATTATTTATGTATAAACATATAAAAGCAAAGTCATCACATTAGGTGATGATACTGAATTATGTAATGTTCCTATTTTGCATAAATTCAAGACCCCTATGTTATAATAAAAATGTCAAACATTCAATCAATAACATTTTTATGTTTAAAATTGTGCAGGTATATAAGTAATGTTTACACAAGCATCGCATGCGTTGCATGTCTAAGACCATCTCCAATCGACATGGTAAATGGTAAGCTAAAATTGGCATATTATCGCACGGAGCTACACAGCGGTATTGTAAAAATTGTCACATCAGCTCACGCAAGACACATAGTGTTGTGCGTCCATGCCACCTCATCACTCCCTGCAACATTTTCAAAATTTCAATTTGGCCATCCACTCACACGATGTACAGTACACCGTGTGGTGTTGAGTGGACCTCACGCAATATTCTGTACATCGCGCGATGGTGCTATCTGGACCTCCCGCGATGTTCTGTACATCACGCGGTGGTGTGTTAGTGGCTCGCAATGCACTCTCCATCGCGGGAGAGAATAGTTTATCCCCATCTACTTTTACCATTTCTCTCCCATTTTAGCCAACCATATTATATTTTGCCCTACGCGTTAGAGACGAAAAATATGCATTTTTGCCTATTTACCCTATGCATTGGAGAAGCTCTAATATAGATAAATAAGAAGTGGTCTTTAACGATTATGAAACTAAATAATGTTTCAATTTTGCCAATTTTCATTTAAACAAATCATCATTTATATATATCTATAAATAAATGGCAAACGAAGCTTGGCACAAAATTTTGCATTTTTAAATTTGCCCCTGTGTTTGTATTATTTTATAATTAAAAAGATAGTTAGTAGGGCTTCAACCCTTCACCTCTTGGTTCAAAGTTTAGAATGTTAGTGATTGGGTCTTCTATCACCTGTTACTAGTTTATAATATATCCTAGAACTAAGAGTGTATTTTTCTAAAAAAATTAAAATACACTAGTTCCTTTATATAACATAATAAAAAAAGAAATTAAGAGACTACTTGTTGAATATGATGAGTTGGTATAGTTATATCCTGAAAAAGAAATTAAACTCTTAATTTAGAATTAAGAGACTATTTTTTCTTTTAATGCGTATCAAATTTATACTCCCATTTTATATTTGGAATGTAATCCATGTACCTAATCACACATTGAAAAATAAGTTTTATTTTTAATAATTTAATTATATTGAAATTAATATTTCTTAAGAAATATGAAAGTTAGAGTGAATTAATTATGAGTGAGAGACCAACAAGTCAAAGTGGAACTATTGTCGCCAATTGCTAGAAAATAATCATTAATGACGAAATTCTTTTGTCACTAGAATATGTATTTCGTCACAAATCACATTAGTAAACAATGTTCTAAATCATGCATTGAAAAATAAGTTGTATCTTTGACAATTCGAATATGTTGAGCCACATTAAGTAAACACCCTTTTGTCAATGGTCTCCTATGAAGCAAAGACATGACATGTTATTTTTTCAAAATATAGGATACGACGCGTGGGAAAACACATTTTTAATTATATATATATATATATATATGTGCGTGTGTGTGTGCAATAAACATTATATATATTTAGGAATTTAATAAAATGAAACTAGATTGCGCGCATTAATAATCCAAATACTCAAAGTGATTTAGTTACATTATCCTCAACTAATGATGCAAAAGTTTCAACTGTTCAATTTTGAAATTGATTTATTTATACATACATGTCTAGAGAGAGATATAATAGTAGTAATATCAATTCAAGAAGACTTGTATAAATTTATTTATACATACATGTGCATATGTAGAAGGAAAAGGAGGGGAGAGAGAGATGGAAAGTAGCGTACCTTTTTACGGGAGAGAATGGTCAAAGACTATAGGAAGTTGGGGGTTAAGGTTTTACGGGAGATATGAAATTTGTAATTTTGTATTTCACTTTTTCTATTATTAAGTTCTTCTATTATTGTTTGAACCCTCAATATTTTTTGTTATTTCAGATTTGACCTATTTTTAGGTTTTAATGTTTAAATTAATTACCCTTAACATGTCTTGTTTATGTGTTGGGATTCAAAAATAATAATAAAATAAATGAAACTACCCGACTCGGGTATCAGCCATGTGCTGGAGCTTGTCGGCGTGTTGGGTCTGACACGTGGCCTCAAAGAGAGTGTCCATGCTTCATAGTTAGTCTTTTGGCAATTGCAATTTTTTTGATGAATTCAAAGTTGTCACTAATGGATTACATTAGTCGACGAAACATAAATTTTTGTCACCATGTGAGTACGTTATGCGACAAAAATACATTTTATCGCTAAAGGTGCAAATTTTGTGATGAAAACTCATTTTCGTCACTAATTGAACAAATTGGTGGAGTGTAACTTTGTCTTCAATTTAACCACTAGCGCTAACGTAGTGGCTAGAACCTTGCTTGTAATAGGTTAATCATGAGTTCACCCTTCCGATTTTTATATGTGTTTGTGTTTTTATGTCTTGACGAAAAATGTTCTATTTCTGTTGTTAACAATTTAATTTGTAATGAAAAAGAAAATTGCAAGAGTAACAAAAAAATTAAAAAATATGAAACTACTTCAGACAATGGAATGTGTCACTTTATATTGATAAAAATGAATACAATTAGAACTTTTTTGAAGAAAAAAAGAAAGAAGCCTGTCCAGAATATTGTTGTCCAAAGAAAAAAGTAAGGGAATTTCTCCCATAAACTGAAAACGTGAATCAAGAATTCATGAGTGGTGATTTAGTCAATTTTCGTTAATACTACTGTTACTTCAGCTATAAAACCATTGCATCATTACCTCTTATTCACAAAGAACAAAAAATGGCAGATAATTAATGAGATAACAAGAGAATATAATTTGAGGAAGTAACTCAAGCAGCAGATATTGATAGATTGTATGAGTTGACAAGGAAGGATCCAAAACTTATAGACCACATAGACGAGTTCCCCTTCAAAGATACTCCTTTACACATTGACGTGGAAGATGTGCGCACCTATTTTGCCATTGAGATGATGTGGTTGAAGCCATCATTCAGTAGAAAGCTGAACCCTGCGGGGCTTGCAGCAAGGCCACACCGACACCGTGAGACAGGCTTATAGAAAATAACAATGAGCTTGTACGGGTCAAAGGAAAAGAGAGTTGGACTCCATTGCATTACGTGGCTAATATAGACCAAACTGGTCTATTGGCCCATTTTTTGCTTGCATGCCCATATGTGGTCTATCGACGATGTAACAAATCGACAAGAAAGTGCAGTGCATTTCGCAGTTGTAAATGGCAGGACTAAAGTTTTAAAAGTGTTGATGGGCAGGGGCGGAGCCATGTAACCCCACCTAGACTTTTCTAAAAAATTTATAGAGTATGGGGGTTTGTTTGAGATAGTGTATAAAGTTAGGAGTTGATTACGTAATAAAAGAAAAATTGGTGGGTGAGGGTAGAGGGGCTCTTGTGCAATGAGGTTTATAAGTTTAGCGCTGGTGTTTGTAATTAGTGGGTGAAGACCAGGGGGCTTCTTATAATCTTATAGTCCTTTTTTTCTTTTCTTTTTTTTTAAATTTTGAATATTAAGATTTAAGTGTTTTATTATTGATTTGCTTCTTAAATTGTTAATATATTTGTTTATTGGTTATTATTTATTAATGTTGATTTGCTTCTTAGATTGTTAAATATTGATATTAATGTTGATATTTGCTTTTAGGTGTTTATTAATATATTTGTTTGTTGGTTATTAATTATTAATGTTGATTTGTTTATTATATTGCTAAATATTGATAATAAATTTTGTTATTGAGGTTGATTTACTTATTAGATTGTTATTTGATAAGTTAATATTGAGATTAATATATTGTTTTTTTGGTTATTGTGGTTGATTCAATATTGGTTTAAAAAATTCTTGAACAAAATTTTATTTTGGCCCCACCTGAACAAAATTCTTTACTTCGCCACTGTTGATGGGATGGTTTTATAAAAGAACTAACAAGGAAGACATGCTGAAATGGAAGAATGATAAGGGTAATACTTTGTTGCATATTGCTGCATACACTAATCAATTTCATGTAAATCTATTAATCTTTGCTCATGTTTGAATGTATGAAGATTCTATCTTCAATTAGTCATTTTTTCCCCAAAAATCCGATTATCTATATATATATATATATTTTATATCCGGGGCATCCAACCTATATAACCAATTGGTGATTGGTTGAGTAGCAGGGGCGGAGGTAAGAATTTTTTTAAGAGGGGATAATCTTAATACTAATTAATTTTTTATAAGTTAGGAACAAATTTAGTGCTAATATTATTTTATTGAATATTAGGTATGGAAGAGGCACGATTAATATTACTAGTAATTTTTAAAATAAAATAAAAGGGGTGGGGGTGTGGTATTGGGGGAATTGTTCCCATTGGAAGGGAGTGGCGGAGTAGCTACTGAATTTAGGAGCATGCCGTGTTATGCGAGTTTATATCGTGTTATGAGGGTGAACATTATTAAAGAGGTCAATAATAACTTAACACGATTAACTAATCGTGTTAAAATTTTCAACCCTAAGCTGACATGTTTATTAATCGTGTTACATAAGTTGACACGCGTAATACATTTACTAAAATATTATAAGTCATTATAAATTTTATCACACCAAATTAAGCACAATTAAATTCTACACTATCAAATTATAAATAGATGTTTAGACTTTAGGCTTTGCACTTGTTTTGTCATAGTGGAAGCGGCAGGAAAGTATAATGTATCATAATGGGAGGTTAACATGTATATAAAAAAAAGTAAATGTATTCAGGTTGAGGTTTAGCATTATTTTTTACTATAATAACAATTCCTATGCAGGTTACATGGGTTATATAAGTTTGTATCAGCCATGTATCATAATGGGATGATAAAAGCACCCTTGAAGCGTAGCCAAACCACATATACTACATTTTAAGCATGGTGTACTACCACTATAATGCATGCATGTGGCGGTGAGGCTACACTTTGAGGGTGTCTTTATTATAACTTTTTTTCATGTGGAATTTATAGTGTATGTTGAATCAATGTTTTAATAAATTGGTTATTAAAATTAATTTTGATTATTTAATTTAATCATGATTAGCTAACTTGCATGATCTATATAGTTCAAACGGTTCATTTATGCAATTAGATTTATCAGAACTACAAATGCAAATTTCAGGCAAATCTGCAAAATGTCTTGAAGGGAGCAACGTTATCTACCACTCAACACAAATTTCTCTATTTACAATTTCCAATTACCGGTAACTTTGTTCATGTTTAACAATTATAAAATTTTATTCTGCCATTTTTATTATACTAATGTAATTATGTTGTGATTATTCCGAAAGTGTTGTTTGATAAAGACTATAATATTAGTTAAAAATCATCAGCTAGTGCTCTTAACAACTCATTCCACTTTGAGCGTTATGTACTTTTGGTGATAGAAATGGAAGATGGTTCTCTACTTAACAAACTTAGAAATTCATCAACTATAATTTTGACTGCTTCATTACATTATCAACCCGTGGTTGTATCAGTGGTAATTTTTTTTTGGGTGGCATCCAAAACAATAGAGGTTTTTTCTATTTTTTTGTGATTTATTAGTATCAATCATTATTTGTCGAAATTAATTATAATTACTTTCTTGCAGGATAATTATTTAATGTCACCAATTATAAGACGTTAAATGTCATGCTTGTGCTGCAATGTTGCAGAATCACAAGTTCATGTTGTTTCTATGGAAGCACAATAACTAATTATACTTGGCATGAAGAGGCAAATCTTCTATAGAAGGAATGCACACATTTTTATAAGAGATGCACTTTTAACTTAATCTTATGTTGTACCTTAAATGGGAAAAAATGAGTCTAGAATATCTTCTATAGTGTATTAAGCACTCATTATATCACTAAGCGTACCAAAATTAAACACATTTACACTTTTGGTTCCATTTATGCTTTAGAACTAAATATACTTGGCATATAGAGTCAAATCATCATACAAAAATATCTTGTGAGCTTGTGGAATAGTCGGTAAAAAGAAGAAGAAGGATTCTAAGTATTTATCAATACTAACCATGGAATGCGATTAAAATCACAAAAAATTACATTGCAAATTCTTTCCTAGCTTTAGCAAATAGACTACTCCATAATAATTGTAGAAACAAAGATTTAAAAGAAAACTTCATTTTTATAAAATTACAAAGTTAAGAACAAAATATAAGAAAAGCTAGGCAATATTTTCTCTAAATTCTTTGCTTAAATATGTGAAAAACAAATTAGCTTAGGCAAAAAGCTAAGTCCCTATATATATACACAAAATATTAATAAAATATCTAGAATAAATATTAAAATAACTAATTACACAAATCTAGCTCAACAATAGTGTAAAAAGGCCACTAAGTGGGTGTATGATCAATCATCGGGTTTCTATGATCGATCATGGCTTCAGGGGAGAAAAGCTCTGGAACAATGATCAATTATTCAATAAAATAACACATATGATCGATCATAGTGTTATGATGCTTCAATGATTTTAAGAAATTCCTCTTTTTAGCCCATAAAATGGATGAATTAGGATTTGGCCAAAATATGATAGTTGTAGATAATTGAATCTTTTTTCCAATGCTTTAAACAATGAGACGTTTCAACATTAGATGATTGACATATGACCAAAATACCCTTTCCATGTCAGGTGGCTTGAACAAAATGCACTATTTTCCTTTGTTTTGGCTTAGTTCTTGAGGCGATGTTGGGACTTTTCCCAAGCATATCTTTCAACATGAAGCTATACGATTATTTGCTAAAAACATACCACTTTAGGTCGAGTTAACGCCAAAATGCTAAAAGACTATAAAGAGAGTAATTCGGGTAATTTGGATGTTTATTGTGATAAACGTGTCAAAACACTTTATAGATGAGCATATGACATGAAAATATTATGTGTTTATCAGGATTACAACATTGTGTTGAATTGAGTGGATGCCTTCCCAACTACGCTAACGCACTTGTTAGTTATTTTCCCATGTTCCGTTGAATTTCAAAATTTAGTATGCTGGATCATTATGTAAGTAATGATATGATTAAAATATAGTATTAGGAGTCTTTGAGATTCTATTTTATAGAAAAATACATTTTTACTTAACTTGCTATGAATTTTTAAAGTTGGATTGTGTTGAAATTTTGAAATTTTTTTTTCATATTTTCTTTTTTGTACTCTTTTAATCACAACTTCTAGAATATATAGTATTTTTCAGTGAATCCACTTCCTAATGAAATTAGAGATGTATAGTTTTAAATGATGGGTCATGAGCTAAATTTTGAGTTCATATGAAAGAGCTATGCTTGTTTAAAGTTGACCAAACAATTTGCCTTCGAATTTGTCA
Organism: Lonicera japonica; assembly: GCA_021464415.1. Taxonomy (NCBI): domain Eukaryota; kingdom Viridiplantae; phylum Streptophyta; class Magnoliopsida; order Dipsacales; family Caprifoliaceae; genus Lonicera; species Lonicera japonica. The sequence goes on along the minus strand of CM038469.1, from coordinate 29,667,599 downwards.
TTGTAATCATAAATCTAATTGAGCTATATGATGGTTATGTGTTATAAGAACTCATTGAAGATGCATATATGACTTATGATACATGAAAGTTTTGTTAAATAATGAATTTTTTTATTATATGAATGATTAAAATCCTTGGAAATAATTTATGAATTATGAAAATATTGTATTCATTGTATGCATTATAATTTTAGAGAGCATTATAAATATGTATGTGTTATTTGAATTGATACCACACCATATTATACTTATTTATAGTATGTTAATAATGTAATTAGAATTTTTGATATACAAATTGAGGAAGAAGATCAGAACAAGATTAAGACTAAAAGTTCTAATTATCTTCGACTAGAAGAACTAGACTTAATTTAACTTCAAGCTATTTTTGAAAGAAACCAAAACCAAAAGATTTGAAAGAAAAACTCAAGTTGAAGAAGAATTACATCATTCATGATAAAAATAGAAATGTGACTATTGTCACTTCCTGTATTTGATCTTAGAAAGTATGGACTTTTTGCTCAAGTTTACTGGGAATATTTATTATTCTGATTTTACTAAAAAGTCCTTGAGGATATGATATCAAAATGTTAAATTTGATAAGTAGATTTGAATGGTGATACTCAATTTAGAAAACATTATGGCCATGATTTTGTTTGGGTAAATTTGAAGAAATCCTAGAAAATATTATGGCCATAAAAAGTCATATGCTGTCTAAAAATGAAAAAAAAACAAAATTATTTTAGGATATTTGGACTTTGTACCACACATTTTAACTCCTAATTTGAGATTGCACCTTTTGTTTTAAATCTTTTGACTTTGCACCCTACTGTTAACTAATTTCGTTAAGTTTCCGTTAATAAACAAATGGGATATTTGGACTTTGCTCCCTACATTTTGACCCTTAATTTGTGATTGCACCCAATTTGGGATGCAAATTAACGGAAACAGAATTAGTTAACAACGGGGGTGCAAAGTCAAAGGATTTAGAATTAGTTAACAACGGGGGTACAAAGTCAAAGGATTTAGAATTAGTTAACAACGGGGGTACAAAGTCAAAGGATTTAAAACATGGGGTGCAAACTCAAATTAAGGGTCAAAATGTAGGATGCAAAGTCTAAATATCCCAATTATTTTCCTATATAAACTTCTACTATCATAAGATTGATTGATAAACAGCTCTGTCATGTTTACACCTAACTTGAGTATTTTGCATGCTTATATTTTTCACGTTTTGAATATACAAGAATAGTGGGGTTTTTTAATTAAGCAACTTGTATGAATTTTTTGGCCTTTTTTTATTTAGTCTCTTTTGAACCCATTAGAATTAGCTAACGACACAAATGCATGTTTTGCAAAGTTTTTATTATGTATTTATGCTTACACTTATCATATATGTTGATGAGAATAACCCCTTTACTAAAATGTATTGGCACATAAGTTTTGAAAAAGATTAGTGATTTTTTTTTAATATTACAAGGTCATTTTGTGAGATTTCTTTTATTAAGAAATTATTCGATACAATGCAATATATACATATATTTATATACAATGTTATATATATATATATATTTTGTTGGTGAACATTAGATTATGCTATATATGCATTCTACGAGAATATAATAGATGATATTTAATACAATTTGTATATTGATTTTAATAATTGATTATTGATTGTACACTTGAATTTTCAAATGGTTGAAAATGGGAGTATGTAGACACCCCAATTCGCGACCCTCACAAAAACCCTAAAACTATTGGAAAAACAATTTTTTCCGGGGACTTAACCACACACTAGAAACTACTCCAAAAAGTTTGTTGTCCCAACAAACCTGTTTCTGTGCGACAAACCCCCATTTCTCGTGCGACAAGTTTCCCAAATATAGACCAACCACTTTTTGACACATCAGTTTGTCAAAAACATCACTTCAGCGGTTTGTTGTGTGACATATGGCCATTTGTCACACATCATTTTCATCTTCTTGGTGAATGTCGTGTGACAAACTCGTCTGAGCACTATAAATAAGCCAACACCCCAAGGGTTTAGGAATAGCACTTGTGCACCAAAAAACTTTACTACTGTGAGAATCCGCAAATGCGACCCCCCGGGTTCTCGTTCCCGTTGGTGGGCGTCTGAAACATCGAAAAGGATTCCGTTGTTCCATTTGCTTCTATGTGTTGATAATTCATATCGGGAGTCCCTCTATCCTATTTCTAGATGCAAGAGGGTTCGTTCAGAGTCGCCAGTACGTTTTACGAGAAAACGGACAAAATGATTGTGTAAGAGGGAAGGCTACAGATAAGCCTTTCTTTACACGTTTGTCTACGAAACCAGGATTCTATAGGGTTCGGGAACTATATTACGGTTTGGGAAGGTGTTAAGCACCTATTCTGCCCTTTCGGTCTCTAGTGGTCTTATATGTTTATTCTATGTTGAAAAACTTGGATGCTTTTACTGATATTCTACTGCTTTCTGGAAATAACTAATGAAAACCTGTTTTTCGAGCGCGTTAGGAATCTACCACAACTATGTCGCCACTTCGCTTACTAGGAATATCTTATTTAATTACTAAAAGAGACTTTAGTTACCTTCCCGACGATATATATAAGAATAAGAGAGAGAAAATATAATACGGCAGAGAAGACCTCCGGCGAATATTAGCTTTTCCTCTTAGAAATATTTCCAGCGGTCTGACTCTAGAAGGTGGCACTTCGGGTGCCAAGATTAGATCCGAGACTCTTGCGGAAATAAATGTTATCGCAGATGCTTCCGGAGAAGGCTTAAAGATTAGAAAATATGAGAGAGAATAAGGAATTTTAGTATAGAAATTGTGGCGAGAAGTTGCCGTCCAGAACCCTTGGGAGTGTTGGCCTATTTATACTGCTCGGAGAGGATTGTCGCGCGACATTTCCCAACTTTATCTGTTTGTCGCGCGACATATCTGTTTGTCGCGCGACAAACGGCTGAAGTGATGGGTTCTGACACTGTGATGTGTCAGAAAGTGGTTGGTCGGGTGCAGAGAGGGATTGTCGCGCGACATGGTGGGATTGTCGCGCGACAATGCGATATGTCGTGCGACAATCTTTGATAAAAATAGGTTTGTCGCGCAACAAACCCCCCGGGGTAGTTTCTGGTGCTCGGATGGGTCCCAGATTCCAAAAATAGTAGTTCTCGAAGGTTGTTAGGGTTCTTGCGGGGGTCACGGATCGGGGTGTCTACAACTACTATCTAAAGTTTCTAATCTTTTATGTGTTTTTTACTTTGAGTTATATTTTCGTCTGATTTTCGAAGAATCTTTGAGTTTATTATCAACATTTGACATTTTATATTTCGAAATTGAATTCTTGAAAATATTTGGAGAAAAAAACAGGATATATGTTGGAGGTTTTCTCTGCCGTATTATATTTTTTCTTTTTCATTCTTATATATATTGTCGAAAAGGTAACAAAGGTCTTTTATAGTATTTAAAATTATATACTTGTGTATTTGTTTTCATCTTTCATATTTGTTGTTCTGTCCACTTTCTAATTGGATAAGCTTATTATCAAGTTACCAATAGTATACCATTTTAAAAAACAAAACCATGATAAAATCACTTGTAAAACCAGAAAAAATAAGTATATTTTCGTTCAAATAAAAAAAGTTTTCAAAACCCGGATCGATGCAACTTACTTAGGAATTAAATTTGGGCATATCCGGTCTTTTATAAATTGTGATATATCTGATATACTCTCCTCAAGAGTTCAATTGCATATCAAATCAATTCCGATAAAATCCGATCTTTTCTCAAAAATGAGCAAAACAAAGATAAACCAGCATTGTTATCTGAGAAAACAATACCGAAATATCCTTTTAATTTCAAAACATGTAAACTTTGTCATTAGTATTTTATTTTCAAACTAAATAAAAAACATCGGATCACGAAATACAAGGTTTTCATCCATTTTCCCGCTTTCTCCAAGATCAGGTTTTTGTTTATAAATTATTCTTAGAAAGTAGTAGACTATCAGTAAAAGTATACAAGTTTTTCAACATAGAATAAATATATAAAAGCCATTAGAGACCAAAAAGGGAAGAACGGGTGCTTAATACCTTCCCAATCCATAATATAGTTCCCGAACTCTATAAAATCCTAATTTTGTAGACAAGCATGCAAGGAAAAGGCTTGTATATAACCTCTCCCTTTATACAAACTCTTTTATCCATTTTCTCTTAAAACGTATTGACGAGTCTGGGTGAAAACCCTTTGCATTTACAAATAAAAAATTGGAATATGCAAATAGATTTATCATGATATAGAAGCAATAGAACAATGAAAATGCGTTCCGATGTTTTAGGCCCCTAATAAAGGGGTTGAGACCCGGGGGCCGCATTTGCAGATTCTCACTGAGTATTATATAGATTTTTTAGTTGACCTAGTGCGAAGCACCGTTGTAATATTTAATGGTTCATGCTTCGAAGAAACATGAATCTTATGTTTTTCGCTTTCCAAAAAGATATAACAAATTTAATTAATAGCGATTTTCCTTTGAAAAATCTCAGTGTTTTCGTTGGCTAATGCTTGTAAGGAAGAATGGTGGCTAAGGCACCAACTGTTAGATACCCTTGTATAGAAGAGGTTGATAGCAATCATGTGACACCCCATGTCCTGATTTTATAATATTTTGAGCTCATTTTGTACATTTTGGGCCACCAAGCTTCTGTTCATGGGTAACAGGCCACTGTTGGGGGTTGGCCCTGGGTATTTTTGGGTTTTTAGGTTTGCTATTGGATAGGGGTCTGTTTATAGCAAATAGGCACTTGTTGTTAAGTCAGTTAGTAAAGTTCTAAAAGGGTCCAGAGCTTTCTATCTCCATATATATATCTTTCACCCTTAGTTGAAAGAAATGTTTTTTCTCTATCTTCTATCTACATTTTCACTTTCGAAACATGATTCGCCTTGAAGGAAGATTGTCCCGGGGATCGAGAGGGACGTGATAGCGTCGAGATTATGGAGTTCCATAGATTGGGGCTTTGGATATGGCATGAGTTATATGGTTAAGGTATGGGAAGTATTTCGTATGCATTTCGTAAAGCTCTAGAGCATTCTTTGTTGTTTTGACTATTGTACTTTTTCCGTATTACGTATTCGTTGGCTTGTGTTATATTGTATGACTTTCTTTGTATATGTGTGGGCTATGGTGCCATAGTGACTGAATGGCACATGTTTAAGTACATATACCGATATTAGCCAAGATCTAATAGCCCAGTTTATAATGTCCGCTGAGAGGGCATGGGTGAGTTGAGGCAAGGATTGGTATGGTGGTACTTGGCATGTAACCAAGAGAGAACCGGGTATGAGACCATGTCTGATGTTTGGTATATATATGTGTATCTATTGTTATTGATGATTGTCTCCACGGATTTCTTCTATCCTCTGTATACAGTGTACCTCTCCATACATGTTTTTCATCTACAGGTACTCGTGGTGAGGACGCGGGATGTGACGGTAAGAGCTCGTGGGAGAATTCTAGAGATAGTTGTAGTTCGGATAGAGGGATTTATTCCTTGTATTTTGGAATCATTGTAATTTGTTGTAGTTGTATTCTATTATCCATTTTTTATCACCCCAAAGGGCGGGGTGTTACAAGTCACATTAATCAGTAGCAATAGACATGCGGTGCTGGGTATTGCAAATGTATAGGATTATTGTTGTAACGCATGAGCAATATAGTTAAATAATTTTTATTTATGATGGTTGTAAGAGTGGATTATTTAACATTGTCAAGAACTAATCTAATCCTTTGTCGAAAGGGTTAAGGTGAGAAGGTGTGGAATAACTCGAAAGGGATAGGGGTAAAGTCTGTTGAAAATTGACTCACATGTAATAATAATCCAACCTATAGACTAAAGATCCCAAAAAATAGGTTATGAGAGGAATAACAAGTTAAATATATAGTGATATTATGAGAATATCATGCAATTAAAATTCATTCTTATATAGCGTGAGATCCTAAAGCGATGACATGCTAAGTAGTTTACACTTAATGAGTTCTAGAGCTTTATGTGGACAGGGATTCTTAGCTCCATGAGTAAGCTCAATAGACTCACATATGTGAATATGGAAATGAGCCTACCTTTTTTGGAATTTGGGCAAATTCTCTAGAGCATTCATTATACCGGCCGGTTATAAACACATGGCCATTATCGAATGTGCTATCTTTAGACTACACCCTTATAGGGTGTGTGTCATGTTATTAGTTATAGAGTTCAAAACTACGAGTTACTCTAGTACTTTTTGGAGCACATACATTATGTAAGGTTCAAGTTGAATAACACATTTACTTATGCATAGTTCTATGTGGTCTTGCTCGATGAAACTTTTTTTTTTTAAATACAAGTGGGGGATTGTTGGAACTTGGTGTGTATTCTGAAAAACCAAAGCAAGCTTATTTTCTTTGTTTTCCTTTGTCCCACATAAAAAGAATATAAAACCTTACATGGGTTCATATATTGATAGTTTTGCTCTTGGGTTTGGGCTCTAAGGCGCCCAAGTTTTATGCGATTATGTGATAGATTAGTGTGTTTAACAACAACTGCGCGTCGACCTAGCTAGACCTAGGCTTGCTTTGTGGTCTACATTGTCTTTTTGGACAAAATACATTTGAAATTTTATTTTAAAAATAAAGGATAAAGAATTATTTGACTTGGTCTTTAATTAAGTAACTCAGTTGATTTAATCCAAAAAAAAAGGTAACTCTCTTGATAAAATGAATTTGACGAGGTCTATGTTGTTTAAAACTTCATGTTTTTTCTATGCACTTTATCACCTCTCTTCTAGAGGTTAGTTTTATTCGGGAACATTATGACGGGAAGATTTTTAAATTTATTTATTTAATTTAATTTGTTTTATAGAGATCTAAGGAAAACCATAGATTAGAACATTTTCTCCTTCATTTTTTTTTCTCCTCTAAATATCTTGAAAATTTTGTTTCTTTGATTTCCGAATAAGTTTCAAGTGGGTGCGAGCATTATAGTTTTTCATTGTGTAAGGGAAACCGAGACATATAGAGAATTTGTGCAATTTTATCCTAGAGATTATGTGGTATATCAGAACTGCAAGCATAAATTCCGAACAAAACCAAGAAACATTTTAAAGAAAATAACTTTGTTCACGACTTAACCTAAATTTCTCGGTTTACAGTTTCCAGTTCTAGGTAAAATTGTTCATGTTAAGTTTTTTAACAGTTATATGATATTATTCTGCCAGTGTTATTATACTAATTAATATAACTATGCCTTGATTATTCTGAAAGTGTTGTTTAATATAGATTATAATTTTTTTAGTTTAAACCAAGTGGTGTTTGGACCAGTTTTCGCGCACTTCGGCTAATCTCAATCACTTACTATTGGTCTTGACAACTCATTCCACTTTGAGGGTTACGCATCTTTTGATCCTCCATTTAACAAATTTAGAAATTCGTCAACTAGAGTTTTGATTGTTTCATTCCATCCATCACCCGTGGTTGTATCAATGGTAAAATCATTTTGGGTGGTATCCAAAACAATAGAAGTTTTTTGGATTTTTTTTTATTATTATTACTATATTTTTTTACTTTGAATCATTATTTTTCGAACTAGTTATTATCTCTCTTAGCAATCAATTATGTGATACCACAAAGAAGTATATACCAAGTTTACAAAATGAGCCATTTCGAAGGGGTAAATAGATGAATTTGTTGATAAAACTTGTAGTATATCATGTTCACCAAGTTTCATCAAAAAATTTAACCGAGAAGTGAGTTAACTAAACATATAAAATTTCTCAAAAAAGAAAACATTGGAAATTGGTTTGATTAGCAATACAAACACTTAATCAAAGAACATAGACTATTTAATTTACAAATCTTAAAGTTGATTCCGGTTCCACAATACAGTCTTACAAAGAGAAAATCACAAGCAACCCAAACAATAAAATTTTAAATCAAAGAATTCCGGTCATAATTACAAGATATGGTGTAATCATAAGTAAGTTGAGCTAAATTATGAAACAAATCCTTCAATTGTTGCTTGAGTTCGAGCTCTGGAGATATTAATTGTGGCCATGGACAGCCTTAATTTCCCTAGCCGAGAGGATTAGAGCCGCCCTAATTGGTATGGGCACACCTGTGGCAAAAATAAAAATAAAAATAAAAATAAAAAATTATATTCCTAAACTCACAATTCAGAAATCCTAAACTTGAATTTATGACAATTTTCATGTTCGAAAATACAAAGCTACGTATCTTCATTATCACACGCAAGTTAAAGTTCCGAATATTCATTCAGTGCGAAAACTTCATCGTTCAAAACTTGGAATATAAGAAGGATGATTATCGTCATGTACGTCGGTCCATATTTTTAGGTTTGAAACTATTCGGTTAATTCGAGCCTCATGGGATTAACTTCGTTTATGTTAGGAGTGTTTGGGTCAACTTTTGCACGTCTCAACTAATCTCCTTCACGTATGGTGCCAACCGCTGGCCAAGATGATCGACTATCCACTAACCACTCTGTTATGGTTAGTCTTATCACACTTTTATTTTACAACTTTGAATGCAATCATCACTCGATCACTTTTTAGGAATATGCTAAGTGGTGCGCTTAATTATAATACATATAAAAATATATATATATATATATATATATAGGGTATTATTTTTCATAAGAATTAAGTTTAAGAATAATTTTGTACAAAATAAAGCTTTTGAAGGGGTAAATAAATAAATTTTTTGACGAAACTTGGTGGATATAATCCCTTGATTCATAAATCATTTCCACCAATTTTTATCAAAATATTTAACCGAGAATTAAGTTAACTAATTTTTTTGGATATATATTTATATATCATTTTTTTTTATCTAACTCACTTCCCAATTGAATTTTTTAATTAAATTTGGTGGTGGTGATCATGTTGATCATTTTGACCAAATTTCATATATATATATATATATATATTTCATATATATATATAAAACCTAACCTGTTGAACACCCCCCTCCCTTCTTTCCGCTTTTCCTTTCACAAGCCCCAATCATTATTGAATGGTCCTTAAACTAGTCTTTACGGGAAAATTTTCATATATATACTATATTTCTTCACACACATGATGCATGTGAAATGCAAATATAAGTGATTCAGAGGAAAACATTTAAAAAAGGTGGTAAGTGATCTAATGGTTGAACATGTCTTATCATATTACTTATGCTTAAATATTAAAAAAATTATTAACTTTAAGTTTGAAGGGTAAAATCGAAAACTCAAAAATTTGACCAGACTTTTGAGAGTCGAAGTACCACCATTTAAAGCGGGTGTTCAAACTCTCCTGCTTATGATGTGTAGTAAAATACCGCAAGGGCAAAATAGAAAAACCGAAAATCTAATATTTGTAACGGCCAAAATACCCCCCGGATATATGTATATATATTAGTAGAATGATAGGTACTTTTCACCATAAGTTATAGTGGGTACTTTTCTAAATTAACACTTATTTAGGTTTCAAGTAGCTAATTTAACATTTTAATTATGTTTATAAGATATTAAAAAGATCAACTACTCAATTTGAGAATTTTTTTCATAACCGAAATGATTTGTTTTGCCTTTTTAAGTAATTAATATAGAGTGTTCATTATAGTGTGTACATGTGTATCATAATAAATTACACCACATCATTATTTACCATAAATTAGCAACAACATTAAGTGTTTATCATATTAATCACCATATATATATTTCATATAATAATATTTGACGAATCATTATCCTCAAATACAACAAAAACGTGCAAAATTAAAGAGTTGTTCATGATAGCCTATGGTGAAAACTACAAACCATTCCGCTCCTATATATATATATATATATATTAGATAGATACATATTGTATTTTGGCAAGAGAATATTTCTTCATTGTCACGGAGCTATATCTTAATTTTTTCATACACATATCTTAGTGTATGTTTCCTCTCATCATGTCTTGGAATCTAATTTTGGTGAAAATAGTACTCTGATTCAAAATAAAGTATAAACTTCCAAAAAAAGCTTTAAAAGTACATACGTAATCTTATTTTTCTTTTTCTATTCGCAAAAGTTTAGATGAAAAGATGATATCTCTATTCTAAGTCATGATATATTACAAGATTCAACAAACACTTGTAGTAATTCTTATAAATCACACATTAAAAAAGACTGCTGACGGCAAAATTCAAAATATTTTACAAACAAAATATTAAAGGATAATTTTGTTTCTACCCACCATATCTTATAGACTTATAGTTAATCAACCATTAAATCGTGTGAATTTTGAACAAAATTTTACAATATTACCCTTTTCAAAATTAATAAATATATCCACCAATTAAAATTAAATTATAATTGCATCAATTTAGATTCCATTTTAATTAAGATTCCTAATCCAAATATAATTGCTCTTTTATTTATTTCATATTTACCTTTCAACAAATTTTAACAATTTTTAGAGTTAGACTTTCAGATCAATGCGCGTGGATTGAATGAAAAATCACGTACATTCTTCACATGCTCTCATATTACTAAACATCGTGTTACTTGCAAATGCTTCATACATTCTTTTTAATTATTTTTTTTATTGCTCCCTATTGCACATTTGTAAAGATTCATACTCACCTGCTCCGTAATGCACCTTTTCATCTTCTTCATGCTCACATTTGTAAAGATTAATGCTCACCATCCTACTCCCACAAATTACCTGTCTTTCTATTACTTTAGTATATAGCACATATCTCACACGCAAAAAAATAAATAGATCAAAAATTTATTAAATCAAAAAAAGATTTATGTCTATTTTACGGTTTATAATTTTTTATAATGACATTAACAGTGCACACAAATACTTTTAATTTAATAATTTATGAATAGTATTATCATGAAAGAAATATGTCCTAAGACTATTCATAAATTATGATTTGTACTTGGATATCTTATGCTTATTGTCATTAATAAAGTTTATTTCATTTTACTTTATATTCTCTAATAAATAATATATATTAGTACTAGTTCATCAAGTACGTGACTTGATTGTGGGATGCTAGTAATGTTATAATAATATTATTTAGATGTCCCTAATCATGTGTCAATAATCTAGGATCACATTGATATAATGATTAGAGTATGGGTCAGCCGATGACTATGTTCCACAAGTCATGGATATGGAGATATCAAGCTGAACACACTGATACTTGTTAGGGAACAAAATATTGGACCGACCCGCTTTGGGGACACTGCGAGGAGTGTTATATAATGTCATCAGTGATGTTCCTCATTAGTGATATCGTATTATCCTCAGACTTGAGATCGTCATAGTTACCAACATAGGGATTAGCATGTCAGGCATCATCAAACGTTGCTCTTGACTGAGTAATTATAAAGATGATGATCAAGCATACTATAAATTATGTAGAGGTATGTGGTTGATCAAGTTGGGATTTGTCACTCTCATATAATGAGAAAGATATCTTTGGGCCCCTTGATAAGTATAATTAATATTTGCATAGCCATGCACAAATGAGGTGTCATTTGTATAAGATTAATTATACTTAGAGATTAAGAAATAAAGATTAAACTATACAAGGATGACACTTGCCTAGTCTTGTGTTCAATCTAGATATCGGTTGACAAAAGGAGTTAATATGTGGCATATCAATTTAAGATTGTGTCGTTTTGACCTTTATACCCTTTGGGTAGTAGTAATGTTTTACTAGAGACCGCTTACTATTTGTATAAGAAAACGGGCTTTTAATTATACTGCCAAAGAGTATAAACCTACAGGGTCGCACACCAAAATGAGTTGGATCAAAAAACGAATTGAAAACGGACCGAGTTGGACTTGGGCCTAATTCGTTTTGTTGCTTAGGGTTTCTCGCTATAGTTCCCCTTTAAAAGGGAACCATTGTTCTTCTTGGCCGCCTAAGGGAAGTTGTAGAGGCGAGAAATTCGAAATAGGTAAGAGAACCCTAAAAGGCGCTAGTACACCAAGCAAGGATCTGATCTCGTTCGTGTGTGCATACCGTAGAGGCGTCGTATTTTCTACGCTAGGACGACAATAACAGAGGTATCTAATCCACCGTGTTCGTTGCATTAATTCGAAATCTCATACAAGGTATGTCTTCTATCGATTTTATTGAACATAATAGATCCTAAGGTTTAATGATTAGTGCAAAAATTTTTGTATGCGATGCATGTTTGCTGCCCTAATTCCCCACATATCACTATGACATTTTATTAGAAATTGAATTAAAAATGATTGAAAAGAGCTTATTTTTGTTGGGATCTTCCGAGTGGAAATTAACTATGGCTGCTCCTTTGCTTTAAATTTGTAGTGCAGTACATGCAGCAAAAGCTTTCATTTTTATTTTAAAAAGAAAAGGAAAATTCAAGAATATAATGGGTTGTCGTCATATTTCTTTTGTCGAATCAATCTGTAATAATAGATCAAATAAAACCGTGACGATTAACGTACCAATTCCTTCTTGTTCGATTGATCGAGTTCCAATAATTAATTAATTAAGCTAATTCAAGAAGATCGCTGATTGAAATTATTTCATGTGTTATTGCGAAAGGAATTATGAGCAAGTTACTTTCCTTCGTATTTGACGAAAAAGAAGAGAGTTAGAGCCTCCTCTCATCGTGGGGTTTTAATGAAGAGCTCAAACGTCTCCAAGAAATTGCGGAAATGGTTCAAGCTTTTATGCTACCACCAACAGAAAGACCCAATTCGGATCTATTCGAATTTGGCTGGAGAAACTCAATATTATAGCTTATGATGCTGATGTTGTGTGGGAAGAGTTAAATTATAAAATTCTTTGACACAAGATAGAGATTCACCCAAAGATACGTGACCCATTTTCTCTTTACAATTTGGGTTATCATCATCAATCCTTCCTTCATTATTACCGAAAGTGCCTCTCTTCTCTCCTTATCTTTTTTTATTTGAGAATTTAGACTCGAGTTTAACATAAAATCGAATTTCGGTTAGAAAATGGGTTTGAGTTGCTTCAAGTTCTATTCAACAATTCAAAGTTTATAAGCTACTTGTACAACAGTAATATATATATATATATATATTAGGATATACCCGTGCAATCCGACACGGTGAAATGATAAAATAAAAAAGAGTAACATGCTCTAAATCTAAATAGACAAATGTCATTAGTTTATTTAGACAAACATCAACGGAAAATGTAAAAAGAATCCAACAATGTATGGATTATTAAATGTTACTCAATAATTTTTCTTGATTTTTTTTACATAATCTTATAGTCATGATGGATCTTGTTTAATTGATATTGATTAGTAGATTTTAAAAATTAATTTTTCATTAAATTTTGAATTTTTTATTTTAAGTTATAACATTTTTAGTATAGACAAAATTATCAGTTTATGAGAGTTTATTGTGTGTATATTATTGGTGTGAGTGTTTTAACTTTGATGTGACATCTTGATGTGTGTATAAAACTAATTCAATGGTGTAGAACTAATGCACACCATAACATACGAACTTTTAACCATTAGATCATCATACTTTTTAAGTCAAACTTGATGTTTTATACTATAGATAGAGAGAGAGAGAGAGAGAGAGAGAGAGGGGTGGGTGAAAGAAGGACGGTGTGTGTGAGAAAAAAAAGGAGGCCGAGGTTAATTTTTGTTTGTGTTATTTTTACTTTAAAGCTAATTAAGATTTACCTTTAGAATCAAAATTTATAAAGTGATGATACTTATTAATTTAGTGAATATTTTAGAATTAAATTATTATTCAAAATAATATTTAGAAAATTAATTTAATAATATATTTTTGTCTTCTATCCACATTTGCGGATTAACTTAATAGGTAATGTGAATTAATTTAATAGTGCGGATTAACCGCAAGATATAGCGGATAGAAACAAAATCACCCATATTAAATTCAAATCCTTACCAACTCTACTTACTCTTGTTAGGCCTTCTCTAATGCATAGGATATTATGACATTTCTACTATATTTCTCCATGCAGCGAATGTGTGTATGCTAATAGTGTATGCTAAATGGTAGTCAATTGGTAAAATTAGCATTTCCATTCCATATCCCCCTCACGATGTAGTGTTCATCGTGTGAGGAAAAATTGTCAGGCATGATGCTTTCTGTGTCGCAGAAAGGTAAGGTTTCAAATTATGTAGTCCCACAACATTTTTTTCATCGCAAGCAATATATTTGAAATTGTCTTGCATGGTATTCATTTTATCATGTGATTAATATATATATATATTATGGCACGACATTCTTTTTATCATAAGGTAAATTTTTATGTATTTTAACAAGTCTATACTATAAATTGTTTAATATAATATATGGTATGCATAATATTTTGCATTACATTTTTACAATATTAATCGGAGATAGTCTTACCGATTCATAAAAATTCTAACTTACGGGATTCACAAAAAATTAGAGTAAAGGGATCTGAAAAGTAAAGTTTGATAAAATTAATTTGAGACTTACTCGTGAATATAATGGTGAGAGTGATGGACCATAGATGGCAGGTACTTAATGTAACGCCAAGAATTTTGGTGGATTAATTCAAGCTATTTGGACTCAAGAAGAATGCACAATCAAGCCCATTGGAGAGGAAAAACGTGAAACACAAAATAGACGCTGGATTACACTTATTCAAGCCCAATTTGAGTGAGAAGACCATGTCTATGCGGCCCAAGAGTGTGGAGTCAAGCCCACACATTTTTATTTATTATTTAGTTATTATTATTATTAACTAAATAACAAATCTCCTTCAACTGCAAGCTCTTCTTCTTCTTCTTCATCATCCACATCTTTTAATAATGGCATAGAATTATCATTGAACTCTTCATTGGTCTCAATTTCACCGTTGTCTCGAATCACCATAGCTCTTTGATTGGGACATTAGTTCGCCTTGTGACCCCTGCCTTGACACTTGAAACATTTAATATCACAATTTCAAGGTGTATTAGGATAAGGTTTACCTTGGTTTCCAAGGCTGGTCCTTCCTTGTTTGGGCTCAGTTTTGGACTTTGACGCGGTTGATTTATCCTCTTTCTTCCAAAGGAGATTTGATTTTCAAGAGGGTGTGGTTGGACTTTGGTTTTGGCGTAGGCTACCCCTCCTCTTGAGTTGATTCTCAATCTTGATCGCCACGTGCGCCATATCTTCCAACTCAACATAATGTTACAAATCCATCGCATCAGCAATTTTTCGGTTCAACCCATTCAAAAACCTGGCCATAGTAGCCTCTCGATCTTTGTCTACGTTCGCTCGGACCATGGCTACTCAAGCACAACCTTGTAATGTTCTTTTTAATCGCACTATTCATTCTGCTACTCAATTTTCACCTTTTGAAATTATGTATGGATTTAATCCTTTGACTATATTAGATTTATCTCCATTGCCTTATTCTCAATATAATAATCCTGATGGAAACGAAAAGGCTGAGTTTGTTAAGCAGATTCATGAGAAGGAAATGCTCAACATTGAAAGGAGGACGGAGCAATATGCAAAGCAGGCGAATAAAGACCGTCAAAAGATGGTTTTTGAACCTAGAGATTGGGTATGGCTGCACATGAGGAAAGAATGATTTTCATAGCAACGTCGTTCTAAGCTACTTCCTAGAGGAGATGGGCCTTTTTAAGTTCTTGAGCGTGTCAACGATAATGCTTATAAGCTTGATATGCCAGGAGAGTATAACATTAGCGCTACTTTTAACGTTGCTGACTTAAGCCTATTTGATACAAGTAATGATTTGAGGAAAAATCCTTTTCAAGAGGAGGGGAATGATGGATGCAAGGATTCAGAGGCCATTCAAGTTCCAACAGGTCCAATTACAAGGTTGCGGGCTAAGAAATTAAATGCAGCACTTAATGGATTAATTCAAGCTATTTAGGCTCAAGAAGAAGGCACAATCAAGCTCATTGGAGAAGAAAAATGTGGAGCACAAAATAGATGCTGTATTACACTTATTCAAGCCCAATTTGAGTGTGAAGACCATGTCTATGCGGCCTAAGAGTGTGGAGTCAAGCCCACACGTTTTTATTTATTACTTATTATTTATTTATTATTGTTATTATTTCTTTTAAATAATTTAGGATCGAGACTAGTTCTTGTTTGATTAGAATTTTTTTCGAGGATTCCTTGTTGGAATGGTTTATTGTTGCCTAAGTTTTCTACACCCTATTTAAAAAGGGTTCATTATTTTGTTTTATTATCTAAAACTTTATTCATAATAATATTGAGTGATTTAATTCTCTTTGGTTTTTCACGAACTACTTGAACTTATCGGTTTGTCCGTGGTGTGCATTCGACTTATCAATCGGTATTTCGCACCCGATTGTGGCGTCTTCGTTTTCCACCAGAATCTGATTGTAGAAACAGTCCAGGTCATTAATTTACTATGGTTTTCGTGTGTATCTGTGTCGAAGTTCGCACAACCAATTGAGTTGTTATTCAAACTAGGGTACTTTCTGAACTTAATTAGGAAAATAGGGTGATTTTGATCTTATTTGTAGAAATGGGGTCCGTTTAAAAACGCTGGTCAAACTGGTAGTTTTTGTGTTAAAAACGCTAGTCACTCCAGCGTTTTTAAGTGTAAAAACGCTGGTCAACATGGCGGTTTTAAATTGGCCAAAATTCACACCTCCTAAAATCGCCGGAGCAATAATTGATTTATGTTGAAGAATTGCCATGAGGTATAGCGGTTTTAATGGTAAAATTGCTATATTTGGTGACGATTTTAAGTGGATTTTTTTTTGCCTTCCGCTCTACATAGGTGCTTCGAACAAACAGAAAACCTAATTTCTTAACACAGCAGCCGCTAGTCAAATTAAAATTAAATTATATATAAAAATCCACAACTTAATTAGAAAAACAAATATAGTCACTTATTTTCTCCCTCTTTCTTTAAGTGTATGCTTGATCACTTCTATTTCTCTAACCAACAAATATTTAATTTAACTCGTTTTTCACTATATTTTTTTATATTAATATTTTATTTGGTTTCAACTTTTGAAACGTAAATTTTAACAATCAATCGAGTTTATGTTAAATTAAGTTTTAGACTTTAGTATTTTTTTTGTTAATATTAATTTTAACATACAATGATCAAGCATATAAATTTATGTTGTATTATGAGATTTGAGATATTAATTACTAAGAAAAAGAAAATAAGTCTAAAAATTCAAATTATTCTAGAAAAAAAAAATATATAATTGTCAATTTAAAAGGACAAGAGTACAAGTAATTATAAAGACTTTTACTTTCTTGACCAAAATTTAAATAGAAGGCTTTGTCACGTAAAAGAAAATTTCGGTCAAGAAAGTAAAAGCCTTTACAATTACATGTACTCTTGTCCTTTTAAATTGACAATTTTTTATTTTTTTTTCTAGAATAATTTGAATTTTTAGACTTATTTTCTTTTTCTTAGCAATTAATATCTCAAATCTCACAATACAACATAAATTTATATGCTTGATCATTGTATGTTAAAATTAATATTAACAAAAAAAATACTAAAGTCTAAAACTTAATTTAACATAAACTCGATTGATTGTTAAAATTTAAGTTTCAACAGTTGAAATCAAATAAAATATTAACATAAAAAAATATAGTTAAAAAAGAGTTAAATTAAATATTTGTTGGTTAGAGAAATAGAGGTGATCAAGCATACACTTAGAGAAAGAGGGAGAAAATAAGTGACTATATTTGTTTTTCTGATTAAGTTGTGGATTTTTATATATAATTTAATTTTAATTTGACTGGCGGCTGCTATGTTAAGAAATTAGGTTTTTTGCTTGTTCAAAACACCTATGTAGGGCGGAAGGCAAAAAAAAATCCACTTAAAATCGCCACCAAATATAGCAATTTTACCATTAAAAACGCTATACCTAATGGCAATTCTTCAACATAAATCAATTATTGCTCCGGCGATTTTAGGAGGTGTGAATTTTGGCCAACTTAAAACCGCCATGTTGACCAGCGTTTTTACACTTAAAAACGCTGGAGTGACTAGCATTTTTAACACAAAAACCATCAATTTGACCAGCGTTTTTAAACAAACCCCATTTTCATAAATAAGATCAAAACCACCCTATTTCCCTAATTAAGTTCAGAAAGTACCCTAGTTTGAATAACAACTCCAACCAATTCGTTGTATTTGCGGGTTTCGTGCGATATCACCGTAGGTCGTATCAGTTGGTCAAGAATCTAATCAACAACTTATGCAAAATAATTCTATCACATCTATATCTATATTACAAAGCATTCCTGATGTGACTATATGTTGTCATTCAATGACTTGGATCACCATTGAATTTGAATTTTAAAAAAAAAATTAATTGATTAAGAATTTTTAGACTTTTTTGTCAAACTAGAGTAATTTTAAAACTTATTTAAGTAAATGGGGTATTTTTTAACTTATTTCGAAAAAAGTGGTAAAAGGTAAAAATGTTTGTACAACTAGCAGTTTTAAAGATAAAAATGCACTGATGATTTTTAAAAACAGTCAATAACACTGACAATTTTAAAAAAATAAAATTTATCAAGCATAAAAACGCCGCTAGTAATAGCGATTTTACATGTAAAATAGCCGATAACAGTAGCGATTTTATATGTAAAATCACGCGCCACTCCCACACTCGATGTTACATGTAAAACCGTTATACTTTTTCCCCTTCACTTAAACAAAATCATCCCCAAATTCACACTCCTATTCGTCTCCTTCTCCTCGATTCGTCCTCTCCTCACCCGCCATTTCCCGTGCCGATCTCTCCCACTCGCCGCCGTAAGCCCTCACTTTCCCACTCCGCCGTCCACCCAGCCCCACGGTCCCCTCCGTTGCCTCGCTGCAGTACTATTACTTCATTATCTTCCCCATATTGAATGATGTCAATTGGACTCCCCCAGCCCCATTTCTCAATGCTTTTGATATCAATACTATACTACTTAACCCATTTATGTTATACCTTATTTTCCAAAATAAAATGAAAAATACTCTATCTATTTAAATAAGTTTTAAAATTACCCTACTTGAACCAAAATCTCGAGCTTTTAGGTCAATCTTTAGTTGCTGTAAAATAATTGTAACTAGTAGCATATTTAAACATTTGAGTGAAAATTAGTCGAGATGCGCGTAAGCTAATTTGAACACACCATGATTAGAGAAAAAAAAGAAATTTTATATGCATCCAACACTTATTATTTGATATTTACAACAAAATAGCAAAACACTATTCAAGGCTCACATATTATACTCTCTTAGTTTTCATTTAAATTTGTATCTTTAATAAAATAACAAAAATTAAATGTATTATTTTGTTGCGATATATACAATAATACAATGGTTTTGCGTGGATATGATGTCGCGATCAGGCTACGTGTCCTAAATAAATAATTGAAATGATAAAGTTCATGCACAAATATGTCAGTGACACACGTCACATGTGAAAATTTTCGTCTCCCGTCTTCTTTCCTTAATATAATATTTATGTTAATATTATAAAACCAATGGTTATGTCAACTAGCTAATATAATTTCAATATTTGAACATGATAGTTTATCCAATTGGTAAAGAGTCTCACCAAACTGGACAAGAAATAATGCGAGTGATTAATCTAGTTGGAAAAGATACTCACTTAAATTCGAAGTGTAACGTTAATTTTGTAATAAATTTTCGAATTGTAATATTTTATTATATTGTACAAAACTAAGTTTTCATCACTTGTTTTTAAATAGATTATAGTATCCAAGAATTTAGTTGACAATACTTTAGAGTTGTTTTAGCCGGTCAATTACAAATTTAAACCCATTTGTTAATAAAACACACAAGAAAGTTATGCAAAATTAAGTTTGTATTCCTTATTTTCTAATACATTACTTTGTATTAATGTTATTTGACGTTGTTTTAGAGTTACTAGAATGACACATAACAATGTATTTGTTAAAAAATATAAACATCATCCGAAGCAAATTTGCATTAAAATTTTTGCAATACAAAGTTTACATAAAATACAATTTTATGCAAAAAGTAAAGTTTCCACAAAATACAATTTTAATAAAAACTATTATTTTAAAATACAATTAATAAACAAGTTCTTATTTTAGAAAAATATTTTTAAAAAAGCCCTTATTTCAAAAATATATTATTTCTCGGATTTTTTTATAAAAAACAATATAACACAATTTTTTTTGCTTAAAACAGGCCAATTTGTTTGCAAAACTTGAAGCCAAATGTGTTCTTGAAACTAAAACATAGTTTTTGACAATCATAATATTATTTCAGTTTTATGACTTTTTTATAGACCTCCTTTAATTTTCTTAAAAAATATTGTATAAAATGTTCCATCCATGAAACTCAATTCACATTTGCTCAATGATATGTTTTTCATAAATTAATATTTTTCAATTCCCACTCATATTTATTTAGGTATTTTTTTGAACAAAAGAAATAATAATTTTAGAGTTATTTAATACTGTGATTTAAAAAAATAATTCGGATAATATAGTTGTAATATATTAATCGTTAGGTAGAGTGAAAAAAGTGTATCCGCCCACTAACCAACTAACTTATGACTTTCATCTAAATTTGAGTCCCGCAACAAAATTCCCTTGATTCATCAAGAAGAATATTACGAGATCGAGGTCATAAATTCTGAGCTGGATCAGACAAAATTTGAGTCCCACAATAAAATTCCCTACTTTCCTAGGTGGATAAAATAAAAACAAAAAGTTCAGAAAACAATGTGAGAACATTTGGTGGGTTCTGGAGAGAGATGAAATGTAAGTGACCCCCATTATCTGTATTTCAAATAATTGAATAATATTGTCTAAGGAATCTATAATACAAATTAATTTTGTATCATTCAAATTCATCGACAACGACCGTTAACTTACTGATCTAATAATTATAAATTATTTACATAAATTTAAGAGTTTTGATAAGTTGCGACAAATCTGTAATATTCAATAATACTAACTAAGCTTAATGACTACGCTCATAGAAAGTAATCAGTTCAAGAAATAATATAAAAAGATGATTTATGATACAAATTAAAGTTTTACTATTCATCGACGAGACCGCTAATTTTAATAATCCAACAATCACAAACTATTTACATAAATAGTTTATGTAAATTAGAATTGAATATTACAGATTTGCCACAAGCTATTTAAACTCGTGAATTTATGTAAATAGTTTGTGACGGTTGGATTATCAAAGTTAGCCGTCATTGTCGATGAGTAGTAAAACTCCGATTCGTATTATAGGTATGAAAAATCTTATGATTTTTTTCAAAAGATTTTTTCTTATGTGTTATTTATAATTAATTTTAACTACCAATTGAAGCTAAATTCAAAAAATGATAACTTGTAAGGGCACATATTAAACATAACGTAAGTAGAAATGATAATATCATGTGTGAGAATTCATATCCTATTAAATGTGTATTTAAACTTTTTTTCTACTATAATACGTTAACATGACCCATTAATGACTTTTTTTTATTTGGAACAATCAATAAAATTCTCGATAGTTCACCTATTTAATTAAGATTTGGTGTACTGCTTTTACATAGCCCACCCTAACCAGTGTAAAAAATTCTAGATCGACCCTTGTAAAATGGTGATAAATTATAAAGAGCGCTTTGATCACTTTAAGTATATCTTTAAATAGATAAGATTCGAATTGTGCCAGACTTAACCTACTGGTCTTGACGATTATAATAATAATAATAATAATAATAATAGAGAGGGAGAAAGACTTTGATGGTTCACTATATACTTACCCATTGATTGTGTATTCGAATCTTTCTCCTTGTTTTTACTTATATTTTCTAGCCCCTCTCGCTTCCTCCTTATCGCATTTATTTACTCAATTTTCTTGTTACTTTGTCTTTTTCTCTTTCTTACTCATTTTATTTACCCCCTTTTCTTGTTCTCTCTCTCTCAACTCTAAAAAGTCTCGGTGGAATTTTTAAGTTGAATTTTTGAGTTTTTTGTCGGAAAATGTGAAAGTTAGTTGAGTTAAATTTGGTTTTGATGAAGTTGTTTTCAACTAATTCAAAAAAAATTGATGAAAAAAACCTCAAAAAATAATTACAATAGATTTTATTTTATAGATCTCGATGAGTAGGTTTCAAATATATATATATTTTTTAATCTAATTTTGATTTTTGTATTTAAATTTGGGGGTGTTTTAAAAATGTTATAAGAGAGAGAGTAAAGTGAAATGAATTTTGAAAAGTGTGAAAGTAAAATTGACTTTTTGGTAAAAAAACTAAAAAATTGATTGTCTAGTTCAAAGCAGGGGCTTTATCTTTTTTCTTTTTAAATATTTATAAATTTTAATTGATAATTGAAGTTAAATTAATTTACAAAAAGAGTTAAATTTATAAAAAATATATTTTTTAATATTTAAAATAATTAATAAAATTCTCGATAATTTACATATTCAATTAAATTTTGGTATACCACATTTACATAGCACACCCCGTGCCTGTCCTGTACAAAAATCTAAATCCACCCTTGTCAATAGTGATATCAAACTATAAAGAGCACTTCAATTACTTCAAATATATTTTCAAACAGATAAGTGGGAAAAAGAGGGAGATGATAATAGTAATACAGATTACAGAGTGAGAGAGTTTGATGGGATGAATTGTGCGACACCTGCATGGAAGGAAAAGTCCATAGCAATCAGACTTGTAGCCACATCTATATCTAAATTGAGAGGAAGGTAGTGAATTCGATCATCAAAGGAGTTGGAATTTTGTATTAATATTACCATAAGATTCCATATTGATATCGATTTGTACTGAATATTAGTAATAGTAGATTCAAATTAAAAATTGTATTGTAGCGTACCAAGATTCTGAGTCTAACCATGTGAATAGTGATGTCAAATTATAAAAAACACTTTAATCACGTTTGATATATTTTCAAACAAGTAAGATTCGAATTTGGCTAGACCTGACCTACCGGTCATGATAATAATAATACAGAGGGAAAAAGATTTTGATGGTTCACTTTATATTTACCCCTAGTGTCCTTGTCTCATTTACTTACTCAATTTTCTTGTTACTGTGTCTTTTTTTCTTTCTTCCTCATTTTATTCACTCCCTCTTCTTGTTCTCTCTCTCTCTCTTAAAACTTCTATTCACTTTTCTTTTAAGCCTCATTTGATTTGCGGATTTTGAGAACTTAAGAAGAAAAGGTTTTTTTTTACTTTGTTTGGTAAGTACGAATTTCGGAAACACTTTTCTGACAGAGAGAAAAGTAGGGAGTAAAATCATTCCACTCAAAACCCGTAGGATTGATTTTTTTTTTTTGTGATTTTCTAACATTTATTACAAAAATTTTGGACAACAATACAATTGCCTAAATATTTTTCATACTTTACCAAACACAAGAATGAAAACTTGACAGAAACTTTAGTTTCTCACTTCCATAAGAAAGACAAAAGAATTAATTTTTCTTCCGCGAACCAAACGATACCTTAAAGTATTTATAATTAATTTTAACTCGTAACTAAAACTAAATTAATGAAATATTTGTTTTCTAATATTTGGAACAATTAATAAAAGTTTTGATATTTCGCCTATTCAATTAGAATTTGAGTATTTGACATACTGCTTTTATATAGCCCATCTCGTAAATTTTTTTTGGATCCACCCTTAATAGTTGTGGTGTCGATCAAATTATAAAGAGCATTTCAATCACTTCAAGTATATTTTTAAATAGAAGGATTCGAATTTGCCAACCTCGTCTTATTGACGATGATATTATTAATAAAAATAATGAGAGGGAGACAGTTTGATGGTATGAATCGTGCGTCACCTGCTTGAAAGGAAAAGTCTAAGAGCCATCGATCACCTCTAATAATTATTCTTTGACTCGTAAGTAGCCGCATCTTCATCTACATCTACATCTAATCTTTTCATTTTTTGGGTGAACCTACATCTACATCTAAATTGATATAAAGGGGTAGTGAATTCGGTTAATAAAAGGTAGTGTTATTTTCACTCCAATATATATTTAGTATCACTTTTATTTTCACTATCACCAACTCTCTTTTACTCATTAATACTCTCACTATTTTCTTTACTACTTTTATTTTAATATACATAGATTAATGATTAATTATATTTAACCATTAATCATTAATCTTCCTCTTCTTCCTCCTCCTCCTAATTCTTCTTCTTCTTCTTCTCAACAATGGTTTCTAAAATTTTACATTCATTTAACCCTTAATACAACACAAGCTAATTATAATTAATCATTAATTCTTCTTCTTCTTCTTCTTCTTCTTCTTCTTCTTCTTCTTCTTCTTCTCAACAATGGTTTTTAATTTTTTGCATCCATCTACTCCTTGGTCCCTTACAAATGTGGCCTGCTCGTATCATATTTTAGCTTTCGAGACCTTACATCGACCTCTAACAATCGAGTATTAAGAATAATTTCGGTTTCCTATAACTGGGGTTCATCCACTTCCTCGGTCCCTCACAACCGAAGTATTCTGGACTATATTTTCAGCTCTCGGGACCTTACATCGATCTATAACAACCGAGTATTTTGGATAATTTCGGTTTCCTAGGACTGAAGTTCATCAAATTGCTCGGTCTCCTAGGATTGAAGTTGTCTGGAATATAATCAAATTACACATTCGGTCATCGAAAACCAAACAAGCGCTCTACTTTTGGTTTTCCGTAATAATTGAGATAACTTGTTCTGATGCTCTAATTGATTTTGTTGGTACAATTTTTTTTTTGATATTAACTAAAGAAAATAAACATTAAACATAATAAAAACAAATATATCTCTCATTCATTAAGTTTTTCTACCTTGATAATCCTTGATTCGCTCTTCTCTACCATTCTCTACAACTTAAGGTTTTTTGTGTGACATCAATGGAGATTTTGTGTGTTTTTGTGAGTTTCTTTTGAATTTTTGTTGGCTTTTGAAATTAATTGAATGAGACATAATGTGTTAATTAGATTTTATTTTTTGTTAATTGTTAACCATCGAGTAAAAATCATAGAGAAGAAGAAGAAAAAGAAGAAAAAGAAGAAGAGGAAGAGGAAGAAGAAGAAAATGATGATGATGATGAATAGTAATTAATATTAATGAGTGATTAGTTGGTTGAAAATGATTAATTGGGTGGGGTAAAAATAGAAGTTTATAACTTTTTTTTAGTGAGAGTGGAAGCAAGTAGTTTTTAGGGGCGGCAATAGCACCACCCTTAATAAATGGGTGAAATTTTAACCCAAAAGATTGGTTGAATGGAACGACTTTTGACTCGAGTTCGACCAAAAGCATTTTAAGTTAAATCTTGACAATTTCGAGCTCCTCTTTGGAACAGCCAATAGTAAATTATTGCCATCAAACTACGAAAGCGGATTAGTTAAAGTGCAAAAAAGTTAACCCGAAAACATTATTTAATGTAGACTAAAAAGGGGTGAAATTTTGTACAAATATTATCATACGATACCATATTATTATCAATGTTGATAAAAATTAATATAAATCTGTAATTGTACTGTATCAATAGATGATGGTATAGTACCAGTATTTTACACATATGTGATTGGCGATGTTCAAAAACCGAACCGGACCGCGAGACCGAATGAATTTGACCAAAAAATGGACTGATTTGGATCGGACCATTTGAATTTGGTTCGGTCCGATCCAAATTTTAAAGGACCGAAACGGTTCGGTCCGGTTTTCAGTCTTAAATTTTGCAGTTTTGGTCTGGACCGGATCGGACCGAACCGGTATTATATTATACATATATATTTAAATAGATATTAATAATATATAATACGGACAATTAAAAAAAAATGTCTTATTGCAGAAAGATTTTCACACTAAAGCCAAGGAATATTTGTTTTTATAAATGAAGGGCTTATTTTTCATTTTATTGATAATATGACATGTGTTTTTTTTTTCATTGCAAAATGACATCTTAAAATAAACTAAAAAAAATACTAATATGCATAAAATATGGACTGCAATATGAACTTTATAATCCATATTTCACTGCAATATGAATTTTGCAGTCCATATTTCTGGTGCAAAGTTCATATTACAGTCCATATTTCAGTGCAATATGAACTTTGCAGTACATATTTCAGTGCAATATGAACTTTTCAGTCTATATTTTTTGTGCAAATTTCATATTGCAATCCTGATTTTACTGTAATATGAACTTCGCAATCCATATTTCTGGTGCAAAATTCATATTGCAGTCCATATTTTACCGCAATGTGAACTTTGCAATCCATATTTTTGGTGCAAAGTTCATATTACAGTCTAAATTTTAGTGTAATATAAACTTTGCAGTCCATATTTTTTGTGCAAATTTCATATTTCAATCCTTATTTTACTGCAATATAAACTTTGCAGTTCATATTTTTGGTACAAAGTTCATATTGCAGTCCATATTTTACTGTAAAGTTCATATTGTAGTACAAATTTATGTGCATAGTTTCTCTGTTTCACTGCAATATAAACTTTGCAGTCCATATTTTTAATGCAATGTTCATATTGCAGTCTGTATTTTACTGCAATGTGAATTTTGCAGCCCATATTTTTGGTGCAAAGTTCATATTGCAGTTCATATTTCACTGCAATATGAACTTTGCAGTCCATATTTTTTGTGCAAATTTCATATTACAATCTATATTTTACTGCAATATGAACTTTGTAATCCATATTTTTAGTGCAGAGTTCATATTATAGTCCATATTTCACTGCAAAGTTCATATTGCAGTACAAATTTATTTGCATAGTTTCTTTGTTTAACTGCAATATGAACTTTACAGTCCATATTTCTGGTGAAAAGTTCAAATTGCATTCCATATTTTACTGTAATGTGAATTTTGCAGTCCATATTTTTGGTGCAAAATTCATATTGCAGTCTATATTTTACTGCAATATGAACTTTACAGTCCATATTTTTTGTGCAAATTTCATACTGCAATCCATATTTCACTGCAATATAAACTTTGCAATCCATATTTTTGGTGCAGAGTTCATATTGCAATCCATATTTCACTGCAATATAAACTTTGCAATTCATATTTTTGGTGCAGAGTTCATATTGCAATCCATATTTCACTGCAAAGTTCATATTGCAGTACAAATTTATGTGAATAGTTTCTCTGTTCCACTGCAACATGAACTTTGCGGTCCATATTTTTGGTAAAAAGTTCATATTGCAGTCCATATTTTTGGTGCAAAATTCATATTGCACTCCATCTTTTATTGTAAATTATTTATGTATGTTAGACTTAATTGGTGTACATATTTAATGTTTAATGTTATACTTTGAATTAGTTTTCTGATTTGAATCTGAACTGCAAGAGGCACAAATAATTAATTTTATTCTTTCAATTTTTTTTCTTCTTTGTCAAACATTATTTATGAGAGAATAATCTTATATTTGATCAATTCAGTTTTATGTTGTGCAAAGATTTCTTTTTGATCCTAATACAACTTTAGAGCCCCAAAAAAAGCCTAGATCGAATGGACTGACCAGAACTGGACCGAACTGGTCTGGTCTGGTCCGGTCTTCACAGGGATTTCAGTCCGGTCCAGTCTTTTAATTTTTAGGACCGAAATATCCGGTTTGGTCCTATGCTATTAGGTCCGGTCAACTGGACCGGGCACACCCCCTATATGTGATATATGTTTTGCTTCATGATTAACCTTTATGTTTTAATTTGTGTTCATTTTCTTATAATAAAAGGTTAGTAGTGGACAAATATTGATTTTTTATTATTATTACTTTTTGAATAGGATAAAAGTTTTGGTAATTACTATTATCGTACTATAGTGCACCAAATTTTTAGTATGGCGAATTTGGGTATTCCGAAAATTTTGGTACGGTATTAATAAGAATGTCGGTAAATGCACCCTTAATTTCTGGTTTTAAAACCCATTTTTTAAGCACCCAAACTAAATTTTTAATTTTGAATGAGCACCCTACTTATTTGAGTACCCTAATAAAAAAAAAGAGTTCTCTCTTTATCATCACCCTAATTATTTGAGCACCCTTACACTTTTTTTTTATTAATTTTTTTTATACGTATATTAGTTTTAACACCCTTATCAAACTTTAGCAAAGGCCATCCATTCTCATTGATGAGTCCATGTAATGGTGCAGTAGCTTAACATCATCACTATTATTTACAAACTCATGTATTATTAAATCATTAGCAAATACACTCAACCTCCAATGGCTTAACAAAATCCATTAACATATAAATTTATACCTTAAAACTTCAAAGAGTCATTCAATCAACCGCAATGGATTGATTATCTCCCTCCTATACTAGGATTTAAAAAAAAACACTTTAAAAATAAATCCATCCGTTATGCTTTTGTTTGATTTATTGAATTTTTACTTTATCGAAAAATAAAAAACAAAACTTAGAAGGATTCAGGGTAACAACATCACCAATTGCTCCAAAATGGGTCAAAGTGAACGTCACAAGTCGGAACCTTTGCATTCGCCAGTTCTCTCTTTAAAAAAAGAGTTTTTTTATGGGTGCTAGTAAAAGCATTATGATTTTCCAATTTAAAGACCTTTTTTATAAGAAAAAATTAATTTATATAATTAGGTCATGTGTTTTGAAGGTACCATAGTCTCTCAAATTCAACCCACGACTTTTTTTCCCTTCATCGTTGTGTCTCTTTTTCGTCGTCTTTTTGCTTAATCGTTGTCTCTTTTTCATCATCGCCAATTTAACATGACTTCAAGGTAAGGTAAGATATTCTTCTTTACTTCTTTATATTATATATATATATATATATCTGCTGGTGTTGTCTTATATATATTCATAA
Source organism: Lonicera japonica (assembly GCA_021464415.1). Lineage (NCBI taxonomy): Eukaryota > Viridiplantae > Streptophyta > Magnoliopsida > Dipsacales > Caprifoliaceae > Lonicera > Lonicera japonica. Next base: position 29,638,716 of record CM038469.1, on the reverse strand, counting down.
TGTTATGTATGTTCTGTTATCTCATAAACTTTAAAAGGTATTTGATCAATTGCTCCAACCAACTTAAATGTATTTATTTGTGTTTGATTTTGCTATTGGGTTGACTTTTAATGCCTATACTCGCATTCACATACATAAATTAAGTACTTTAGTTTTGAGCAAAAAATAATATGTTGCATATGACAAATCAAATTGAACAAGGCCCGAGGTGATAATGCGTAGCTTTACCTACATTCTTTGATGCTTAAATTAACTATGTTCTGCAACTTGATTTTCTCTCGCTTCCTTTCATTTCATCCAAACTTGGAATTTTGGACCAGTTCACACACAGAGCACATGTCATTCCAACATTGCCATTATTATTCTTCCTTTTTTTATAATTTTTTTAATATATATTATCTCAATGCGCTATAATACAATTCTTCCTTAAACCATTTTTCACTACCTTAATTCCCTTTAAATTCAAACCGTTAGATAAAACTTGTATGTTGGTGCCAAAGTAAAAAACGAAAAAAAGGCTGTCCTTTTTTATGCGGGAAATTCATTCTTCACCAATCTATTCCCTCCTCTAGTTCAAGTAAAGATATCGTTTTGCTTTTAGTTTAGCTGATTTTTCCTTGAAAAAAGAAATATAGAAGATGTAGGACTTTGCCTTGCCGTCTAAGATGTTAGGAATTTCACCTGCTGCATGAAACCTTTCTTAGGCTATTGGGAGTGTCTCCCGGTCGAACAACCAGGACCTCATAGGATTAGTGGGGGTGGGGCTCTGATACCCATGGTTATCAAAAAAAAAAAAAAGATGTTAGGAATTTATGGGAAGTTTTAAATAATACTTTTGCATTATCTTTTCCACTACCTTCCTGCCTTTCGATGTAATAATATCACATAAATCATCTGAATAATATCATCCCGAATGGACATAGATTGTATGATAAATAGGATAATCTTATCATGTGGTTATGTGCATTAGTAATTTTATCTTACTTGCAATTTGCGTCACACGGCGTTGACGAGAATGACCTATCCATGTTCTTGAACGGTAGAATATATTGTCATCAGGTTTTACCATTAAACCGATGAACAAGTTTACTTGGAATATGTTAAATTATGCAAATAGCTTGTGTTAATGGTATAGTATATAATTTGTCATTTCTTGTGTATTTCATCTTATTTCGTAATTAATTAGTTATATTATATTTAACATATTTACTTTTCTCATATGCAGATTATAAGCTTCAAATGATGACTTCTTAGAGGATTATCAACCAAGTTAAAATTGTGAACATTTGAGAAGAACTTTATGCACTTTAGAGAGGACTTTTGTGGATATTTCGACATTTAATATGTTATTTATTTTGATTTTTTTACTTTAAATATGATTTGATGGTGCTTTTTGCTATTTAGTCAAGTATTATGATGGATTTTTAAGAGTAGAATTGAACTATACTTCACCCTTTGTTAGTATTAGTCTATTAGATAAATGGTGTTTCATTAAATTTCTTTTTTCATATTCAATTTTTTGACATTTGATTTTGAAAATTTTAGTATTAAATAGGATTCGTTTGAAAACCAGTCTATTTGGATTAGAATGGATTGGCTAGATGTTTTGATTTGGATTAGATATTAAATTTCAAAATTAACATCAAATCATGTTAGATTCGCACATTGGATTGGAATCGACGAACACTCCTAATACTTTGATATTTAGTTGCTAGTGATTTTAAATTATAATTACATTTTGCTATTGACAGTACATTAAAATATACATTACTATTTTAAATCACAAAAATTAAAAAGTATGAAAAAAAATGTTAGTTTGAGTTATATTGAAAATAATTGTGAGACAAAAATGAGATAAAAATAAAGTATAAATTTATTAATTCTAGTGACATTTTTGCGTTCAACTCTAATCTTAGAAAAAGATTAATTTTTAGTGACGGAATTTTAGTGACAAAATGTTTGTCGTAAATAAAATGTTTTGTTTTAAGCATGTGTTTATCATTATGGTGCCTAAATTGTACATGTACTCTTACAAATTTAAAATTAAAATATGGGTGCCTAGAAAATGGGCGTTTAAATTGAATTTGTAGGTTGTTTTTACCAGCACCATTTTTTTATTAAGGTGCTTAACTTAGGGGTGCATTTTCAAAATTAAAAACCAATTTAAGTTTTTATTGGTGTTAAAACTAAAATTTAAGCGAGCTTTTACTAGCACCCTATTAATAATTGATTTTAGTGTACCAAAATTTCTATATAGTACTCGGCACAGGAGTTTCGGTATGGTAATCATATAAAACCCACTCCTAGTTATCATATCAAATAGAGTGTTTTTCTTATTTCATCTTTTAATTTATTTTTTATTTAAAAGATTGAGACTCGTGTTAGAAAACAACATAAGTGTCTGAGAGGCAGGCAAACAAGGCAAATGTGCCCCTAATTTTTTTTAAGACTTTCTAGAACGGATTTTGTTGGACGGTCCTTAATTTTGAATTTTTTTAGCTTGAAGTTCACAACATTTTTTTTTCTTATTTTTTTTAAGCTTGTGATATCTTTCAATTTTTAAGTTACCAAACTGCCTCTAGCAAGTACTCACGTCCACAAACACTGTTAATTGAGCAACTGGAAAAAATGTCGAGAAATACCAGTTATCATAGTTGGGTAATCGAGAAATAAAATCTATTGTAGTTAGGTAACTTGAGTTAGATAACTGATTACCTTACTAGAGTAACTGGTTACGATAGTCACTAGAGACTACATGTTAAAAACCAAGGATCGCAAAACTATTAAAAAAATGTTGTATACCACAAGTTAAAAAATCCTAAAAAGATGGACTGAGGCCTAATTTATTGATTTGGGACAACCTTAAAAAAGTGATGAGAATATTCGGAGAGAAAATGGAATCCAATTTTTTTCATTCTAATCTACAATAATTATTTATTCATTATCCACTGATACAGATAGGGTGTTCTTAAATGTACTCACAAAATCAATTTTTTCATAATATTAAGATTCAAAACTAAGACAAACATAACCTAAAAAATAGCATAAAAAACTTTCTTCTCATCTCAATTTCTATCATAGGAAAAAACTATCGCTATTATTTTTTTTTGCAAAAAGTTTTTTTCTTTTCCATCATACTTTATTTTTTTACAAGAAAACATCAACCCAACTACGAAACGGTCATCTTACAAAGCAAAACTCAAAAACAAAGAGAGGGTAGGACCAACCAATTACAAGCAAAGAGCCATTGCAAGCAGATTTTTATATCTCATAGGATTTTTGGTTTTTTATTTTTGACTTGAAATGATTATTCTTTTGATCTTATTTTTATAGTGTGCCTGATTTAAAATTTTCAAATCTTGTAAGGCCTTAGGATTCTAGGGTTTTGTTATCGTGTATATATATATCTATCCTTTTAAACATAGCAAATTTGATTGGCCTAGTTATATTTGTTTAAGATTCTCAAAATCACTGCTTTTAATTTCGTGTCATTTTGGTTGTTATGCGCTTCAGATGATAATTATATTAATTTTTTATTTTGAAGTGTTTACTATTAAATTGTTCTTTAAGGAGATTTTTTTGTTCAACTAATTGCTCCAGGACATAATTTTTATATTTAGCGTCACTCAAAAAAAATTGTATGAAATATACATACACACACACATATATATATTTACATACAACAAATTGATCTTTTAATATTTTTGGTGTAGTGAATTAAGACTTATATTTATTTATTTGAAAAAAATAAAATTTGTAAACAAATTTGAAATATGAATAATAACCATTTAAGAGTAATGAATAATAAATGATTATATAAAATATCATATAATTGCTAAAATTGTATTTATCACAATTAAGATCTTGTATCTTAGAGGTACTATTTAGACAAACAAATTTAATAAAATTCATTAAGAACGATGTAAATTTAATTTATTATGTCGATCTTATATTAATGACAAAATTAATATTATTTAATGTTTTTACTTTTACTGGTGAAACTTTATCGTCACTGCATTTTTTCAGTAAACTCACTCTACTACTGGGTTGAAGTGCAAGATTTCTTGAAAATTTGATGGGGTGAGAAAACTGATTTTGTGGGTGCATTTAAGAACACCATACTAAATAATTATATTAACTTTAATTTAAAGGGTAAACAAAATTGAACTCGAAAAAATGACTCTTTTATTGAAACTCAAGTTTGAAAGATGATGTTAAAATAATTCAAGCACGTACCCACTAATTTATATTCTCTTTCTTGTTCAAAAATAAAAAAAAAATTATATTCTCCTTTTTTTTTCAAAAGCAAAGCAATATATTAATTAAGATAATCAAATGTATCACTACAAAATATTCCTACACTTCAAATTTAATTAAGATAATAAAATATGCATTTCCCATACAAACCAGTCTGTACGGACCGAGACCTTTAGCGATAATTTTCTATCCCGAATACATTGAGAATATTTTTTTAACGACAAAAAATCGTGGCTAAAAGTCTCGATCCGCATAAGAAAATTTCCGTATATATATAACATAATTGACGCGTACCCAAAAAATTATATATATATATATATATAATTGAGATTTATCTCACCGATGCTGAGAATTAAAGAATTAACTTTACAAATACTGACTTAGTGACTTTCATTGTGGACTCAACTTGCAGTGGATTAAGCACCATCTTCATTCTTTATCGGCACTTTTGATTTTTACTCAAATTATCAATTAATTAAATAATTGATAGCTTTTTGATTAATTTTTGTTTAGTTGTGAAACCTGACATAAATATAATAACGTTCATGAAAATTAAAATTAAGTAATTTTAAATATGAAATTGTTTAATTCGAGAACTACAAAATTTACCCCAACATTTAAACAAAATTATAAATAACATAGACGAATATAAAACGTGCTTTTATTCTCGCAGTCAAAGTTTTTTACACATAAAACAAACTCTAAATATTTTTTATGTCAAATTATTTATCAAAATGTAAAAAATAGAGCATGTTCATACATCGCCAATATCAAGTATCAAGTTTTTTATACTAGAGCCTAAGGGGTTGTTTGATTGAGCATCTTACATGTGAATGGTTGATCCATTTAAATTTAATTGGTTTTAATTTTGTTTGTTTGGTTTAAAATTTAGATCCGAATACTTATTTTACTTCTTAAAAATAAGAAACGTCCTTACCTTTAAGTATAAAGTCTTGATTTATGCAAAATATACCTTTTCTCTTTAAATATAAAGATGAAGTTAAATTTGTCAAAGTAATATTTATTTAGCATTTAAATGTCGTAAGTCAAACAAATAACACATAATTAGATATTATAATTAATAACAAAATAATCAAAAATTTTATATTCGGAATTAAGAATCATGGTGCCGTTTCCAATTCAGCATTCAGATTTAGGAAACTGCGGTAAAAAGAAAAAAACTTTAAATATTAGCAAATTAGGATTTGTCCCAAAATTTTAAGGGTCTCTTTATTTAAACCCATTACATTTAGAAAAATTAGTGAATGGCCCAGTTTTTTGGATTTAATCTAACTGTTTTTATTTTAGCCAAAATTCAGAAATAATTTTCTTTAACAATATTCTAATTTTCTTTAAGATTAATCTGATTAAATTATCTTTATTAAATGATAAAATTGTTATCTCCTTTATTTTTATATAATATATAATACAATTAATAATATATATTTGTCACATCTATAGTATTTATCATTACATCTATTATAATTAATAATAAATGTTTATGACAAATGCATATATATATCTCTATCAAAATTTCTTTTTAAATTAATTAAATAATACATAATACAAATAAATTAAAGTCTACATTTCTCTTTATAGACCGTTTATTTATGAAAGATTTAAAGATTGACCTCCTAATTCTGGTAGCGCATACCCTCTTTTATGAAGATGAACATTGCATTAAAAAAATATCACTATGACATCAATCAACAACGTCAAAGTTTAGTATCCGTAGCGAAATATGAGATATACAAAAATTTCATTGTGAATTTGTGTGTTATTGCGATTATGCAATTTATGATCCAAGTGACTACCAATTAATAATGCTTTATTTGGTGTCGAATAATCATTGTTAGAACATTCAATATATGGTCAGTAAATTCTTTCTTCCTACTTTTTTGAACCCCTCTCTCTTTACATTTTTTTTCATATTTAACATTATTGATCTTAATATATTTAATATGACTCTTTTTAATTTTACTTGTATAATGTCTTATTACTTGTCTACTTTTTTAATATGACTATAATTTTAGTTTGACTTGTGTAATTTTCTTTTTTAATATCGCTATATTTTTATTTTTAATTGTGTAATTTTTTTTAATATGACTATGTTTTTAATTTTATTTATATGTAATATTTACTATTAAGATGTATTTTCAGTGTCCCAAATTTTAATGTTTGATATTTTTAATATGGCTATACTTTTAGTTTTGCTTGTGTGATCTATTTTTTAATATGGCTATATTTTTTTAGTACATTGTGTATAATATTTATGTTTAATATGTCTTGTAGATGCTCCAAGTTTAATTTTTGATATTTTGTATTTACTGCAAGTCAACTTCTTAATTTTTCTAATATATATTTATCCTTTGACAATTAAAAATTACAAAAAAGTTATCACTTATAGTTACATTTACGAATTTTAAAATTAAATCTTTTAAAATTTGAATTTAAAAGCATATAAATCACTTAAAGATAAATATTCCAGCAACAACTAAATATAATTTTAGATAAATAATAAATTTAAATTTTTTAAAAAGAATAAGATGGGAAAAATATATAAAAAAAATAAAAAAATTATTTATAAAATATATATTTAGTAATTATCTACTAATTTGGACCAATTATTAATTTTTCTAATATAATAAGTTAAAAACAAAACAATTTGAATTATCTGAACTGAAAACAAAAAAAATATTTGTTGTCTAATCGAAGACACCAAACCACCACGAAAAACGAAATTCATCTCCATGAACGGATAGCGTGTGACAGATAGAAATATGTACCGTCTGTCGTGGGAATCTCTCTCATCTCTCTCAATTATTATAAATTATATGAGTGGAGATGTGACGAGCTTCATAACTCAGCAAGATATCAATGGAATCCTCGGTATATCCCTCTTTCTTCTATCATTTGTATATTCATTTTTTTGTTTATATTCAAATACGAACTAAAAAACTTCTATGATTGTACAGACATCGAGTTCATTGAGCGTAGCTGAGCGGCTCTGCTTTGTTGTAATTCCATTTATCGCAATGATTGAAGTTCTGATCTCCACTGTTTCCGGTTGTTTTGATTGCCGACGATTCCAAAGACCTAAGAAAATCAAATGCAGATACGAAGATCTCGCACGACTAGCCGGCGAATCTCGATGTATTGTTCTCTTATCTTCGCTTTGGCTTTGATTCGTGCTAGTTCCCCTCTTTTGGTTTTGATTCGATACGCTGTTAATTTTATGTTGCAGTTACTGTTAATGAAGTGGAGGCATTGTTCGAGTTGTTTAAGAGGTTGAGTAGTTCAATTATCGACGATGGATTATTACACAAGGTAAGCAGATCTGATGTTAATTTTCTGTAGAAATGAATTAATGTGAGAAAATTATGTTTTACTTAGCAGTTTCAAGGTAATTTTTGTGTGTAATGACTATTATGATTGGTCAAGAAATAAGAACTTGTGCATAATTGAGCAAATGTCATGGTAATTGATTTTCTCGTAGAATTGAGATTGAATGATTAATTATGCTGTGATTATTTGTTTAAAATAAGGTGATTTCTATGATATTACCCAATTTTGATCATTTTAGAACTTATAATCATAAGGCTTTTTGTTAAACAGCGAGTTGATGCATTTTAAGGTAGAAGTGACTTTTTTGAGTGGTTATCAAAAGAGGTCTCAATTCGAGGGAAATCTTTTGGAGAAAATACTATTCACCACACGTTGTGTTCTTGACTTTAATGATCACGTCGATGAGGATGTAAAAAGCAAATGTTATTAGATTTTTTTTTAATCAAGGTCTTTGGTGCCATTTTGGATGGACTAAAGGATTAACAAAATAACACATTGAAGTATAAATTGTGTTTAAAGTGTAACTGTAATCAATTGGCAACTCACTATATGTAGGCATCCTTGTTGCATTTGACGCTAACTTGTTTTTCTGGCATATTATACTGAAAGTAATGTTGGTGTTCTTTTTCATGTTGGTCATCTTGTAGGAAGAGCTTCAGTTAGCGCTTTTCAAGAGTCCATATGGTGAGAATCTTTTCCTGGACCGGGTAATTTCTCTGCGAAAGCCTATTATGTCCTTTAGAGTTTTGAACTAATTGTTGATTGCGTGGAGAAGATTATAAGATTTTATTCTGTTTCCAGTACATATTTTCATGGTCGTGACAACAAATTGCAAAGTGTTGTCTAATTGAGAAGATTCAGATGGAGTATGATTTCTCATTAAACAATGTACTTGTTGGCAAACTTGAAATTCATTAGTCGCACCAAGTTCATATAACGATTGGAATGCGACATTTTAACTGAATTGTTGTTGATAATTGAAAATGGCTTCCATCTGCATTACCTTTCCCTTTGAAGCTAGATGGGTTTATAGACATCCATCCACCCATCCATGTCATGGTTCAAAGGCATGCCCTCTTACAAAGACTGGGCCATTCAATTTCTGACTGGTATCAGTTTTGAGCGAGACAAAACTTACAAAGGTAAAAGAAATTTGAAGAGATAAAAAAGGACTCAGAAAGCCAACAAGGAGACTCAAGCAATTGACTTGACAAGTTTCCAAGATGTTGGCCATTTCTGCAAGAAATGGGTGAGTTATGGCTAGTCCATCTTGTTTCGGTAACATATAGGTATGGGTAATGGTTTCAGAATGGAAAGCACAGAAATCAAGTACACTTGGTTGTTTCGGATCAGCCTTCACTTTGAAGTTTGAACCATGATCGTACCAGCAATAGAGTTGTTGACTTGTTTACAAGATTTGGGACCAGTATAAAAGTCAAGGAGGTCTTCTTTACTTTTTTAAACTTGAACCACCTAATTAATATGTTATCTTTTGGACTAATTAGTTTTATCAATACATTGCTAAGAATCCCAAAGGTGTTACTTGGATAGTACCAACACTAGTATAAAAATCCCCAAAATGTTGGTGTAGGAGTTTACGCAGGATGAATGGATTCAAATTGATGCATATGCAATTAATCAATTTCAGTGTTCTAAAAAATCCCAGCCTAGGGTGCCTAGGCCTCACCAGGGCCTTGTGTTAGAGTTGTAAATTCTAGGTTTTTTATTTTTCTTTTTGTTGACTTTATGTAGTGTCCAGAACTTGTTCTAATATGCATTTGAGTCTTACCACATAAGTTCCTTGGGTTCGTTGTGTTTTCAAGATGTTTGCCGCTGAAACCACATATCTCCTCAGTTCTTGATGGTATATCCCTTGGGTGAAGGCAAATAGGATTTCAATAATTTCATAAATACTCTTTTCACTTGTTAGAGTCCAAAGATTGCATTTGTGTGGGTTGCTTACCTTTTAAAATAGCATTGTAGTAGTGAACTATGCAAAACTTGCTGAGCTATTTGAGCAAGTGAGCAACCTTTTACATATTGCAGACTTGATGCCTGATTTTGGTTAAGATTGAAAATTTGCTCTCATCATTTTATGTTCGAGCAGCCTTCAGCTTGAAGGACTGTCCAAATAGGGTTAAATATATTTTTCCATAATTGTTCCCAGCATTGCACGTTGTTGGAATGAACCTCTAGTTGTCTAAAACATCCGTTCCAGTTTTAGTATAAACACGAGCCTGAGATTGCTCATTGTAAGTATGCCATTTAGAGTTCTATTTAGAGAGATTGAGAACAATTGAGAGATACTTTGGAATTCATGATCCTAAGGATAGGATTTGAATTGTTGGACAGGAAGGAGATCTAAAATTGGTTAATTGCTTTTGTCAAAGTTGAATACTAGCACAATCTGCAGCATTGAACATTCCCCCCCGCCCCATTTTAGTTTATTGAGACTAGTCTAGTCTATGGTTTGGACATTTGACCATCTAATTGACTATTTTCCATCTTGTTTAAATGCCTCATATGCCTATTTGAATGGATGATTGAATTGGAGGTTGGGGACACAATTGGTGATTAACATAATCTAGATCATACTGCAGTTTTGGCCATACTTGCTAGTTTAAGTTAACTGAAAGCAGTGTTTCTGATTTGGGAGCAAAAAGAAACTGGGTTGTCGACTTGTCATATTTGCGCACCCCCCCCCCCCCCAAAAAAAACAAAAACAAACAGGACACTTTGCATGCATGTGCACATTGCTGGTTTTAAGAAAACTGATTGGTGTGTGCCGAATTATTATTCGGTATAATTTTCGCAATTTGGGTGATCAGTTTTAGCTTAACTTTTCGTAATTCTTTTTTCTCTTCTACGCTGTTCATGGCCCCATTGTCTACAGTTCATAAGTTTTCTCTTCTACTTCCCATAGATTAATTGTAAATATCGTTCGCATCACCTTTTCTTAATGGTATCAAAAGACAAAAGTTAAAGGAGTCATTAAGTGGGACAACAATTCTAAGTGATTCCATAGAATTGCTAATGAGAGGAAAGTTAATAAGTTGATCAATAAAACTGAAAACACAAATGGTGAGGTGTTATCCTCAGACGAGGAGATCGTGGAGGAGATTACATCTTTTTTTGAGGAATCGTACAATCAAGAAAGAGAAGTGGAGTTTGGAGTTGAGGGCTTGGAATGGGCTGAAATTAGCATAGAGAGTATGGAAAGGCTAAAGAAACCATTCGAGGAGGATGAGATTAGAAGGGCCCTGTTCCAATGTGAGGGTGATAAGTCCTTGGGCCCGGATGGTTTTAGTACCATGGCAGCCTTACAAGATAGGAGGGAGGTAATTAAGGAAGACATAATGAAAGTGTTTAATGAATTTTTTGAGAAATGGGTGGTGAATGTGAAAACAAATGCGACGTATATTTGTTTGATGCCGAAAAAGTTGAACTAGATCTCTGTTAGAGACTTTAGACCAATTAGCTTAGTAACATCATTGTACAAGATTTTGGCTAAAGTTTTTTCGTTGAGATTAAAAGAAATGAAATTATTGATAATTCAATATTATTTAGTTTAGTTATTTATTTATGTTATTTTATTTGTGGATAGAATCTCACCTTGATAGGTATTTTAGGTAAGTTAGGATGTTATTCCCTATATAATGTGCCTGGTATTCATTCTTTATTATTATGGAATAAAAGACAATAGTTCTCTCTAATTTTATATGGTATCAGAGGAGGTTAGGAAGGAGGGTTAGGAACTCCTTAGGCAGTTTATTCCCAGCCACCACCGCAGTATTCCTGCCAAAACCCTAGCCGCACGGTGTGCAATCTCAAACACTAGTTACGTGTGTCGTTTTTTCATCACACCACCATTACAGAGGTGGTCGGAATCTTCAGGAGAACTCACGCCAGAAAAATCACCGAGAAACGGACCTTCATGCGCCTACACGCACCACCATACCTCTGCGCATGGATCTCACGCGCCGTCCACTACAGCCGCGCTTGACGGCGCGTCTGTGCTCCGATCATCACCAAAATTTCCAGAACTCGTCGTCCATAGTTGTCAAAAGCTCAAGGCGCACCAAGGCGCCAAGGTCCCTGGAGCCTAGGCGCAAGGCGCAGGCGCGCGCCTTTTCGAAGTAAGGCACACCCTTATACAAAAACTTAAAATATATTATTCTACTCATAATTTGTACCACCTACTCTAATGTCATACAATCTAGAGGTAAATAAGTCATCAAATTAAAATCCAAATAAGAAACAAGTCCTCATGGATCATAGTCATTAACTTAATAACATAATATAATAACAAGTCATCAAGTCTCATAATAATTCTAGGCATAATAAAATAAAGTAACTCATAGCATAATATAATTAAGCCATAAATCATCATCATCTAAATGATCTCTTCATCCTCATCATTTTGGTTGGAGACCACAACATAAGGCTCATCAACATAATCTTGAAAGTCATCTTCAATTGGATTTGAATCATCATCTTCATCCATGAGATGATTGACATGTGAGCTTGATTCGAGATTGACACCATGTGAAGTTGAACTAATTGATCTTCTTGAAGCACCTCCTCGAGCTCCTCCTCTTTGAGTTGACTTTGACCTTGAATTGTAAGCTGGCTCTCCCGCTCCCGCAGCACGAGCAACTTCTCGCCACGTGAGATCTTCATCACTAAAAACATATTCATTCTCTGCATCATTCTCTTCATTCACCATTCCAAGCAACCACTCATTACTATCATCAATGTCATCTAAAATAATGGGATCAATGGTGTCCCTCAACTTATATCTACGCCTCAATGCCCGATTATACTTAACAAACACCAAATCATTCAAACGTTGTTGAGATAGCCTATTTCTCTTTTTGCTATGAAGCTGCATTTACATATAAATAAGTATAAATAACTAATTATACTAAAAAATAAATAATAGTAATAATAATAAATATTAATCTACTTACATGCTCAAAAACACTCCAATTCCTCTCACAACCAGATGCACTACAAGTAAGGCTAAGAACCTTGATAGCAAATTTTTGCAAGTTCGGCGTTGAACCTCCATAAGAAGACCACCACTCCACTACAAATAATAAATTAATAAATAATAAAAACTTGGCTAAAATAAGAAAATTAATATAAAATAAAAAATAAAAATAATACCTGGCCCCCTAGTTGATCTTTGTCTAATTGTCATAGGCAACCCAAAGAGACCGTCAGCTTCCTTATACTTGACCAATTCATCGGAAAGTATATCTTGTAATTTAGGACATGGGACCAATTTTTGAATGCATTTATACAACCCATCTAACACTTCATCATTTATCATTATTCTATCAGAGTTTGGATAAAAATATTCCGGGTTAAGGTAATACCCGGCTGCATGCAAAGGCCGATGAAGTTGCACATTCCATCTTTCATCAATAATTTTGAACACTTCTTTGTACCTAAGTTCTTGATTATCAAATGATTTGGCAATAGCTTCTTTGGCTCTATCCATAGCCTCATAAATGTATCCCATAGGTGGCTTCTTTTCACCATCAACCAAACGAAGCACCCGCACTAAAGGACCTGACACTTTGAGCCCGAAAACGACATTGTTCCAAAAAGATGGCATTAAAATAATTTCTAGCGCTCGTTTGCCTTGAGGCTCCTTTGACCATTTGCTACTTGTCCAATCTTCTGATGTAAACATTCTTTTCAAATTATTCTTCTGTTCATGTATCCTCGACAAAGTGATGAAGGCTGTCGCAAATCGAGTTTTTGCCGGCCGAAGCAATTCCTTTTTGTTGGTAAACTTTCTCATCATGTCCACCACACCCGAACGGCAAGAAATATAACCGGTCAAAAATATTGCCCTTTGGAAGGTCTTTTTCATGTTGTTTAACTTGAATATATCTTCCAACATCAAATCCAAACAATGGGCGGCACATGGACTCCAATACAAGTGCGGGTATTTCGCCTCCAATAATCTTCCTATTCAAAAACATTTATTAGAAAATACTTATTAGATATTTAATTAAAAACAAACTCTTCTACAAATTCAAAAGTATCTTACCGGCCAATACATTAGAAGATGCACTATCCGTGACAATCTGCACCACCTTAGATGGCCCAATCTTTTCCACAAAATTTCTAAGTAACTCGAACATCTTATCTCCGGTTTTTGAATAAGAAGAAGCATCCACAGATTCAATAAACATACTTCCTTTTGGAGAATTCACCAAAAAGTTTATCAATGTTCTTTCCCTCTTATCTTTCCACCCGTCCGCCATAATGGAACACCCGTTTTTTTCCCATGCTTGTTCATGATCTTTCATTGCCTCTCGGGTAGTGTCCACCTCTTTTTTGAGTAAAGGAACTCTCAACTCATGATAGCTAGGAGGCTTCATGCCTGGGCCATACTGTCCAATTGCTTCGATCATTGCAGCAAAGCTTTCATACTTTGCTGCATTAAAAGGGATCCCCGCATCATAGAACCACCTTGCTACCTGCGTGCAAGCTCGATCCCTTAGCTCCTTTTTTGCAGCAGTATTGATGTCTAATCTCATTTGCTGGCCCTTCCTTTTTTGCACCACCGCCTCAGGATCGGGTGTAAAATAACAATCCATCGGTCCCTTTTGTTTTGGGCCTTTTGACGTATTACTCCCTCGATGCGAACTTCCCGTTTGTTGCCGTTTGCTAGAAACTTCCATAATTTCATCCTCCTCGTCCTCATCATTCCCAACGCCAATATCATCATAATCTGGAATCATGTTCATATTATCCTTTTGTTGCTTCCGTTGATCAAATCGTTCTCTAATTTCTTTTCTAACATCATCGGGACATTTGGGCAAATTTTGGCGTTCCTAAAACCACCAATAAGATGTTGTTTTGCCCGATATATGCCACCCGTCAAAATTTTTCCACAAAAGTACAAATAGTCGTATTTTTATCTTCGGGATTCTTTGTAGTGAAATATGCCCATGCCGGATCTTTTCTCGTATCACTAGTCATTGAACTTTATCTAATGACAAAAGAGAATATAACTTAGATTAAGAACGTAGTGTTATTAAACATTCACTGCCAAGCAATACAATAGCCCCTAACATTTTATTAAAAAATAACCTTTAACATTATATCATTTATAATTCTGAAAAAAAATTACATATATCATTTATAATTTAATAATTCTGTAATGTATATATATTATTTATAATTTAATAATTCTGGAAAAAAATATAATTCTGGAATATATATATATATATATTATTTATATTTAATAATTCTGAAAAAAATATAATTCTGGAAAATATATATATTATTTATAATTTAATAATTCTATTCTAGAATATATATGGATATATGTTATTTATAATTTAATAATTCTGAAAAAAATATAATTCTGGAAAATATATTATATATATATTATTTATAATTTAATAATTCAGAAAAAATTAATAATTCTAGAATATATATATATATATATTATTTATAATTTAATAATTCTAGAAAATATATATATATAACAAATTATCTATATCACTTATGACTTATCTATAAAAAAGGGACATATTATATTATACCACGTGAGAAGTGAGAGCAGAAATCCTCACGGTGAGGGTCTAGAAAAGGGGCAATATAACGACAAAAGAACGAAGCAGCGAAGAAGAACGAAGAACAGAAAAAAGAAATAGCAGCGAAGAAGAATGACGAGAAGGAAGAAGAAGAAGAAGAAGATACCTGTTGAAGATCGGCTTGATTCGTGAAACGCTCGACGAGGTGAACGACGAACGAGCAAGAGAAGTTTGAGACGGCGTGAAACTAAGGTGACTAGTAGGGATTTAGGGTTTTTTACGTATAAACGAAACGGTCCCGTTTAGATAAAAAAAAAAGAAGCCAAAACATTAAAAAGAAAAAAAAAACGTCGACCTTCAAAAATCCACGCCTTGATGCGCCTGGAGCCTTGAGCCTAGGCGCAAAAAGCCCTCGCCTTTTCGAATGGGATGCGCCTAGTAGGAATCGACTCCCCACTACTGCGCCTGGAGGCGCCTGGAGCCTAGGCGCGCTTTTGACAACTATGTCGTCGTCTCATGGTTCCGCACCTTATTCTGGTCTTGGTTTGGTTAGTTTGATCAAGTTTGGTACTGTTTCGGTTAATTTGCTACTGTTCCGGTTAGTTTGCTACTGTTCAGTTATGTCTGGTACTATTCAGTCCCTGTTTTTGGTCTGGTTAGTTTGATTCTCTTACCATATGAACTATAAACTTGCTATGGTGGGTGCTAGTAGTCCGGGTCTCACAGATTCGTCTAATGGTTCTACCACAAGCCTGTCTTCTACGTTCACATATTCTATATCGCAATTTGCTACTATTTATTCGATGAGTGAAAATCCCGTGGCCAATATTAGTCACAAATTGAATGGAAGGAATTACCTCGCATGGGCACAATCAATGAGGCTGTTTATTGACGGCAAAAGAAAATTAGGTTATGTGAATGGTGAGGTGGTACCACCACCATCTAACGACCCGGGCTTTAAGTCGTGGCGCGAGGAGAATTCGATGGTTACCTCGTGGTTGATCAATTTCATGGAAGCTGGACTTGGTAAACCCTATATGTTCCTGCCAACTGTTCGAGATATCTGGCACGCGGTTAAGGAAACGTACTCGGATCTAGATAACTATTCTCAAATGTTCGAACTCAATAACCAGTTGTGGAAGATGCAACAAGGGGATCGTGGGGTTACAGCCTACTACCATGACATAATGGCCATATGGCAAGAGTTGGATTTGTTTGAAACTGAAGAGTGGGAAAACCTAAATGATAGTGCTCGTTACAAGAAGAAGGTTGAGCGAGGTCAGGTGTTTGTCTTCTTGGCTAGACTAAATAAGGACCTAGACGAAGTTCGAGGTCGTATTTTAGGCAGAATACCTTTGCCCACTATCAGAGAGGTGTTTTCAGAGGTTCGAAGAAAAAGAGGCTCGACGATCTGTGATGTTGAAAGACGAACGGGAGCCCTGTATAGATGGTAAGAGCTCTGCACTGGTAGCTCTTGGTAAAGCCGTAGACAATGATAAGCAGGGAGGAAAGAAGAAATTGTGGTGTGATTATTGCAAGTGGTCAGATCATATTCGGGATAGTTGTTGGAATCTTCATGGTAAACCAGCAAATTGGAAGAAGCGTGATAACAAAACGAGGGGAGGAATACAAGCATTTCAAGCAAGCAATGCAGATTCAGCGCAACCATTTTCCTCAGAACCACTTCCATTCACAAAGGAACAATTAGAGCATCTGTGTAAAATGGTTCAAACTCATTCCTTAGGAAACTTTGACTCCTCATGTTCCATAGCTCAGTTAGGTAATAAGTTTACAGCTACAATTGCCTGTATCAAATCCCATAGCAACTGGTTATTAGATTCGGGGGCCATTGGCCACATGATCGGTATTTCAAATTTTTTTTCATCGTATACTCCGTGTGCAGGGAATCAAAAGGTTAAAATTGCTGATGGTTCTTTCGCTGCGGTTGTCGGTAAAGGAACCATAATCGTCTCCCCATTTCTCACTCTTAAAGATGTCTTACATGTCCCTAATTTATCGTATAACCTTATATTTGTCAGCAAATTAGCTCTTGATCTCAATTGTCAAGTTAACTTTTGGTCTTCTCATTGTGAATTTCAGGATTCAAATTCAGGGAAGACAATTGGGGTTGTTAAACAGGATGGGGATCTCTACTTTTTCAATAATGGGTCTACCTCTGGAAGGCAAGACCGGCAGACTTGTTTTAATTCTATTTTTGTTTCTAGTGATAGTCAGATTTTGCTATGGCATTATAGGTTAGGACATCCAAACTTTCAATATTTAAAGCATTTATTTCCCAAGTTATTAATGAATAAAAATTTGCTTTAATTTCGGTGTGAATCTTATGAATTAGCAAAACATCAACGCACGGTTTTTCCGTCTCAACCATATAAGAAATCATAACCTTTCACTTTGATTTATAGTGATGTTTGGGGTCCCTCTAGAGTGCCCACGTGGTCTGGCAAACGTTGGTTTGTGACTTTCATTGATGACCACACTAGAGTATGTTGGGTCTTTCTCTTAAAAGAAAAATCCGAAGTTGGGAGTGTGTTTCAAAACTTTTACACCATGATACACACAGTTTCAAACCAAAATTAAAATTTTTCGGAGTGATAATGGGAAGGAATATTTTAATAAGATGTTAGGGGATTTTTCACAAATGGGATAATTCATCAAAGTTCTTGTACTTATACTCCTCAACAGAATGGAGTTGCCGAAAGAAAAAATAGACATCTACTTGAAGTTGCTAGAGCTTTAATCTTTCAAACTAAAGTTCCAAAATACCTTTAGGGAGATGTTATTTTGACTTCTACTTACCTTATTAACCGGCTTCCAACAAGTACTTTGAATTTTAAAGCCCCTATCAAATTGCTTTCTGACATATTTCCCAACACTCGGCTATTAGGGGATATTCCCTTAAAAATATTTGGCAGTGTTGCCTTTGTTCATAATCATGACCCAAAATATTCTAAACTTGATCCAAAAGTACACAGATGTATTTTTGTAGGCTATCCTACAAATCAGAAAGGGTACAAATGTTTTGACCCGATTTCCAAAAAATTGTACATCTCTATGGATGTCACCTTCTTTGAGGGGCAATCTTATTACAACGACTCCCATCTTCAGGGGGAGAGCACGAGTGAAGATGGTGGTTGTGGTTTTGATAATTCGGTAGTTGATGTTTTGTATGAACAAGCACCTAATGATTTTAACACACAATCTGGGAACATAAATGAATTAAATATTGAAGATACTGGTGTTGGTAATGGTGAACAACCAGGGCTAGTGTCATCCCAAAATCTGATTACTGCCGATGGACCAGAGATGTGTACAAAACGGTATAAAGGTCTTGTTTATTCTAGAAAGATTCCAGAACAAGGAAGGAAAGAAACCATCCCTCAGCAACCCCAAGAATCCAACCTAGAGGTGAATCATAATACTCACGATGACTCTTCTAAGATACCTGAAGGTAGTTCTCAAAATAATACCGAGTCAACTCAGTCTAATCAACTTGATCTTCCTATTGCTCTTAGGAAAGGAGTCAGAGCGTGTACGAAATCTCCCAAATATCCTATTTCGAACTTTGTGTCATATAAAAATATCTTACCGTCTTATTTTGCGTTTATCTCTTGTGTGTCGAATATAGTTGTTCCTAACAATGTTCAGGAGGCTTTAAATGTTCCGGGGTGGAGAGAAGCGGTGTATGAGGAGATGAGAGCATTGGAGAAGAATGCTGCTTGGGAGAAAGTAAAACTTCCAGAAGGAAAGACAGTTGGTTGGTTGTAAGTGGGTATTCACTGTGAAGTATAACTCAGATGGGTCAGTGGAACGGTACAAGGCTCGTCTGGTGGCTAAAGGCTTCACGCAAACGTATGGAGTCGACTACTCCGAAACCTTTTCTCCAGTGGCAAAACTAAATACAGTTCGGGTTCTTTTATCAGTTGCAGCTAACTTGGACTGGCCTCTGAATCAGTTAGATGTAAAAAATGCCTTCTTGAATGGAGACTTAGAAGAGGAAGTTTATATGGAACCTCCACCTGGGTTTACTGAGAAATTTGGGACAAAAATCTGCAAGCTAAAGAGGTATTTGTATGGCCTTAAACAATCCCCTAGGGCGTGGTTCGAAAGATTAACGAAGTTCCTCAAAGGCCAAGGATATAATCAAGGGCAGTCTGATCATACTCTCTTCACAAAGACGTCCACAAGAAACAAACTTTCTGTTCTCATTGTTCATGTGGATGATATGATTTTGACCGGGGATGATGTTGAAGAAATGAGTCGACTGAAGCAAAATCTTGCCAGAGAATTTGAGATTAAGGATCTTGGCGACCTACGATACTTTCTTGGAATGGAGGTGGCCCGTTCAAAAAATGGTATTGTAGTCTCACAACGGAAATATATGGTATTGGATCTGTAGAACTGTCAGAAACTGGGATGAGTGGGTGTAAGCCATCGGATACTCCTATAGAACTAGGTACCAAGTTAGGAGATGTTAAAGACGGTGTTCCAGTCGAAACAGGAAGATACCAAAGGTTAGTTGGGAAACTAATCTACTTGTCTCATACGCGCCCTGACATCGCTTTTGGTGTAAGCTTGGTTAGTCAGTTCATGCACTCACCGTGTGAAGAGCATTTAGAGGCTGTGTACCGTATTCTTCGTTACCTCAAAGGTTCCCTAGGGAAAGGCCTGTTCTTCAAGAAGAACGATAAAAGAGGGATAGAGGTGTACACCGATGCTGATTGGGCTGGATCGGTTACCGATAGACGGTCCACGTCTGGTTACTGTACGTTTCTTTGGGGCAACTTGGTTACATGGAGGAGCAAAAAGCAAAGTGTTGTCGCTAGAAGTAGTGCAGAAGCTGAGTTCAGATCAATGGCTCAAGGAGTATGTGAAGTTCTTTGGCTACAAAGGGTCTTAGAAGAACTAAAAAGGCCAATAAGTCTCCCGATGAAACTATACTGCGATAACAAGGCTGCTATCAGTATTGCCCATAATCCGGTATTACATGATAGGACAAAACATGTTGAGATTGATAAGCACTTCATCAAAGAGAAGCTCGAGGGTGGAATAACATGTACTCCCTTTGTTCCGTCTAATCAACAAGTTGCAGACATTTTGACCAAGGGTCTGTTAAGGCAACCATTTGAATGTCAAGTGAGCAAGTTGGGCATGACGGATATCTTCGCACCAACTTGAGGGGGAGTATTGATAATTCAATATTATTTAGTTTAGTTATTTATCTATGTTATTTTATTTTGTGGGTAGAATCCCACCCTGATAGGTTTTTTAGTTAAGTTAGGATGTTGTTCCCTATATAATGTGCCTAGTATCCGTTCTTTAATGATGAAATAAAATACAATAGTTCTCTCTAATTCTATAGAAATGTTGGGGGAGACAATTGATTCATTGTATGGGGCATTTGTGCATGGTAGGCAAATTTTGGATATGGTACTAGTAGCAAATGAAATGGTGGAAGAGTACCGATCTAAAAAGAAAGAAGGCATTGTGGTGAAAATTGACTTTGAAAAGGCTTATGACCATGTGAGTTGGGGGTTTCTAGACTTTGTTTTGGAGAAAAAAGGATTTGGGGTTAACCTAAGGGGCTGCCACAGCGGTAAGGGCGAACTTGGGATTGTGTGGGTAGGCGCATGGTCTCAAGTTCGATTCCCCGTTGCGTGAAACCTTTTTTGTGCCACCAAAGGCGTCTCTCGGACGAGCAACTAGGGCCTCACGGATTAGTGGGGGGAGGGGCCCTAATACCCATGGTTATATTAAAAAAAAATAGGATTTAGGGCTAGATGGAGGTCATGGATTAGAGGATGTTTGTCTTTGTTTAATTTCTCGGTACTCATTAATGGGAAACCAAGAGGCTATTTTGGAGCTTATAGAGGGATTCGTCAAGGAGACTTGTCCCCTTTTTTATTTATCTTGGTGGAGGATACATTGAGTAGGTTGATGAGGAGAGCATGTGACAAAGAAGTAACTGAGGGCTTTGTGATTGGAAGGGATAAAGTTAGAGTTTCATATTTACAGTTTACAGATGAAAACATATTCTTTGTATCGAATAAGGATGATATTGTCGATAATTTAGTTGGGGTTTTAAATTTGTTCTCTCTAATCTTGGGATTAAAAATCAATATGGAGAAGAGCATGGTAGTGGGGGTCAATATTGAGTGCAAGAGGCTAGATGAGATTGCAAATAGGTTGGGATGCACTAAAGGGTCGTGGCCTATAAATTATCTAGGGTTACCATTAGGTGGTAATCCTAACTCCTATTCTTTTTGGGAGCCGGTCATTGAGAGAGTCGCTAGGAGACTCCAAGATTGGCATAAAAGTTGCCTTTCGAGAGGGGGTAGGCTGGTTTTAATTTAATCAGTTCTTAGTAGTATGCCCACTTACTTCCTATTAATTTTAAAAATACCTAAAAGTGTGGTTTGGACACTGAAAAACTGATAAGGTATTTTTTTGGGCTGGAAAATGGGAGAGCATGAGTGATCATTTGATTATATGGGAAGTACTATCTAAACCAAAAAAATTTGAGGGAGTCGGCATAGGAAGCTTATTCAAAAGGAACATCGCCTTGCTCGGTAAATGGTTGTGGAGGTTTCCTACTGAACATGACAATCTTTGGCATTCCATCATTGTGAGTAAATTTGGTCTTCACCCAAATGGATGGGATGCAAATGCTGATTTGAATGCTTCTCTTCGATCCCCTTGGAAATTATAGCAAAAGGATGGAATACTTTCATGGTAAATACTAAGATAACGGTTGGGAAATAAGATAGAACCCGTTTCTAGGAAGGTAATTGGGTGGGTCATCATTCATTAAAAGAATCATTTCCCCATCTTTTTCGGTTGTCCAATAATCATTATGCCAAAATTCAATCGGTTCTTGTGTGGTCCTCAAACTTCAATAATTCATGGAACTTAAATTTTTTTAGACATTTTAGTGATAGGGGTTGTGATGAGTTTGTGGCTCTCCTGAATACAATTGATAGTGTACAATATAACTAGTTTTCTTTAGATACAAGGGTTTGGGTAGGGCACAAATCGGGAGAGTTTTCGTCTAAATCGTACTTTGAAGCCTTTGGTCATTCTCTTTGACTACATCCCCCCATGCAGAGATCATTTGGAAAGGTGGTACCCCCAATAAAATCAAAGTTTTTGCGTGGCTTGCTTCCTTGGTGAAATTGAATACGTGTGATGTGCTTCAGTCAAGGATGCCTTACATGGCTTCATGGTGCATGATGTGTAAGGAGGGAGAATTTGTGGATCGCATTCTGTGGCATTGTGATTTTGTTAAGCATATTTGGGCTAAAGTGTGTGATCTGTTCGTTGTAATAGGGGTTGTCCCGTCCAAATGGGCAGACTTCATTGTCATAAAATGGAGATTCAAGCAGCATTGCAAGAAAATTAAAGTGTTGTGGAGATTTTTGATGATGGCTGTAGCTTGGCTAGTATGGCTCGAAAGGAATAGAAGAGTGTTCAAAGAAAGATGGAGTAGTACAGAGGAATTATGGTGTCATGCTTGGTTTTCCGTGGGCTTGTGGGCAAGGGCTTCAAAAATATTTGACAGCACAGACCAATACTTATTCTGTTTAGATTGTGATAGTTGCCTGGGATAGTACATTGATTAGATAGCAGGTTTTGTTTTTTATTCCATAATCAAGACTTTTCAAGATTTGATATCCAGTGGATGCCTCATCATCTGAATCAAAGCAATCATTGTAATGTCTTTCCTTGATTTTGGAATAAAATTGTTTGTTTCCTATCAAAAGAAAATTATTGCTCCTTCTATCCTCTCATGATTGTGTTCATTTGTATGTCATACTATTTTTCAGAGTTATATCATTCACCTTTTCCCCACATTGAGTTTGTAATAATTTTGTTTCTTAGCTACCAATGGCTTCCATGGAACATAGCCTTTCATATAGCCCTTCTGTTCTGTTTAATTGTGTGGTTATATATAAATTATGCAAGATCTCAGAATCGCTACGCCACTTGTCATGCTATAATTGATTAAAAAATATGAACTTGTACCTCCTTTGTCTTCTTTGATTTGAGGTGAGGTGTAACTTGTCCCGAGAAACAATTTTGAGAGCATTTTTTGTTGGATGCATTACATGATTTTACTTTTGGTGCCTCTTCATTTTAGGTTTTCGATCTTTTTGATGAAAAGAAGAATGGCGTCATTGAATTTGAGGAATTTGTTCATTCTCTTAGCATCTTCCATCCCAATGCTCCTTTGGAAGAGAAAATAGACTGTAAGTAAGGGTTTAGAGTGGCAATCTTTTGGAACAAATAATCAAAATGCATCTCATTGATATGTAACCCATCCACATTATCTTTTTTTGTCTTGCAGTTTCATTTAGGCTTTACGATCTGAGACAAACTGGGTTCATTGAGCGAGAAGAAGTGAGTATTCTCCATTTCTTCCCTAGTTACCACACCCCCACCCAAAAACAAAAAACGATAAGAAAAAGTGATGTTGAATAGTTATTTCCTTAATTGCTACTCTCTGTCTCAAAAAGTGATGTTGAACAAGTAATTGCTTGTTCTTTTTTTCCCGAATCAAGCTGCCCAAATGAAATCATGTTTGATTATTTTCCCATTACTTGCTGTGGAACTTTCAATTTACGTTCATTAGTGAATTGTGGAATGTTCTTAATGTGCCAATATCTAATTTTTACTCACCACTCTCGTCTGTATATAAATGTGCCTGTGTATAAGAAAGAGAGTGTTATACGTGAAAATAAGTAGGCCTTTCTTTTACCTTTCTATCCTTCTGGGTATCCCCACATCTACATCTTCTGTCACTGCATTCCCACTATACAAACTGAATAAAAGCTCTTTAAAAGGTATTTTGCTTACAAAGAAAAATTGTGTTTAATATGGATAGTGTTGGTAATAACCTTAAATTTTCAGGTTAGGGAAATGGTTGTTGCAATTTTAACAGAATCTGGCATGAAGCTGACTGACGAACTCGTTGAGGCTATTATTGATAAGGTATGAATATATCTAAGTGCCTCTTAGGGTTTGGTTGATAAAAAAGTGGAAAATGAATGAAAAAGTCATAAAGTTTTATGAGAAATTGGATTTCATTGAAAAAGCTGACAGACGAATTTTTTTTCTTACCTATCACCCAAAAAATTGGATTCCATGGAAAAATCGAATAAGTAATAGAATATCTCACCAAATTATTAGTCATTCTTTTTCCAACATCTTACGAATTTCAGTAGTGTTTTCAATCATTTTCCGACTTTTTTTTATCAACGTACTTTACTCTTTGGTATATTGCATTATCTATTTGTTGATGTAAATATAATGGTATCATCTTCATCTTTCCTCCAACAGACGTTTGTTGAGGCGGATACTGATGGTGATGGTAGGATCTCTATAGACGAATGGAAGGCTTTTGTTTCTCGTCATCCAGCCCTCTTGAAGAACATGACTCTTCCTTATCTTACGTATGTTAATATATAATTCACCTTGCTTCTATGTTTATGTTTTCTTCTTCTTCTTCTTTGGCTACTCCTGTTGCCAAAGCAGCTTTGGCTTCTGCCAGAGTAAAGTACGCCTAATGAATGCACTGGTACTACATTATAGAACACGCATTTCTTTGACAAAAGTCAAAACAGCTTTGGCAATAGCCCTATATAAAAGCCGGTTGTTGATTCAAAGTTGAGAGCTAAATAAGAATTTTGTCTCTCTTTAGGGACATCACTGCAGCATTTCCGAGTTTTGTTTTCAACACTGTGGTTGAAGATTGAGATTTTGAAGCCATTTTTTCCTCCCAAAAAGGAATATTTATTGTGGAATGCACGTACAAGAAAATTTCGAAGAAATCGAATTGTGGTTGGAGTTTGGCACATTCCTGTAATTTAAAGTAGCATGTTGAAAGGTGAGTATTTTCACTTGAATTTAGTTTGATTAGAGAGAGAGGGGGGAGGGGACAGTTCAATTGAATTTAGTTTGATTAGAGAGAGAGAGAGAGAGAAGGGGGCAGTTCAATTGAATTTAGTTCTATACTGTTGGGCATTGTTTTGTCAGCAAGATTGTTTTTCTATTGTATATTACATCGCTCTTATTATGTATATTGTTATTCCTGTAACCAAACTTACTAATTCAGTTCCATGATTTTCCTTAGAGAGTTTAGTTAACAATGCAGGTTCTATGCGAACAGCCCCTTCAGAAAAATGTGTGTACATTGCTAATTCAAGTTTAGTGCTTAATGGCTACAAATAGGGGATAATAAATTAGTCTATGTCTGAGTGCAGTTTTTCTTTTTTTGGGTCCATGTCTGGGTGGAGTTCAAACCAATGATTTGTTTAAATTGATCCTGAAAGAAAAATAGCTAAAGTATTGTCAAAGCAATTATAGTTGTTGTGAGAGTAATGTACAATTTTAAAAACATATGGTACAACTTCTTAAAGCAATTAAGAAATACTACACTCTGACAAGTCATAGTTGCTTTGGCAATAGATATAACAATAATTTATTGATGTGAGAACGGGTGTATATATGTAAGTGTGTAATTCTCATGCATGTCACAATGTCACTTAGGTCTGTCAATGGATGGGATATGGGTTGGTCATGCTGTATCTGAATTCGATCGGCGAATCTGATAGAAAGATTAGTTGGTTATGTGGTTCGTCAATGAATTGAATATGGGTTGGATCATGCTGTATTCGAATCCGATAAGTGAATTCGATAGAAACATTATTCGGATATGGATGTGCAAATATATATTTATATACATACATAGATGGTACATATACACTGAGATATATCCATATTCACAAATGGTATATATCTATTAGCATGTATTCATATTTGATTTGTTAATAAAAAGGTTTAACGGATGAATCCGATCGGCGAATCCAATAGAAACACTAATCGGATACGGGGTTTGTCAACGGATTGAATTTGGGTTGGATCATGCTATCCGAATCTGATCGGTGAATTCCATAGAAACACTAATCAGATATGGATTCGCACAAACACGTATACATGTATATACACACATACATAAATGTATATATACACTGAATCACAAAAGAATTGGATTGGTATAAATCCGTTGGCATATATTCATATTTGATTTGTTAATAAAAAGGCTTAACGGATGGCCACCAGAGTTTTTGAACTTGGGGGAAATCAAGCTCGGGATGTCCTGATACATAAATTATTCCCCATGCAGTATTTAGTGGTGATTTATGCCACTGCATCAACCCTTGTGGTGTAATTGTACTTATATCTATGCTATATATAAAAATTGTATACAAAATGAAGAAGTCTTTTGTTAAGTACGTGAAATTACAAAATTACGGTACACTTGAAAGTTATAATACAAGTAATATTTAAGTAAAGGACTTAGATCCATGACCTCACTTAAAAAATACATGTTCCTACTGCTTGACCAGATATTTAATGTGCTGCCTTGTTATTTTTATTTTTTTTGTAATAAATTATTAAGTTTCATATTTTACACAAATTACATGTGCCACAAATTCTGGTATATATCCACACATTAGAATTATGAGTATACTCGATGCTGGTGTAGGATTCTACCTAGTATTTTTTGCTAAATTGTTAATGGGTAGTGTTAACATGTGTCCTTAAGATACATGTTAAATTTTGTTTAAAAAAAAAAGGGTACATGTTAAGTACCTAAATAAAGAAATAATTAGGTCTTGCATGAAAATTAATATAACATTAAACACATGCTGCGCTTTTATTTTTTTTATATTTAGGTATTTATCATGTGCCCTTAGGGGATACGTTAACACTACCCATTATATATCGTTTCTTTTAAAGATTTTGGGATCAAATCTCCCTTTATATCAAAGTAGTATTTTTCCCCCCCAAACTAATTTAAGTATTTAAGAAAAACAAATATTAAACTTAATAAACAACAGTAGATATAGCATGTTGTTAATGGAGGCGAGCCCTCCAATTAATAGCTATATTTGGCATTGATTGTTGCACGTATATTATTTTGACATTAGTCACTGTTTATTTAAATTTACTAAACTTTAGCCAACAGCCACAATTGTAAAGTTGATAGCCATAGTCTAATATTGACAGTAACTAAATTTTAATAATGTATTATTATTAGTGACCCAAATCATCAAAATAACACAAGCTTTATACTTTTATAATCTCAGACTCTAAATAACAACAATTACAAGAGTAAACTAAAATAACACCATACAAAAAATAAATGGGTGTGAATTTTTCGATTTGAATAATCTTGGCACCAAACCCATTTTCTTCTTTCTGTTGCTGTTGTTGTTTTTTTTTTTTTTTTTGCATGAATCGCTCAAAAGATGACTAATTGGTATTAGATGAATTAGCAAACACAACATCCAACGACTGCTCTAAATTTAGATTTATTTGTTTGGATTAATCTAATTTTAGATTTATTCATTCATTTACTTTTTCTTCATGACTTCATTCATGAAAATCAAATCCGTCACCTACATATTACAAGGATAAGTACCCTCACACAAAATCATTAACATTCATTCATTTACTTTAAGAAAAAAAAAATGAAATTTTTTTTCCCCAAAGTCCGGCTCCTTTTTTTTTTCTTCTCTTAGGGTCTGTTTGATAATAATATAGAAAAAGAAAATAAAAACAGTTAATTTTTGTGAAAAGTTGTCTTACTTTGTAACTTTTTCTATAGATAAATTTTCTTTGATGGTTGGGAAAGAAAAAATTTCCACAAAAAAATATGGAAGATGGAAGACATCTATTCATAAAATGAGCATAAAATGGAGAACATTAACGTTTTAACTTATTTTTCAACTTCTTATCAAATCAAGTGTTTTTATTTTTTTTATCCATATTGTTATTAAACGGAGCCTTACATACTTTTTTTGTCCTCGTGCATTTTTCACAATTATCCAAGGTCAGTTAGTCTGGTTTTGGGCAATTCGGACCGGAACCATATAAATGGCTTTGAAATGTTAAGTACTGGACGTGAACCAAACTATTCATGGGTTAAAACTGTATTGAGCCTATCAGTTTGTGCAAGATCCGCCAGTTTATTAATTTCGCCCACGAAACTTTTTAATTTTCACCATCAAACTTTTGAACTTGGTTTTAAAAGACAATAAAATAATTAATAAAAGACTAAACATATACATCATTTAACTTAATTTTTCCAAGAAATTAATATATCACATTGAATTATGCCGATTTGGTTCAAGCGTATTATAATTTTAAGTAAAAAAAAAAAATTATTTAAAGAAATTGGTTGTATGATTTGCATGATTTTTAGAGGTCACCATATATTGTTATGGCAGTGAAATGCCAAAGCAATGGGCTAATACATTTTTTCTTGGGTAAAAAACACTAAACCCCCTCAAACTATTACTTTTTTGCACTAAACCCCCCATCTTCTAAAAGTGACACTAAACTCCCCTAAACTATTATATGTTATCACTTAACCCCCAAAATTACATAAATGCCCTTGTAAATAAATGACATTTTATAAATTAGGGGATAAAGTGTCTAGTTGTGATAGTTTAGAGGGGTTTAGTGCCAAAAAGTGATAGTTTGAGGGGGTTTAGTGTTTTTTACCCAACTTTGTACAAGGGTATTTATGTAATTTTGGGGGTTAAATGATAACATATAATAATTTAGGGGGGTTTAGTGTCACTTTTAGAAGATGGGGGGGGGGGGGGGGGGGGGGGGGGGGGGGTTAGTGCAAAAAAGTGATAGTTTGAGGGGGGTTTAGTGTTTTTTTACCATTTTTATTTCTAATGTATTATCTCCTGACAAGAATATTGGTCTCTTCAGGTTCATTTGATAACATGGAAAAAAAAGTTAATTTTTGTGATAAGTTGAAAGTTAAGTTGAGACGTGTAGTGAGATATCTTCTCGGCTTTTTCTATAAAGAATTTTTTTTTAGTGGTAGAGGAAGAAAAAAATTTCACAAAAAATAATGAAAGATGAAAGACATTTACCCATAAAAATAAGCATGAGATGAGGAGTAATTATCATATGCCTCAACTTGTTTTCCAACTTCTTATCCAAATAAAGTGTTTTTATTTTTCTTATTCATGTTATTATCAAACGGAACCTTCAACTTCAAATTCTTTATTTCGTTAAGAGAGTATCTGAAGTTTGTTTTAGAAATAAAAAAAATTAAATTATAGCAAAAAAATTAAATAAAATCACCTTACATATATTAAGTGAGCCACTTCATGCAATAAGTAGGCTTTTTTAAGAAAGGATTGGCTACTTTCAAACTATCATTCTTGTTTTGCTTTGAGAATGATTGTGAAAATATCTACAAAATGGGGGGTTTTCCTATTTTTTTTCTACATATGCTCATACAATTATTTATTCTAAAATATAAAAGAAAGAAACGAGTTTGATAATTTTAGAAGAAGCTCTAATTTACATGGTTTAATTGTTTACTCTTTACAGGA
This sequence comes from Lonicera japonica, assembly GCA_021464415.1. Lineage (NCBI taxonomy): Eukaryota > Viridiplantae > Streptophyta > Magnoliopsida > Dipsacales > Caprifoliaceae > Lonicera > Lonicera japonica. Next base: position 29,609,111 of record CM038469.1, on the reverse strand, counting down.
GTGGATAAGATTCAAATCTCAATGCAGTTAAACAAATTTAAAGTGAAAATAAATATTTAAAGAAGAATTCAAATGCAGTAGGACGATATGAAGGTATGATAAATTTTTTGAGAAAGAGAAAAAAAGGGGGACTAGAACTGGGCTATGAAGGATAATCTATCTATTATTAATAAATAGTAGAATAAAGGAAGTATAGCAATTAATGCAATTATTAATTATTTTTATAACTCTTTTGTCTTCATTTAGTTATGGTAATATATAACTACTTAACTTATCGCGGTTTATAATTCCATCATTTTCCCTCAACGACATATATTAGTTATTTTAAACTAGTTCAAAAGTCTTTTTATACATATCAATTTGTATATTTTTATTTTATACAATTGGGTTTTTGAATTACTTGCTTATTTGTAATTAATTTAGCTTTATATTTTTGTAATTACATTACATGGGTATTTTTACGTGACTATTTTTATTTACTATAATATATTATATTTTTATATTTATTTAATTTAAAGCATTTACATATCTTTTTCAATACAGTTGTACTCTTTTTCACAGAACATCCACGCGCACACGATATCTTTTATCTATACAAAATTTCTATCTTCTCGGGGTACTAACAATATCTTTTTCAGTGAGAATGATTTTTATATTTAACATAAAAATTCCTTGTTCTCATCTCCTCAATTAATTTATTTATTTTTAGTTGTGTTATAGTTTCTTAAGGTGCTGTTTATTTACTCTTGTTTTTCACTATTAACTTTCAATATTGTTGATTTACTTTTACCTTAAAGTAGTGATTAATTTCAATTTTGGTGTAAGTTAAGTTTTATATTAATTTCAATGCTACTTTATATGTTACTTATATTTAATGTTAAATAACTACGATACACCATGACAATGATTTTAGATTAAAAATCACACATTCGCTTGGTTTAATTTGGACATAATAGGGAAATAACAATATTTTGATAAATTCACTATTCTTTTGAAACTATTGTTTTTCCAAGGATAAGGGTACTAGAACTAGTTTTAGTACTTCTACTAAAGATTACATCTTGTGGGACTTGAACTCGTGACCTACTTCATATATGAGGCACTTGTACTACTTTTGCCTTAATCCGGTTACGAATCCGATGCACCAAACTGATTCAATTCAATTCGATCTTTGTTTTTATTTTATTTTCAAAAAAATTGTAACTGGAGAAAATTAAAAGCTTGGAGAAAATTGAAAGATCGATGGGAAAGTGTTATGTTCCATTTTTGTATAGTTTTAGTTTTGAGACAATTTACTTTACCCATAGTCAAGAGAGATAGTCAACAAGAAATCTGATTGATGTGGAGCAATAAATTTCTCCTCAATTTGAATCTATCAAAAAGTGTTTCTGAAATTCTAATATTGGTGCATGTAAATTCATAAGTTACCACTACAACTTGAATGGTTTTATAATTTAATAGTTTTTCACGATCTGCAAGATTGTTGAGGTCAACATATACCTTATGAGCAATGAGTAATGAAAAGCATGCCAAAACAATTCGCTCACACAATTTTCCTTCTTGTCTATTATATATCTCACAGCAACAATACTGGGGTCTTATTTTGGATTTCCCTAAATTGTTCCCTCACGTATTCAAATTCTTCATTTTGTTAACATGAGTTACTGCATGTCTTGATTTTGTTCGTCAAATGTAACACACATAGAGAAGATAAATCACGTTAGTTCGTTTTATAAATAAATTCTTTTGGAAAGGTTTTTGATAGGGTGAAATATCAAATTTACATCGGCTAACAAAGTTATAGATTCCATATCATTATATGACCTTTACGTGACATCTAACGTGCAAACCTCTGCACTCAACATGTGGATGTCAAATAACAAGACTTATGAGCTCTTCATCTAAGTGGATATGCCAAGCTACTTTTAAAATTGTTCTAGCTGACCAACTTGCAAAGCTATTGGTCAGCTTAGCTAGTCAACACACTTAATTACAGTTCATCTGGTCACTAAGTTTTTTGTAAGCCACCGAGCTAGTTGTCAATAAACTTCTTACTATCACTAAACTGCTTGTTTATTGCTGCGCAATAATTATTGCTACAGAGTTACTTTTACTCAGTTACAAATACCTAGTAATAATAACCTTCAAAAGGTTACGAGATACATTACAAGATATACTGAAAAAAGAGTTGGTAAATCAATCATTTAAAAGCCATCTATCATCCTTTATTGAACTTCTAAGCATTTACAAAAACTTGTGAATAAATTGAATGAATTACATAAGTGATAGAATAGTAGATAGTTATATATTCCTTCGTAACCTCAAAAATTGTTCACCATTCATATATAAAGATCCTCCAAATTCTGAATTCGTTCATAGAGGTGAAGTATGTATATAGAAAGTTGACCTTGGTGGTTTATATAGTTGTCAATTTTAATTGTATATTATTTTTCTTATTGACATTGTATTCTTTATTCTCATTGTACATTTTGTAGAACTTGAACTCATGACCTATTTAAGGAGTACTTATAATACTTTTTGCCTTAATTCGGTTATGAAAGGAGATGATAAACTTGACTATATAAAATATAGATTGGTTAGTTTTTTGGTGTACCAAATTGATTCAATTCAATTTTTTATTTTATTTTATTTTTCAAAAAAAAATGTAACTAGAGAAAATAAAAAGATTGGAAAGTGGTACCGTTCTAGTCGGGTTTGATCCAATGATCATTTTTGTACACTTTTAGTTTTGATACAACTTTACTTTACTCATACTCAAAACCTATATTTGAGAAGAAATCTGAAATGGAGCAACCAATAATTCCTCTATTTGTATGAACCAACGAAAATGGAAAGTGTTTCTATTATGAAATTTTGCAAATACAAAAATCTTACAATTAGCCAAATTTTAAATTAATATTAATTCCTTTTATTTTTCTTATACATTAATAAAAAAAGATAAAACTTGTATTGCAAAGCGGTTTCTATCGTTATTTCTGGTTTGTATGGGTCAAGATATTTATTAAAACAGAGTCGTAACTTTGGCAGAATGAGATAATAAAAGTTTTTAAATGAATTATCTTTACTCCAGTTATTATTAAACCTACTCAAAACTTATTAATGGTTGCAGGCTTGTAAAATATATATTATTTTATTAGTTTCCTCCAATACATTATTTATATAACATATATTACAAAATAAATATTTTAATATTTACGTGATAGACTATATAAAATTTAAAATTTTTGTAATGATATTGGTGTACATTTCATAAATTACGACTACAACATGAATGGTTTTATAATCTAATTTTTGATGAGAATAATTTTTCTCGATTTGCATGATTATTGGGGTGAACATAAACCTTATGAGCAGTGAGGAATGAAATGCATGCCAAAACAATGTGCTCACACAATTTTTCTTCTTATCTATTATCTCACAACAAGAAGAATATACTGGGGTCTTATTTTGGATCTCCTAAATTGTTCCCTTCATATTCAAATTCTTCATTTTGTTAAGATGAGTAGGGTCTTGATATTGTTCATCAGAAACAACACAATTTAAATTATAGAAAAGATAAACCACCTTAAATATATTAACTTAGCTAATTCGCTTCATAAATAGGGGTAAAATATTACTTTTACATTGGCCCACAAAGTTGCTACCTTTATATTTAATATGTGGATGTCAAATAACAAGGTTTATGAGCTCTTCATCTCATCAATAGACTTGTAGAGCTACTTTTAGAGTTGTTCTAGCGGACCAACCTACAAGTCAACCCACTTAACTACCGACGATCCAATCACTAAGTCTTCTATAGCCACCGAGCTACTTGTCAATAAGTTTCTTACTGTCACTGAATTGGTTGTTTACTACTATATACTCAATCATTACTGCTATAGAGATACTTTTACTTAATTATAAATACGTAGCAACAATAACGATACATTACCATACATACTGAAAAAATAGTTGGTAAATCAATCATTTGAAATTCATCTATCATCCTTTATTGATCATTGTATTCATTGTATTTATTATATGAGTGATAAAATAGTAGATTGTTATATTCCTTTATAATCTCAAAGTACTATTCTTTGTTCATATATAAACATCTTCCGAATTCTGACCTTGTTTACAGAGGTGGAGCGCCGGCGGATGCACTCGGTGGCCAGAGAGGGCACCCGCACTTGCCCCCACTCACTCTCCCAAAGCCCACTTATATATATACTACAGTAGATGGCATATATGTAATTTTGACCCACAACAAGAGATTGTTTTCAATTAAATTACTGGTAATGTGTTTGATCGAATTAACAGACCAGTTAAAGAATATTGGATTAAAAAAAAAACCCAGATCAGTTAAAGAAATATACTTCTTTTTACAAATAAAAAGTTATTTCGATTTTGGTATTTAAAAAAAATAATTTTAGTTTAATTAATTAATGACTAAAAGTATAACTATTTTTTGTTGTAAGCTGGATCCGGTAGATAGATTGTGTCACAAATAGAAAAAAACAACTCTTAATTAATTTAAGATATCTAAAGAATAGATTCGACTATTAATTAAGACATAAAAATTAACGCCATTAAGCATAATTAAAATTTTAAATTAATGTTACAAAAGTTTATTATAATGGATTGCTAAATGTGAAATTAAAAATTTGCGCCTACAACAACTTGAGTCTATCGTACAATATCGTTTCTTGCACATTAAAAAGTTCTTGCACTGTTAAAAATTTTTAAATCCCCCACTGAGATGGAGTAAACCTTATAAAAAATGTTCAACCTCCTTTACACATGTGCTTTCATTCTCATTTATTGCTAAACTGCTTGGCATTTATCAGTTTATCGCTAAACATCTCAAAACATTTATGCATAATATACAACAGTTATTGTATATTTGAAAAATTAAAGTTAATTTTGTAATAGATATATTATTTGAAAAATCAAAGAAAATATGAAAATGTATACACACACATATATATATATATATATAATTATAGATAAATACAAAAAATTAAAATGTAAAACAAGTATGGATATAAAAATTGTTACAAATTGAAATCACAAGCATGAATAGTCATTAAAAATATAAATTATAAAACTGAAAGTAATTATGAAAATATAAAGCAGATATATATATATTTACAATTTTAAAATAGTTTTATTTATAATTATAAAATTGAAAAAAAAAATGAATTTGTAAAACAAATATATAGCTAGAATTTTAAATTTTTTAAAAGAGTTATATACTTGAAAACTATAAAAACATAAAAACTTAGATCATATATATTTATGATTTCAAAATAGCTATATTTACAATCATAAAACTAAAAATAAAATTAAAAATGAAAACGTAAAACGTATATATATATGTGTGTGTATGTGATTTTAACATAGTTATATTTATAATCATAAAACTGAAAATAAGAATGAAAATGTAAAACGTATATATAGTTAGAAAATTTTAAAATAGTTATATACTCGAAAACGGTAAAAAATTTAAAACGTAAGACATATATTTATTCATGATTTTAACACAGATATATTTGTAATCATAAAAACTGAAAATAATAATGAATTTGTAAAACATATATGCATATTAAAATTTTAAAATTTGTAAAATAGTTGTATACTTGTAAATTGTAAAATATTAACAAATAAAGTTGCAAAAATTAAAAAGTAAAATCACGGACACATATAAATTTTTTAAATTGTAATCATAATTTACGACTGCGAGTTGAATAGCATTATTATCCAATTATTTAAAGAAATTGGTTGTATGATTGTTAGAGGTCAATATATATTGTTATGAGCAGTGAAATGCCAAAGCAATGCAGTAATACATTTTGCTAAGAGAGTTTGTTTTCGAAATAAAAAAAAATTAAATTATATAAAAAAATCACCTTACATATATTAAGTGAGCTAGTTCGTGCAATAAATATTTTTATTTTTTTAAGAAAAAATTGGCTATTTCAAACCATCATTCTTGTTTTGCTTTGAGAATGATTGTGAAAATATCTGCAAAATGGGAGTTTTTCCTAAAAATATTTCTTACATATGCTTATCGATTATTTATTCTAAAATATTTAAGAAAGAAACGAGTTTTATAATTTTATATAAATTTTAATTCAGATAGATTAACTATTTACTCTTTATAGAAGTAGGCAAAATTCGAATTTCAATACAATTATAACGAATTTAGAGTAAAAGTAAATATTTGAAAAAGAGTTCAAAGATAGTACGACGGTACAAAGTTATTAATAAGCTTTTGAAAAATAGTTCCACGGCAATATACATATATATATATATATATATATATATCCACAAAAATAGGGGAAAAACTAGAAATAGGCTATGAAGGATAATTTTTTTAATTGCTTGAATGTACGGAAAAACATAATTTACGTCCACTATCATTTATTTAAGCCCACCCAACTTATAGTTCAATACAGCCCATTAGACACACCGTTTTTCACGTAACACCCACCACCCACCCAACTTATAGTTTCAAAGTTATTAACAACTTTATTTGTTATTTATATTTATTTTGAATAACTGTACTACACTATGACAATGTTTATTTAGATTAAAAATTATACATTCGATTTTCTTTGAAACTTTTGTTTTCTCGAGGATAAGGGTGCCACAAGAAGCCTGAGCACCTCGAGTAATCATTATTTGACTTGAACTAATGACTTATTTCATTCATTTTTTGGTGTACCAATTAAATTGATTCCATTCAATCTTTAATTTTATTTATTTTAAAAAAAATAACTGAAGAAAATTAAAATATTAGAAAGTATCTATCAACGCTTATTTGTCACTCATCACTTTAGTACAAAGTGATGATAAAAGCTTTGAGACAAATTATCATTACTCCAATTATTATTAAACCTACTTAAAACTTATTAATAGTTGGACGCTTGTAAAATATATATGATTTTATTAATTTCCTCCAATATATTATTTATGCAATATATATTGTTAAATAAATACTCTAATTTTTACGTAATAAACTTCTTAAAATTTGCATAATGATGTTAGTGTAAGGTTCATAATTTACGACTACAACTTGAATAGTTTTATAATTTAGTTTTTGATGCGAATAGCTTTTTCACGATTTACATGATTATTGAGGTGAACGTATACCTTATGAGCATTGAGTAATGAAAAGCATGCCAAAACAATGTGATCACACAATTTTCCTTCTTGTCTATTATCTCACAGCAAGAATACTATTTTGGATTCCCCTAAATTGTTGCCTTTGTATTCAAATTCTTCATTTTGTTAACATGAATTAGTGCGTGTCTTGATTTTGTTCATCAGATATATATAACACAATTTAAATCATAGAGAAGATAAATCACTTTAAATATATTTACTGAGCTAGTTCATTTTATAAATAAATTTTTTTGGAAAGATTTTTGATTAGTGAAATATCAATTTTATATTGGCTCACAAAGTTGTACGTCCCATTCCATTATATGACCTTCACTAGGCATATGACATGTAGACCTCTATATATACTCAACGTATGGATGTTAAATAATAAGGTTTATGAGCTCTTCATTTCAATAGACCTCTAAGTAGAACTACTTTAAGAGTTGTTCTAGTTGACCGACCTACAAAGTTACAAGTCAGCTCAACCAGTCAACCTACTTTACAATCGATCCAAATACTAAGTCTTCTATAGTCACTGGACTATTTGTCAATAAGGTTCTTATGTCACCGAAGTGACTGAACTACTTGTTCCTTGTTCATATATAAACATCCTTCGAATTCTGAGCTCGTTCGATCACAGATCGAGGTGGAATAACCTTATAAAAAATGTTGAACTTCCTTTACACATCTGTTTTGACACTCATTTATTACTAGACCTCTTGGCAATTATCACAACACACTCAATCACTGTATAATATCTCACTTGTTGATTGTTAATTATCTTCACTAGATTTAACATCATTAGTTGACATCTTTTGTGGAAAAGATTAGTTTGTAAACTTCTTTTTTCAAAACTAGAGTGAACAATCAGTGAATAACTTATTTCGTCGAAAAAAATAAAATAATGATAACTCAGTACTTCGATCAATAGCTGGAGACTTTAGCTGCCAAGCTCAAATGAATGAGCTTTTGGCCAGGGAACCGACGACCGACGTTGCAGCAAAAAGAAGTTGCTGACATCCGTCAGCTTCACGAATCTCACCATATACTACACAAATGGAGGCTCCACCTGCGAGTCTAGCGCGGGAGCCGGGAGGTTCTCAAAGTACTTCTGCTTTGGTGCAACTGTCGCAAGCAACCGTCTCCAACAACAACAATCCAAAATTTTGGCTTCGATCTGGTTCCGACGAACGAATAATCATTGAGTTGAGTCCTCCTCTTTCCGGCCACTTTTATTCTATGGATAAAGGATCTGATTGATAGAGTAAGCACAGTAAAGATTGACGCTGTAATTAGCAAATACTGAAAAATGAACATCCATGGAATGTAATACTAACTCCTCCCACTTGTGACCCGTATATATACTTTATATAGCCTAAAACATAGAAAGTGATACTAATTCTAGGGAGGATTAATTTCGCTCACAAATACAAACATTTGTGGGTCTCACCTTGCGCAAGGGGCGCGCAGGGACAAAAACGTAACAAAGATAATACGATTAAATTATTAAAAATGAGTAAAATCTCCATACATACATGAGAACATTTTTTTCCGAAAAACTCAGGAAATAATATTTTTTCTAAAATAAAGGGTTGTTTTTTTAATTCTTATTAGTGTATGATCCCTATTGATTGATTGTAGTTTAAAATGAGGTGTTTGACTAGATTGTATTTTGTGCAAACTTCACTTGACAATCCAAAAAATTTAATACAAAGTTTGTTTGGCATGATTTATTTTTATTTTTTAACAAGTATATTTTTCGGTGTCACTCATTTAATTCTAAAGAAATATCAAATCAAGCCCAATACATAGTATATAATACATTAAAAAATTAAATAAGGACCGGAAGCTTAACTTTTCATAACCCCAAAAATTTATCTGTGTGTTTTTATTAATAAATGAATCTAAATTAATTGAACTTGTTGAAATTACTCTAAAGTACTGTCAATTGAACATTTAGACAAAGTAGTTCGCTAAAACGTGCAATACAAACTTAATTTTGCACAATACTTATAAAAAATTACAATTTGAAAATCTACTACAAAGTTAACGTGCACTCCTTTTGGAGGGTGAAAGATAGGCCTTTCATTTAAAAAAATATTATGCAATGACGCTTTTGAAATATTTTGTTTAGACAAATCCTATTTTCCAATATCACGTTAAATACCAAGTTATATCCACTATGAGAAAACATGGTTTTTATGATATTTATTTAGCTGCACTATAAATAAAGGTAAAAAAAAAAAGTTTTCTCGACACTTTTTAATAAAATGCAGAGAATTTACAACATTTTGTACATAATGCTGGAAATTTATGGCATTTCATATAACAAATGCCGCAAATTCTCCAATAAGTGTCGACAATATTAATACTTTTAAAGGCATTTGTACAAAATGTCCAGAATTAATGTAATTTAATTTCATAATAAATGCTACAAATTTGTGGCGCTCTTCACAAGTACAGACAATATTAATACTTTTCTTAGCATTTTGTACAAAATGTCTGGAGTTTCTGCCATTAATATAAGATGTGGGAAATTCTCAACACTTTTTAACAAATGTCGGCAATGTTAATTACTTTTTCGACATTTTCTATAAAATGCAAAAAAAATAAAAATTCGATTTGTTATACCAAATGCCAAGAGTTTATGATACTTTTAGACAAGCACTAAAATTTATTTTAAAATTTTAAGTTATGAAATCTTTATAATTTGATAATTTTTACCAAAATAATACAAGAGATGTATCACAATGCAATAGTTTTTGCATAGTTTATGATTATAATATTGATGTGATTATGTGAAACCATTGTAATCAAATTTATTTGAAGAATTTTAATTCTTTTAACATGAACAAAAGAAAATTTTATTATATATGTGTATCCTTGCTTATGTTGAAAAAGAAAAATAGTTCAATATATTAATAATCTTATTTATTTAAATTAAATTTTCAATTATATGTATTTGAATCAAATTGAAGTCTAAATAATATACAAAAATAAATAAAAACCGGCACTTAATTGAAATAATTACCAAAAAAAAATATAAAAGACTTAATAAACGAAGAACTTTATGTAAATTCCAGTCCCTCTTTTATGTAATGGTGCAAATGGCTCATATTGCTATTTGGATTTTCATATATATATATTGTGTGTGCATATATAAATAAGTTATTAAAAAAAAGAAGTTTACGATTAATAAACAAATATGTATTTTGGCCCAACGGTTAATGGATAAGGGATAAAAAATGTGTGAGGCAAAACTTGGCGTAAGTTACCTCTTTGAGTCCCTTTAGAAGTAAAGCTTTTGGATTTATAAAAATGCCAAACCGGAAATTAAATGCTACTTTATCTGATACTTATATTTAATTTTAGATATTTACCATGGTACACTGTGACAAAGTTTATTTATATTAAAAATCAAACATTTGGATCTACATTAGGGAAATAACAATATTTTGATAAATTCATTGTTCTTTGAAACTTTTGTTTTTCCATGGGTAAAAGTCCGGTTCAATCAATTCAGAAGATATTTCTGTTGACCTTGAAGGTCTTAATCTTATTTTGATAATAACAATAAATTAATCATGTGTAATTTAACATGTTCTTGATATAAGATTATAGATTTCTTATTTGAAAAATCAAGAATAGCATGATTGCTCAAAGGAAGTTTGACAAGGATCATTCAATCAATATCCGATCAAGTCAACGAAGCATTCGACTAAAACCGATTTACCCGAATTCAGATCATTCTTCTACAAGCGTTGGACAAGACAAGAAGATCAATCTCATCACCCACAAGCTAGCAATGCAAATCCATGAAGCACAAAGATCAATAATCATATGCAAAAGTTTCAAGGGAAAAGCTTCAAGTGAAGAATCAATTTGAAGAAACAAATCAAAGCATTCGAAGACTCATCTATTCGGTAATTGAGTGTTTGCTTAGGATTAATGTAAAGTTTCTTAATTGATTGATTATATAGCACAAACATATTCTTACATCTTTTAAAGATTGATTCAAACTAGCTTGAAATTGAATTTATTTGAAAAACATCATTTTACAAAAACCGAGTTTCAAAATAAATTCATATTAATTTTAAATGATCATATTTTAAGCTATAATAAAAATGGGTATCTTAGAAACATATATTTGAGGTTCATAAATCATTATAATTTTATTTGGAACTAAATTATTAAATTGGAAAAACATTTTTATTTTTCGTTTAAAATTCGCCCAATTTTTGCCCAGTTTTGATCTAACGGTAAAATGGAGGCCTTCCCGAACTCCGATCATTTTGAAATTTTTACAGTAGTTAGACAACATCTCCTGTCAATTTTAACTAAAATTTGAGCATGATCCAACGGTCAAATTGGGAGAAATTAACAAAACAAATTTGAATTTTTTTGTCAAAACTAGCTGTTGGAAAGTTTGAAAATGTACACCTTGGAGGTAAATCCACAATTGCGCTCCTCTCCTTGGTGAATCCGGAGGGTATATCCGGTGTGCAGGTTATCCAATGCCGTGGCGCTCTAATGGTGGTTGGGTACAAGGAAATAAAGTTGCGCCTTCGCTAACAGCTATAGCTTTTGGCGCAATGGTAAGCGCTTGATCCTCACAATTTCTAGTCATCTTCATTATTCTTTGAAACTTTTGTTTTTTCAAGGGTAAAGGTACGGTTCAATCAATTCACAAGATATTTCTATTAGTCTAGCCAGTTGTTAAAGATTATATCTTGTGGCAGTTGAAGTCATGACATATGAGGCACTTATACTAATTTTACCTTAATTTCATTATAAAAAGAGACGATAAATTTTACGATATAAAATATATATGGGTTTGTTTTTCTTACTGTCAGTAAATTTCTTACTGTCAGTAAATCTATAGCCACCAAGCTACTTGTCAATAAATTTCTTACTGTCAGTGATTTGCTTGTTTACTGCTGCGCAATAATTAGTGCTATAGAATTGCTTTTACTCAGTTATAAATACCTAGTAACATTAACCTTCAAAAGGTCATGAGATATATTACAAGATATGTTGAAAAAATAGTTGGTAAATCAATCATTTGAAAGCCATCTATCATCCGATATTGAACTTCTAAGCATTTTCAAAAGCTTCTGAATAAATTGAATGAATTACATGTGTGATAGAATAGTAGATAGTTATCTATTCCTTTGTAACTTCAAAAAATTGTTCAAAGGTCCTCCAAATTCTGAACTCGTTCATGGAGGTGGAGTATGTATATAGAAAGTTGACCTTGGTGATTTGTATATATAGTTGTCAATTTTAATTGTATATTCCTTTCCTTATTGACATTGTGTTCTTTATTCTCATTGTATTCTTCACCCTATAAACTCTCTTTGTATCAGTTCAATCATTCAATATCTCAATATACATAGAATTCTCTTCATTATCTAGCTCTAGAATTCTCTTTCTCTAACAGGGTGGAACATATAATAGCTCAATCATGGAGTGGGGAGGGGGGGGGGGGGGGGGGGGGGGGGCTGTGTTGCGGGGAGGAGGGGGAAGGGGATGGGGTTTGGGTTGGTGAGGGTAGGTTGGATGGTGGTGATGATTACCTTTCGGATTTGTTGTAATCCATCCAAACAACGGTTATTTTCAAACTATCACGTAATTTTAATTCTATGACATGAAATTGAGGTTGTCAAATCATCATGTAGTATTATGTTTTATGATACATGAGACAAAAATATAATTAATTATTTAATATATTCAGTTACAACATATATTTTTTTAGTATTTTAAGTTTGGAACAAATCCATTTATAACTAACTGTTGCATCTATTCAATAATTTCAATCCATGACGTTATAATTTGTAACTTTCACCAACCAAGCCCAACAAAACTCGACTGAGTTAAAGACGTCCGGTTTTTTATTGTTAATTTGTTATGCATGCGCAGACTACATACAATGAGAAGCTAGCCCAAGAAAACCCGACCGAGTTAAAGACGTCCGATTTTTGATTGTTAATTTGTTATGCAGACTACGTACAGTGAGAAGCTAGCCCAACAAAACCCGACTGAGTTAAAGACGTCCGATTTTTTATTGTTAATTTATTATGCAGACTACGTACAATGAGAAGCTAGCCCAACAAAACCCGACCGAGTTAAAGACGTCCGATTTTTGATTGTTAATTTGTTATGCAAACTATGTACAGTGAGAAGCTAGCCCAACAAAACCCGACCAAGTTAAAGATGTCCGGTTTTTGATTGTTAATTTGTTATGCAGACTACAGTGAGAAGCTAGCTTGAGGCGTGCAAGTAAGTTAACCATGAGTAATTAAATGATGCACTATTTCCATTAGTATTTAACTTGCTCTAACCTACTGTTAATTTGTTAATTATAATTCTAGGCAGGTAAGATTTGATTAGTTTACTCTAATATATATCTAGAAATTAGGTAGAAGGGCTTATTATACATTGATTTTTACCAAAAATCCAATGAATAATATTTTTTTGAATGAAGGGCCTATTTTTAATTGGTAATTTGAATGAAGGGCCTATTTTTAATTGGTAATTAGTGTAAGAGGCCTATTTTGTTTTATATTTTAAATGAATGTATTTAAATAAATTTAAATATCATTTAATTAATAAAAACATGTTATGTATTACCTAAATTACCCCTTTTTATGAAATTTTCACAAAAAATATGGACTGCAAAGTTCATATTGCAATAAAATATGAACAGCAAAGTTCATATTGCAGTGAAATATGTACTGCAATATGAACTTTGCACTAAAAATATGGACTGCAAAGTTTACATTGCAGTAAAATATGGACTACAATATGAACTTTGCACTAAAAATATGGACTGCAAAGTTTACATTGCAGTGAAATATGGACTGCAAAGTTCATATTGCAGTGAAATATAGACTGCAAATTTCATATTGCAGTCCATATTTTAATGCATATTGATATTTTTTTAGTTTATTTTAAGGGTTGGGATGTCATTTTATAATGAAAAAAAAAGACACATGTCATATTATCAATAAAATAAAAAATAGGCCCTTTATTTAAAAAAAAATTATTCCTTGGCCTTAGTGTGAAAATCTTTCTCTAATAAGCCCTTTTTTTTAATTGCCCCAATATATATATATATATATATATACATCATTTATATATCACTTACTCTAACTTATTAAATTTGTTAATAATAATCTAGGTATAGTTTCCTTTAATACATCATTTATATCTATCACGTACGTATTTCAAAATAAATTCAGTGATTTTTGAGGGTTTAAAATTTGTGCGATGATATTAGTCTAAAGTTTAAGTTACGACTGTGACTTGAATAGTCAATTATTTTATATAGACAGGTAAGTAAATGTTGTATGATCGATTTGCATGATTATTGAGGCAAATTAAAATATATCTTATGAGCAGTAACCTATGATGCACGGACATTTTCTCGGAGGGCGCGTATCTTATCCGACACGTGTCGGACATGCGGACACGCGTGTCGAAGAGTGTCCCATTGTTTAATATTATTTTTTTACACTGACACACTGGGGACATGTAAAAAGGGTTGAATATCAAAAATAAATAAAAATATGGGGTGAAAAATAAATAATAATAATAATAATAATAATAATAATAATAATAATAATAATAATAATAATAATAATAATAATAATAATACAATTTGAAAATAAAACAAACGTAACAACTATCATTTCTCTCTTTAACCCGTAAAATCTAGCCCCATTTCCCAGCCACCATCAAAAGAAAACCCTAGCCCCAGCCATCGATGACTACTCAGCCCCAACCCAGCTCAGCCATCGACGACTTTTCAGCTCTTATAGGTACGCTACTCTCTCTCTCTCTCTCCATCTCCATCTTCGTCTCTCTTGCTATGTTGACTGTGAAAGTTCTCTACCTGCTATGTCGATTGTCTTGCTCCGTTCTCCATCTCCGTCTTGCTCTGTCCTCTGTTTGCTCTGTTGACTTGTTCTATCCTCTTTTAGCTTGATTCATCAATTAATTTTTGAAATTGATTTATTTCAAAAATTAATCAGAAGACTTGGATTTATTTCGAAATTGCTATGTCAAAATAATTGATATGTGAATTATGTCTATGGATATGTGAGAAATAATTGATAAAGCTTGGACCTTGGATTTATTTAATCATTTTCAAAATTGAATTAAAGAAATAGTGGTGTTGACTCATAACTGTGAAATCTGTGTAATAAGTGATTGTGGCTCCTTATAATTCTAGAAACAGATTATTTAGTTTCTAATACTTGGTAATTGATTTAGATGGCTACTCTTACTCCTACTAGTGTTTCTTCTAGTGCTGCCTCCACTGGAATATCAATTGATAATGAGGCCACTAAGCCACTTTGGGTTTACACAAATAAGGAACTTGACAAAAGAAACAATGGTGGTGGAAATGTGACTTGGACTTGCAATATATGCTTAAGAGATTTCAAAAGTTCATATACTAGAGTGATAGCTCATTGGCTCAAGATTCTTGGGCCAGGGATAGGAGAATGTCAAAAGGTTACACAAGAAGATCTTGTAGAATTAAAGAAGTTAGATAGTGAAGCTGAAAAGTTGAAAGAACAAGCTCTTGCAAAGAAAGCTCCATTACCTCCTTCTAGTTTTATGAATTGTCCACAATTTGATTCAAAAAAAGAGAAAGGCATGTAGTGGACCGCTTAGCCCGCTTGAGAAAGCTTTCAATATGGAAGTAAGAGAGTAAATGGATTCATTGGTTGCTAGGACATTCTTCTCAGCTAGTCTGTCATTTCATTTAGCCCGAAATCCCTATTTTAGAGAAATGATTGTGTGACGCCTTGAATCCCGTTATGAGATTTTCACCTCCGGGACCCAGTTAATCACGGATGCCGTGCGCGACGGTAGGTTTAAAATATAAAAATCACAACTTTTAAAAACTTTACTTTAATAAAAACATGATCTTTAGAAGTCCCGATTTAGAAAACTTCGGCATGTGGAGTTCATTTCATCAATAAACCGTCCTGTAACATTTAAAACCACGTTCCATACAAGTGGAATCGCATCAAATCACATTTAAATCAACTCTACATATGAAAACCATCAATACAAGTTTACAATGCTAATCGTTTATCAAATCAAAGTACATTTATAAGAAAAGGGAAAACAAAACAATTATATAATACAATCCTTATTAAAAAGGACTGGGAAAGGTCCATGGACATCAGAGGCTTCTAAATAGATACACCACGCTCTAATCCCCGAAGCCTATCCTGCAAAATTGTTAGAAAACGAGATAAGCCAAATCCGGACTCAGTGGGAACTATATAGGTTTTGTAATATGAAAATACACATAGCAACCACATGCACGTGCAGGTTTATATAGGAAGTATGTGCTTTATTTTAAGATAATGGTTCGAAGACCGTGCATAGCAATGCAAACCCACACACTCGTGCATGCAAACCCTACTAGGATTCCTATCCTAGCCACTAGAACTAACTACCCAACTAACCGATCACATCCGTAAATATCCCATAAGTGAACCTCTCACGTGTTCCCACGTTACTAAGGAATCGTCAATCCAAGGTCATCTTGTTCTAACGCTAGCTTCCTAAGGCTCGTCACACCTTAGTGGATCAGTTCTATAGCTTGTGTCGACTACCCGTGCCTATATTGAAAGTCAATAACTATAGGCCAAGTATTTGTTGTTTCCACTTTAATTATAATTTATTATGAATCTTATACTTGGCCAGCTAATAGGCTTTAGCTCAAGTTCATTCGTCTAAACGTTATATTACAGCGTTCTCTCAGTAGGCTATTTCGTTAATTATGATTTCCCCTTCAATTATTAGTGCTTTAGGTTCATTATGACCCGGTTATCAAGTCTCATGAATCACACTTACTCTCACGCCCATATTCTATATCTAAGGCTCACAGTTATCATCTCTTTCCACTTTATATATATAATACATTATGAAAGGCTCAATAGTTCTCTATGTGTACCCTGTCTGTCTAATAGTGTCTGTCTACGTCCCTACATCATTTATCTCATAGCCGAGGTAACATACATAAATTTATACGAGACATGATACGATACGATATAATAATAATAACATAATCAACAATCTCACAATAGCTCTCGTATCACGTCTCTAGCATAATGCCTCAATTTCACCCCGCGGTTAGTCTAGGCCCAGAACAACGGATCCCGAAGACTCTGAGGCTCTTGTCCATGTCTCATCTGAGTGGGGAGTGGCTCAAGGACTTTGTTCTTCAAATAGGTCATTCGGAGATAACCCTCAAGACATTTTCCCGGGAATGACACTCCGAATAGTTAACGATGAGAACACATCATACAAACCACATTGACACATTGGAAAGAACTACACCAGGCGATACCCTAGCAGGGTAATGACCATTAATAGCCCAACTACTTCCCGGGAAACTCAGCATTGGGAAAGTAGTTGCACACGGGACCTGCTTCGCTGCCGGAGAAACTCATCTAACCGAGAATACATAGTCCTGTCGGAAGCCAAGATACCTAGAATGGGCTCTCCTTTGTGGACAAGCACAACCACCGGCGGAGTCACAGACTTTATTTTTCTCGTGCACGATTTAGGAATTTTCACCCATGGGCGGCAATAAGCAGCCCATCTTCGAGCCACGCAGGCCCTACCAGGTGCTCGGTCCATCATATCCAGCCCATACGTGTGATCGTAACAACAAAAATATCTCGATTCTTCACTTAACAGTGTTTACAATCATCAATCATCTATCACACGTATGTCTAACAACATGTATATATATAATCACGCAATTGTCATCTTTACATAATCATCGTTATCGATAGCATCACTATCACATTTGTATTCCATGGCCTTATAGCCAATTTGGTCATATTCGACATTTTTCAATGTCTAACGTATCAAGTGTATAAAACTAAGACCGTATACCACTTATGAGGGTTCTCGTGTCATTCTAGCTAGCCAAGCATTGATTATTATGGTTCTAGTTCAACCGGTGTTTATACAGCATAATCGACTATGTGTGTATGTATGGCCATGGCAACCCATGCCCCGCCAAAGCTTGTTTACTACATTATTATATGATATCTAGATCATATTCGTGTTACTAGTACCTATCATGTATCGTACGATGCTTTAGACTCAAGAGTCGTTGTATTATATTAAGCCCTGGGTTCTTTGGGTAAACATCATAAATGGTGTCCTACAATCTCTTCTATTAGCAGAAGTAAATATTTTTAACGTTAATACCTGTAATCAACCATCCAACACGCTTAATTCTCAAAGCCCCAAAATTCCTAGGCTTAACATGTATGTATGAGATGGGTTCTTGATGAATCATATCATATATAAGTAAAAACATGGGTTAAATGCTCAAAATATGTAATAGATGTAAGAACCCATCAATATCTAACGCCAATTGAAGATTAATCTAGCCCAACCCCATGAACGTGCATACAACCTAGGGCTTTTTGTAGAATTCCCCAATTTAGATACACACTGCTAATACAACACGTAAAGGTTTGTAAAAGAGGTTTTATACTAGTGTTCCCACCTGATTGAAGCTTAATAAATGTGTTGAAGATGCGTAGACATCGTATCACCAAAACCCAAACTCGCCTCTTAGCTCCACACGCGAAGACAAATGTAGAAGACGATGAATAGCGATATATGAGGTGTTTTGAAACTCAAATCTTGGAAAGGGCGAGAGATGTATGGAATATCTTGTCTCTCTCTCTCTCTAGATCTCCCTTAAGTCTCTCCCTCACCCCCCTTGATGTTGTGTGTTCGAAAATGGGGGTATAGGGGTATTAAATGGGTGAAAAACGGGTTAAAAATGCTCAAAACCGACATTCAGGTGAACCATGATCGATCATGGGTCCCCCATGATCAATTCTTAACCATTCTGGAACTCCTTTGGAGGACCATGATCGATCATGGAAGTCACTGCAGCAGCAAATAACTCTCTGAGCCTAAAATGGACCTCGAAATGGATGAATCTTGACTCGGCCCAAACACGAAAGTTGTAGAAGGAAAAGAAATGAAGACGTGCCCACAAATGAGGAGTCATTTGAACATCGAATGAAGAAGTTATGGCCTCTCAAAGTTGGCTAAAAATCGACGAATCGCGAAAAATCAAAACACGCGATTATCGCATCAGTTTTAATCCAAACCACTCGAATAACATAACGATTGCTCCCTCAAACTTTATGTACTTAACATGAAATTTTAAAAGTATCGGGTCGAATGCAAATAGCACAAAACCCAATGCTCGCGCTCTAACGGAGTTTAAGCCTTATCGGGCTTAAGAGAAGATTAACATGGGAAAAAGAACACGGGGTATTACAGATTGAGTTTGCTTCAAATAATCCCATTGTAGGGTATAAGAGCCCCGGTTATAACTCGTTGAGAACTGAAAAAATGATGCAAAAAGAAGGATTACCTAGTTGTGTTGAAAGATGGTTACTCAATAAAATTCGTTTACTAAAAGTGAAGCATAATAATAAATTCTATGTTTCTACCAATTTTAATTCTGAAACGTTGTTGCTCTTGTCTAGCATGCAGAAGAGAACAAACCAATTGAACACACAATTAACACCAGAATAAACGAGGTATCCCTACTTGTGTAGGAATAATCCTCAAAAGCTGATTACTATAACACAAGAGTTTACAAACAACATAATCATAATTACAGACTTATAGAACTTGACTCACTCAAGAGCTGATGTAGTTTCCACCTCTGATGTGTACAATTCCCATCAAATCGCTCGAATTCAAATACAACGCATCACGCGCCTTAGGCTCGTTTTGATTATCTTGACAACAAAAGGTTGAAGCAAGACTTTGGGATTTGTAGTTCTTTTTAAGGAAGAACTACTCTTTTGGCATGTGAAAATCAAAACTCTAGGTGGTGATAAAATTTTCTTTTCAAAGACACAAAATGTTATGAATTTTTTTCAAAAGAAAAGCTTGTAAAAGATTTAGTTAAGCCTTGTATATATAGAAGTTTTTTAGGTTCAAAAAGGTATGCAACTTGCTTGAAAAATATCTTGAAATAAGCCTAGGTTCAATGCATTTTCGTGCCTTGAGATGTGTGAAGAAAGTTGTAAAAAGAAGGCAAGTGGGCAAGTGGATGAAAAATACAGCTCAGCAAGATTTACATGCCGGATCGATATCGATTTTTCAGCATACCGGTCCGCAGTTGGAAAAGGAGGGAAGATTTAAACACCGGACCGGTATTGGCTTTTTAGCATACTGGTCCGCAACTGTAGTTTTCATCCAATTTTTACTACCGGACCGATATTTGAAATTGGTCATATCGAACCGCAAAAACAAAAATTGTTATAATATTTTTGCTGTGTTTTGTACTTGATTAGAAGTATCCAAAACATTTTAAAGTTGGTTAAGGCTTGTCTAAAACATTAAATTTGATTTATTTTGAAGATTTCATGAAAGATTTTCATGATGAAAAAGGAGGAGAAATTTAATTTGTACTTTTCTTTTGACTTGGTCAAAAGAAGCTTTTAGAAAATACTTTTTAGGAACCAATAAGATGTCACCACCTAAGCAAAGACTTTTCAAAAACTTACCAAAGTAATGTGAACGAGGTATTTGAAAATCGGCTATCCAGAAACTTGGATTTTTTCGTGTGAGAAAACGAACGACTCAAACAAATTACAATCATAGAAAAAAATTGTATTTTTGTCGAAGGAATTAAGCTAATAAAAATTTGACTTTACAATCTCCCCTTTGGCTATTCCGAGACAAAACACTATTACAGCCTAAACAGACCCGATGACTCAATAACTATAATGACGCAATCCCAAACGAAATTACAATTACAAAGATAAAAAAGCCTACTACAATCTAGAAAATACAAGACACGCCGACACCTTGAATTTTCTGTCGTTGTATCAATGCAATGAATCACGTTTTGTGAAATCAAATCTGTAAGAACAAGAACTAAAGAAACAACAACCTTGAGTAGAATTTGTTAATGAGATTTAAATAAACTTATTGAAAACAATAACAAATGCATGCATTTAATCTCCCCCTCAATCAAATAACACAATCAAATATCATAATTATAACATAATCTATCAATCATACTCCCCCTTTTTGTGAGGAATAGTCAAAGAAAAGATAGACATTGGAGCATCAAAAACCATTAAACATAAAGGGAAAGTGTCATAGTATCAACAACCAAAAACCATCCAAAAATTAGACATGAAAAAAACTGAAGGTGATATTAAAATGAAAGTTTCTAAAATTCGGCACTATCACTATCACTAATAATATCTTCATCGTCGGCTTCATCGTCACTTGATGTTATAGCTGCGGGTTATTCCACTTGAGCTTCTTCATCATCATCATTTGCATGAGGAGAAATATTTACTTTCTTGCTAATACGGTCCACTTTCTTCCTAATACGGTCTACCTTGTGCATGATTTTCTTCAAAAATGCGAACACCCCTTTGATATCTTCGGTGTCACCCGATGGAGCTGCGGTCCTACGAGCGGGGCCTTGAACAATGCGACCTTTGCTCCCGATTTGTTCAAGAATCTTCATTTGAAGGAAGTGATCATCGACATCATTTGGTGCACGTTCATAAATAGGGGCCTGAGCCAATGATCAATTCCAACTCCCAAGGTTGTAAGGTCCTTGGAGTGGTTTGAATGCCACTTCTTTCTTGTAACGCGAAATTTGATAAAAGTGCACAAGAATTTTGGTAATCAAGGAACCCATGAAAAGAGGATAATAAGTTCCCGAACTATCATGATGTGAGAGAAGACATTGAGCAATGCCATCGAAAATGAGATTACCTATATCAATAAATAATCCTGCACCAATGGCAAACAAAGGCAAAGCTCAAAAGGACCGAATTCCGAGTGATGTGTATCTTGACGAATGCAATGACGATAAATGGAATATAACACTCGATAATCAGGAAGAAGAAAACCCGTATTGATCTTTGGAAGATTATCCCATTTGTGTTCCGCCCCCATAATAATAGAAAGAATGTCATCCAAAGTTATGTTATCGGATGATGGAAATGGAAATTAGGGGTTTGGAACTTCCGGGATGGAATAGAATTCACGGATCGTGGTGGGAGAGATAGTAATCTCTTTCCCATGTACCCAACTCATAATGAACCGAAATCCAGGGGATTGTATTCGAACTTCACCACGATAGTAAAATTCTTTCACAATATAGGGATTACAAACATGATTTTCTAAAATAAGAGTCCATTTATGTGAGACAATCCAATTTCGGACATTAAGAGGAATAGTAGGTTTGTTTTGTGATGGATTAAAATCATCAATTTTATATTCGCACTCACAAATGACCTTAAGACCTACAAATCGAGATGTATATCCCCTAACATCATCTTGAGACCGAAATCTATCAAAAAATCTACCCGATGTATCATGATGTTCCCATTGAAGTTAATAAATCCTTCGAGAAGGATCTTCGTGTGGTATAAATGGAATATCAGTCTTTGTGGATTTTCATTTAGACTGAGAACGAGTACGGGAGGATGATCCCTCATTGCGACGTGGTCGCTTAACGGGAGGTTGTGAGGGTGGAGGATTGGGAGGAGATGCGGATGGGTTAGGAGTTCTGCTTGGCCTCTTGGTTTTGGCCATAAACCAACAGAGAAGAGGCAAGAGGCAAAAAATCACGACACAAGCAATGGCTATGGCAGAGATATTCATATTTAAAAGTACAAACTCAACTAAATCCTCAATATAAAAGCCCTAATTTCGAGAATCTAAGAAGAAAAGGTTTGAAATTCCAATCAATGTTCTACTTAGACAAACTCTAATCAGCGAGATTAAGAAGCAATTAGAATTAATAGAGAAAGATTGTAAATCTTACCCGAAATAGAGAGCCAATCAATGGAGAAAATCGAGTGAATAATAGCTGCCTACAGAAATCTCCAATGGAGGAATGAGGAGAAGAAAGAGAGATGGAAAGCAGGAATGGATAGGAAGGAGGGGTGATGAAGGATGGTTGGTGGTTTTGGGAGAAAGTCGAGAAGGAAGAGAGAAAATGAGGGTTTTAAAATGAGGGTTTTAGATGGAATATGAATTTTAAAACACGAACCCCTGTTTCCTTGACACATGCTTGATCGCTATAGATAGATGGAGTACCAGTCCGCAGAGAAAGTTTGGCATAAAGTATTAAAGCTGGACTGGTATGGAGAAAATGAGGAACCAGTCCGCGAGAAAGAAAATTTTGGCTTTAGCATATTTGGTTCCGGACCGGTATGAATAAATTGAATACTGGTATGCTCGTCACAAATTTCAGAGAATTTTGGTGCCAGACCGGTATTGTAAAACATGGATACCGGTCCGCAGTGCAAAATCTAATTTTTCCTGGGTTATGCAATTTTTAATGAAATTTGTCCAGTTTTTGTCCAAAATTACAACAGTTTACAAATGAGATACCAGACCCTTAGCACAATCAAACTAACATTATTGAAGAGTTTTGAATTAATTAACACAGAGTCCTACTAATATATCATATTTGTGCAGTAAATTGGATCATTTAAAATGCAAGTGATGTAATGTGAGTTTTGATCCATCTCGTGCACTCATATACTTGAGTGTTTAGAAGAACCTCTAAATCATATCCATATTCAACTTTTTCTCCCTCATTCATTCAAACCAAAACATAGCTTATAATTTTTTTTGCATATACAAGCAATTCTTTATGTTTTTAATGGAGGCTTACTCTGTTTAGTGGAGGCCAACTATACACCAATATACGTTTTGGGAGCTACGGTTCTCCTTCCACTATGGTAGCCATTTTTCATTCCCTTTACATTTTTCTCTTTCTAGCTTGTCTCACTCACTACTACATCTTTCCTTACTTGATCATGATGATTTAAGACACCTTTCGGCTAAACAACTCGTATAGAAGAGCTTATGAGATATCAAATAAAAAGCTTAATGCTTACCTCAAAATTTTCTCAAATGCAATTTATAAAGATCGTGCAGTGTAGTGAGAAGGATATATATAGAGAATTCTTATGTGATTAAAGCAAAACTTATCTATAAGTTATTGACTTTTAATAGCATAGAGAATAGTATTTCATGTAAACTTTTTCTAACATATGCAAGGAAAATCTGAACAAAAATCATGGGAGTGGCATAAAACACAAAAAATCAAATTTTTAAAAAAAAATCCAAAACTTTCTTTTTGACAAGCTATCGGTTACCTAGACAAGGAGCTAAAATCGACCGAGGCTAAAACAAAACAATGATCATTCAATCATACAAACACCTAGAGACTTTCTAAGATTGTGAAATGTGGCATAGTCTAAAGGTTTTGTAAGGATATCAGCTAGTTGAGTATTGGTAGGAACATATGACAATGACACAATTTTTTCTTCAACTAACTCTCGAATGAAATGATATCGAATTTCAATATGTTTTGTTCTTGAATGTTGAACAGGATTTTCAGAAATTCGAATTGCACTAGTATTGTCACAATAGACAACCATAGTATCTTAATATATCCCGTAATCACTCAACATTTGTTTCATCCAAAGAAGTTGTGTACAACAATTCCCGGCTGCAACATATTCAGCTTCACAAGTAGATAATGAGATGCAATTTTGTTTCTTGCTATGCCAAGAAACAAAAGATGTTCCCATGAAAAAGCATTCACCAGAAGTGCTTTTTCGATCTTCCATATTTTCGGCCCAATCAGCGTCCGAAAAAGCATAAAGATAAGCATTTGTATCAAATGAATACCATATGCTATATTCTAGAGTTCCACACACATATTTGATAATGCGTTTTACGACGGTGAGATGAGACTCTTTGGGATAGGCTTGGAACTGAGCACAAATTCCAACAATAAAGGCAATATCAGGACAACTAGCCGTAAGGTAAAGAAGACTACCTATCATGCTTTGATAAAGAGCTTATTCAACGTCTTTGCCATTAGTATCATTGCATAGTTTTATGCCTATGCTCATAGGGGTACGAACATGTTTTGCGTTTTCCAAATTGAATTTTTTGACAAGTTCTCTAGCATATTTAGATTGAGATATAAATATCCCATCTTTTCATTGACTAACTTGAAGACCAAGAAAGAAAGAAATTCTCCAACCATACTCATTTCAAATTCTCGAGTCATAACATCCGCAAACTCTTGAGTATGTTTGTCTATTGTGGATCCAAAAATAATGTCATCCACATAGACTTGTGTAACCAAAATTCCTTTTTTCTTATAATGAACAAACAATGTCTTATCAACACTTCCTCTAGTGAATCCTTTCTCGAGGAGATAAGATGTGAATTAATCATACCAAGCTCTAGGAGCTTGTTTTAATCCATAAAGAGCCTTACGGAAGTGATAGACATGTTCTGCGAATTTAAGATTTTTAAATCCTTTTGGTTGTTCTACGAATACTTCTTCTTGCAAGTATCCATTTAAGAAGGCACTTTTGGCGTCCATTTGATATAGATTAAACTTGAGATGACAAGCTATGGCTAATAGTAACCGAATGGATTCTAACCTTGCAACGGGGGCAAAGGTTTCGTCAAAATTAATACCTTCCACTTGTGTGTAACCTTGAGCTACTAACATCGCTTTGTTTCTAGCAATGGAGCCATTTTCATCTAATTTATTTTTAAAGATCCATTTGGTTCCAATAACATTAGTATTCTTTGGTCGAGGTACTAACTCCCACAAACGATTTTTCTCAAATTGAAGCAACTCTTCTTGCATAGCAAGAATCCAATGTTCATTAAGAAGTGCTTCTTTCACATTCTTTGGCTTGAATTGTGAGATATAGCAATGATTACTCACTTTATTTCTGATTTGTTCACGTGTTTTGATACCGGTATTTGGATTGCCAATGATTTGATCGGAATCTACACATTTTTGAACATGAGGAAGATCTTCATCCTCTTTTGGAGGGGAACTTTCATCTTCATCATTGTTGTGGGATTCAGAGTCAAGTTCGCTTTGTGAATCATTTTCAGATTCATTTCTCACTTTCATCATGTTCATCGAACACATCGATGAATTCTTTAGAGGGCTCATTGAATTTACATACATCCTTATCATCTACCATTATGTTGATAGATTCTATGACCTTATGTGTATTCAGATTATATGCACGATAAGCGCGATTATTAGGGGAATAGCCTAGGAAGATTCCTTCTTCACTCTTTGAATCAAATTTTTCCAAATTTCCTTGGTCTTTAAATATGTAGCATTTACTGTTAAAGACACGAAAATATGCTAAATTTGGTTTTCTCTCGTTCTAAATCTCATAGGGGGTTTGATTTGTTCCAGACGGAGATAAACCCGATTCACAGTGTGACAAGCAGTGTTTATTGTTTCAGCCCAAAATCTTCGAGGAACTTGTTTTCCAAGGAGCATAGAACGAGCCATTTCTTGAATGGTTCTATTTTTTCTTTCAATAATGCCATTTTGTTTAGGAGTGCGAGGTGCGGAAAATTCATGCTTGACTCCACTTTGATCACAAAATTCAATCAGATTTGAGTTCTTGAATTCTCCACCATTGTCACTTCAGATTCTGACAATAATAAGATTCTTTTGATTTTATATTAATTTAATGGCATTAATGATTAATTAACTAGCATTTGACTTTTCTCATAAAAATCGTACAAAAGAAAATTTAGAAAAGTCATCAACCATTACTAGGATGTATTTCTTACCTCCTAAACTTTCGGTGCGGACAGGATCCATGAGATCCATATGCATTAATTCTAAAATTCGAGAGGTAGCAAGAAAACTAGTCTTCTTATGTGGACTATGGAGTTGTTTCCTTTTTTGGCATGTTCCACATATTTCAGATGAAGACTTTCCTAGAGATGGTAAGCCACGCACTAAGCTTTTCTTAGACAATTTATCTAAATCTTTGTTGTTCATGTGGCCAAGGCGTTGATGCCACAACTCGCTTTTGTCAAGTGTAGCACTGTTGCAAATAACTTTTGGCTCAGGAAGAATGCAATAACAGTTATCAGCCGATCTCTCTCCACGTAATATACACTTTCCATTTATGTCAAGAATTGTACATCCTTTTCGTGTAAAATTAACGCGAAGATCTTTATTGCATAATTGGCTTATGCTAATGAGATTTGCTTTCAATCCTTCTACGAACAAAACAGCTTTTAATATTGGAAAACCAGATATGGAAATTGTTCCTTTTCCAAGAACACTAGATTTACTTCCATCACCAAAAGTAACAGCACCATCCTTGTTCTCAGATAAACTTGAAAAAGTCTTTATCTCCCGTCATGTGTCTAGAACATCCACTATCAAAATACCAATGGGTGGAATTTTGAGCTTTAAAGTCAGTATGAATCATATAACACTTAAGAGAGTCTTTCTGTATCCAAATTTGTTTGAGTATGGGTTGACTTTTCAAAGAAGTAACAGTGATAGTGTTTTTCTTGGTTTTCTTCTTTCTAGAATTCTTTTTAGTGGAAGACGCCCTTTCAAGACTTCTAATAAGATTTTTAGATTTATTAACCAAGTGAGCTAAGTGCTTTTCAAAGCTAGTCAAGTGACTATAGTTGGACTGTGAGTAGACATTTTGTGATCTCCTAAGTTGAAAGCAGTATTCTCTCAAGTGACCTTCATTATGACAATAAGTGCATAAGTATGGTTAAAAGTTCACTTTCTTTTGAGGTTGCTTAGGAGTGGAAGAATTACTTTTGGGATTTTGAAGTTTTTAAAAGAATTTTTTCAAAATCTGAGGTTTCACAAAGACAAGTTTTGTTTGAGATGTCGAGGGACTATATTTATCAAAACCTAATCTTGTTTTATTGTTGGAATATCGAACAAGTCCCATGAGAATTTTATCAAGTTTATCGGACCTATTACCAAAATCAACCTTAACGAATTTTGCCTTTTCCAAATCATTTTCAAGACTCTGAATTTTAGATTTCAGGCTTTCGTTTTCTTCAAAAAAAGTTTGTCTTGAGATTTCAACCTTAGAAATCTTAACCAAAAGTGCTTCTTTTTTGGATTTTAGGGAATCGTTCAAAGTTTCGCACTGTTTGAAGAGTTCCATTTTTTCATCAAATGTTTTAAGCTTTTTGGTGAGTTTGATGTTACTCTTCTTGGTTTTAACTATCTTATTGCATAGCTAGTCATAGGCTATACGGAGATCAAGTTCTTCTTTATTTTCATCATCAGAAGCATCAATAGATTCGTGAGACGAACTACATTCAGAGAGTTGTGCTTCTTTAGAAATTGAAGGGATTGATTGTTGCTCAAGACTAGCAATAAGAGCAGTAAATTACTGTTCTGCATGGGATTGCGACTCATTTTCATCATCACTAAGTGTAGCATTCATGGAGCAATTGGTTTGATTCGCCTTTCTAAGCTTATTAAGGTTGGTACACATTCCCAAGCATAGTGACCTTTCACATGGCATTCGTAACACTCGTTTTTCTTAACGCCGCTATTTCCACTTTGCTGCCTTAACCCTTGATTTCCTCTTTGATTAGATGGACCTCCATGATTATTGTTTCCAAAAGGTTTAGTTTGATGATTATTAAATTGCTTGTTCAACCTAAGGAATTTTCCAAAATTTTTAGTAATTAAGGCTATCTCATCATCGTTGGGTTCTAGGTCATCATCATCATTTTCAATTTCTAAATTTTGAGATTGTTGGACTTTGAAGGCAATGGTCTTGTCCTTCTTTTGGAATGATGATTTAAACATAACACCAGCTTCAAATATTTGAAGTGATCCAAGAAGTTCATTTTCTTTTAAGGCATTTAGATAGTTCCTCTCTTCTATGGCAGTGATTTTGGGAACAAACGTTTAGGTAAAGATCTTAGTATTTTCTTGACGACTCAATGTTCAGGAATTATTTCATCAAGATTGTACAAAGAATTTACTATGTCTTTTAGCCTGCTGTGAAATTATGTGATAGTTTCATTATCTTTCATCCTAATCATTTCGAAGTCGGATGTCAGTCGTTGAATTTTAGAGTTCTTTACGGTATTAGTTCCTTCATAAACAATCTCTAAAATTTCCCATGCCTCCTTAGATGTTTCACATGTGGCTATCTTTTTGAACTCATCCTCAGTGACATGACTTTGAATGGCGTTCAAACCATTAGAATTCCATTTGGCTAATTCAAGATCAATTGTGGCTAATTTAAGGATGGGTGCGGAAGACATCTCATCCTTACCTATGGTAACCAGAAAACTAGGTTAGGATCTCACTAGCAAATTAAGGGACTTCTTCTGATACCAAATGAAAAGCGATGCAGAAAAAAGGATTACCTAGTTGTGTTGAAAGATGGTTACTCAATAAAATTCATTTACTAAAAGTGAAGCATAATAATAAATTCTAGGTTTCTACCAATTTTAATTCTGAAACGTTGTTGCTCTTGTCTAGCATGCAGAAGAGAACAAACTAATTGAACACACAATTAACACCAGAATAAACGAGGTATCCCTACTTATGTAGGAATAATCCTCAAAAGCTTATTACTATAACACAAGAGTTTACAAACAACATAATCACAATTACAAACTTACAAAACTTGACTCACTTAAGAGCTGATGTAGTTTCCACCTCTGATGTGTATAGTTCCCGTCGAATCGCTTGAATTCAAATACAACGCATCACGCGCCTCAGACTCGTTCCGATTATCTTGACAACAAAAGGTTGAAGCAAGATTTTAGGATTTGTAGTTCTTTTTAAGGAAGAACTACTCTTTTGGCATGTGAAAATCAAAACTCTAGGTGGCTATTTGGTGAAAAATTTATTCTTTTTCAAAGACACAAAATGTTATGAATTTTTTTCAAAAGAAAAGCTTGTAAAAGATTTAGCTAAGCCTTGTATATATAGAAGTTTTTTAGGTTCAAAAAGGTATGCAACTTGCTTGAAAAATATCTTGAAATAAGCCTAGGTTCAATGTATTTTCGTGCCTTGAGATGTGTGAAGAAAGTTGTAAAAAGAAGGCAAGTGGGCAAGTGGGCAAGTGGATGAAAAATACAGCTCAGCAAGATTTACATGCCGGATCGGTATCGACTTTTCAGCATACCGGTCCGCAGTTGGAAAAGCAGGGAAGATTTAAATGCTGGACCGGTATTGGCTTTTCAGCATACCGATCCGCAACTGCAGTTTTCATCCAATTTTTACTGTCGGACCGGTATTTGAAATTGGTCATATCGGTCCGCAAAAACAAAAATTGCTATATTATTTTTGCTGTGTTTTGTACTTGATTAGAAGTATCCAAAACATTTTAAAGTTGGTTAAGGCTTGTCTAAAACATTGAATTTGATTTATTTTGAAGATTTCATGAAAGATTTTCATGATGAAAAAGGAGGAGAAATTCAGTTTGAACTTCTCTTTTGACTTGGTCAAAAGAAGCTTTTAGAAAATACTTTTTAGGAACCAATAAGATGTCACCACCTAAGTAAAGACTTTTCAAAAACTTACCAAAGTAATGTGAACGAGGTATTTAAAAATCGGTTATCCAGAAACTTGGAGTTTTTCGTGTGAGAAAACGAACGACTCAAACAAATTGCAATCATAGAAAAAAATTGTGTTTTTGTCGAAGGAATTAAACCAATAAAAATTTGACTTTGCAAGAACAACTCTTTTAGCGAAGGAGAAGTCAAATGATGATAGATTGTTGGCTCCTTCTCGCTCCATGTGGAATGAAAAAGGTGTAAGTCTTGTGAGTGATAGATGGAGCGACTCTCAAAGAAGGCCCCTTATTAACTTCATTGCTATTACGGATGGGAGGCCTTTATTTATTAAGGCTATGGATTGTTCGGGGGAAAGAAAATATGCTACTTTTTTTGCTAACTTGTTGATTTAAGTTATTGAAGAAATTGGAAGTGAGAATATCATGCAAGTCATTACCGATAATGCACACAATTGCAAGGCCGCGGGGCAAATCATTGAAGCCAAATTTTCTAATATTATTTGAACGCCTTGTGTGGTGCACACACTCAACCTTGCTTTGAAGAACATTTGTGCCGCCAAGAATACCGAGAGTAATGAGGAGACCTATTCTCTTTGTAGATGGATAACCGATGTTGGGGGGGACGCCGTTCAAATAATTTTTTATATTATAAATCATCAAATGAGACTTTCGATGTTTAATGAGTTTGTTTCATTAAAGTTGCTCTTAGTGGCTGAAATAAGATTTATTTCAATTATTGTGATGTTTAAAAGGTTTAAGTTAATAAAAAAGGGTCTCCAAAAAATGGTGATGAGTGACAAATGGGCTCTTTACAAAGAGGATGGCCAAGGAAAAGCAAGGTTCGTGAAAAAGAAGTTTGTGAACGATGATTAGTGGGAGAAAATTGACTATATTTTCTCTTTTACGGCTCCCATATATGATATGCTCCATTGTTGTGATACTGATAAGCCTTACCTCCACTTAGTGTATGATATGTGGGACCAAATGATTGAAAGAGTGAGGAAAGTCATTTATGACCATGAAAAGTTAAAGGAAGAAGGCTTTTCACCATTTTATCAAGTGGTGCATGACATTCTCGTCTCTCGGTGGGACAAGAATAACACCCCACTTCATTGTTTGGCACACTCACTGATTCTAAATTAAGTATGAAATTTCATTTTGGTAATTATTTTTACACTTGCTTTAGGACAAGAATAACACCCCACTTTTTTTTTCTTTCATTATTAAAATATTACAGTACGGAGTGGCTTAAAGAGGACCCTCATCGAGTACTTCCCAAAACGGATAAGGAGATATCAAATAGATGAGTAAAGTGTTTTAAGAAATATTTTTTGGACCTGGAGGAGCGCACTAAAGTTGGTATTGAATATATCAATTTCATAAGAAATAACGGAAACTTTAGTGATTTTGACGCCATGTCTAATAAGTATATGATGGAGCCTTTGTGTTGGTGGCTTCTCTACGGCTCTAGTGCACCTATGCTTCAAGCAATTGCATCAAAGATTCTTTTGCCACCATCATCCTCATCTTATGCAGATAGAAATTAGAGCACTTATTCCTTTGTGAATTTAGCGAGAAGGAATAGATTAACACCAAAATGAGGTGAAGACCTCGTGTTCATTCATAGTAACCTTCGACTACTCTCAAAGAAGACCGAGGCCTACACAATAGGAGATGGTGTAACGCCTCGAATCTCGTTAAGAAGATCTCTCCTCCAAGACTTTGTTTGTCACGGGTGCCGTACACCGATGGTAGTCTAACTACACATAATTCCTGTATAATAACATAAAATTTCACAATCTAAACAATGTGAATAGTTCAATTCCACAAAATCTGGCCACCTAAAGAATAAGAAATACAACAGCTAGCCTCCAACAAGGTCCCAAGTACAAATTTACAATCTCCACAGTGTATACAAAGTGCATTATTAAATGTGCAATGCGTGTGGCATTAACCGCATAACAAAGACGAGTTAATTACAATAACTCAATAAATATCCTATTGACAAATCCTAAGGGCTAAGGTACAGAAGCAGACAAAGAAGCGCGTCCTCCCTTTTTTCTTTTCCCTGGAAGAACTTGCAAAAGAAACTGGGTGAAGAAAAGGTGGGGTGAGTCGAAGGACTCAGTGGGAAACAAGTATTAAGTTTTGTGTGAAAATTGTTTTTAGAAATCTCTTTTCATAAAGCCATGGAAATTCACTTTGTATAATAACGAGAAATACTTCATTCAATCATAGAAAACCTATTTTATGTAATAATAATAGGAAATAGATCATTTTCTTCCATTTTATAGAATCAGGAGTATATACGAGAAAATATCATTTAAAACTTAGTGTAAAAACCAATCCCATCTCAATTAGAAATCCATGGCACAACATAAGTATTTTCTTTCAAAAGCTGTGAGCCGTAATCCTATGAGTACATAAAAACAAGTATGTATTTAGTGCCCTTTTAACCATCCGGTATGTAGGGCTTACACATTATTTTTCTGAATATCTCGTAAGTGTCTAATAGTACAACTAGGTCTGCATTTCGTGGCCTTTCAACCATTCGACATGCAGAGCCTACACATTATTTTTTCGTATATGGTTTCGAGTCTTGCACCCAGGAGCACTGTGGCCCAACTTCCGGCCCCATCCAATGAGACCAAACCCAGGACTAGGACCATTAATCATAAGCTAGTTTCATCGTATAATCGCAATATCAAATCAATCGGCTTGTACGAAAAACAATTGTGCCATTTCTATGATTTTCATAAATCAAATATAACTTTAGCTTACAACCGACGGGGAAATCTCATATAAACCATTCTATTTAATTCAACAACTCATCAATGATTGTTTCATAACATGAAAAATCACCACTTGAACCTTTAAAGATAAACTTTCACTTTCATAGTAAGAATCATCAACATTCGTATAGGTTCCAAATGGGTTTTTGCATAAATCAGGTAACCAGCTACAATCTCTCGTTTAAACATGTATTTTAATATATATATATATATAATATATATAAAGGCTATCCAAACCATTAAATTTAACTAAAATAGGAATTATCAACATATATAAAAAAATCCCCTTTTTAGATATGTTAGGTTTTCTATTAACATCAAGTAAAATCATAATAAAACAATTAGGTGATGTTTGGTATATGTTTTGAGTTGAGTTTTTAAAATATGGTGTTTGGTAGAATTTTGAAGTATGTTGAAATGTGGATTTGGTTTTTTTTTTAGTTTTTTTCAACCAACTAAAAATCTTATAAAAAAAATTCAAAAGATAGTCACAATGGATCTTATTTTATAGATCTCGACGAGTATGTTTTAAATATATATTTTTTATTTAATTTTGATTTTTGAATTTAAAGTTATGGTGTTTTAAAAAAAAAATTAAAGAGAGAAAGTAAAGTAAAATAAATTTTGAGAAGTGTGAAAGTAGAGTTGATTTTGAGTTGAGTTTTTAAAATTTGAAAAAAAAAAACAAAAATAAAGAGCCACCAAACAGGCCCTTAGGGGTTATTTGGTGGATGTTTTGAGTTGAGTTTTTAAAATATGGTGTTCGGTAGAATTTTGAAGTATGTTGAAAATTGAATTTGATTTTTGTTTGAGTTTTTTTCAACCAACTAAAATTCTTATAAAAAAATTTCAAAAAATATTCACAATGGATCTTATTTTATAGATCTCGACGAGTATGTTTTAAATATATATTTTTTATTTAATTTTGATTTTTGAATTTAAAGTTATGGTGTTTTAAAAGTTTTTTTAGAGAGAGAAAGTAAAATAAAATAAATTTTGGGAAGTGTAAAAGTAGAGTTGATTTTGAGTTGAGTTTTTAAAATTTGGGAAAAAAATAGATAGATACCAAACAGTCCCTTAGAAGTTGTAAAACTAAGTTTTAGGAGTAGATTCCCACCTCTACGAAGTTTATTTCTCGAGTTTGGAAGCTTGAATTGAGCTTATAGTCCCCTAGTCGCAATTTCTCCTTCGAACCTTAGCCATGGTGATGAAGGAGGTTAAAGATGATGATGAATAGTGTTAAAGAAGGTTGACTTGGTGTTGATTTAATGGAGTTTTCGGATGGTGAGGATGTGTGGGTGAATGATTCTTCAAATCACTCTTAAAAGTGCTCTCCATCTCTCTCTAGAAGCCTCTAGGCTTGAAGCTCGAAAATGGGTGTTTTGGTGTGATAAAATGTGAGAAAAACGAGTTATAAGTAGTCAAAATGGGCATGTACCAATGAGTAAGATCGATCTTAGTCTGGGTAAAAAGTGCACTGGTCTGTTTTCTTAACAATTTCTGTTGAGTAAGATCGATCTTACTACGGGCAAAAAGTGCACTGGTTTATTTTCTCACCAATTAATAAATATGCAGGCCACAAAAGAATTAAATTATTAATTCTTACATCTCTGGCATTAACTAGATTATGAGATTTAGTGACTACAACAAAAGATTTGAGGCTAGGAAACATATATACTGTATACTCTTTTAACATTTAAACAACATTTAGTGAGGCACTTTAATTATTTTTAAAAATGGTCCTAACCACACAAGGGGGAAGAGGAGAGGGCTTTTGAACTTGACACTTAATAAAAAAAAAGACATCAAAGAAGTGTAACACTGATAAATGCTCAAAATTGTAATTTAAACCCTCAAATAATATTTTGTTACTATATAATTAATGTTTAAATTATGGAGAAATAATATTTATTTTGTCTTTTTGTAGGGAATAAATAAATTATGATAAAAAGTTTAAAAATGTGAAAGAAGTCAATTAAACATAAAAAAGAAGGTAAAGAAGAAAAAACATTCCAATTTAATATTCTCTCATAATTCGAATACAATTCTTTATTCTCTCTCTTAATTAGAATCATAATTGCACTCATAGTTATTATTTCTTCTACAATTTTAGTTTCCTAAACCTTTTAAACTTCTATCTCTTATTACTATATATAGATCCATTCTCTAGAGCTAAAAATATAGAAAAAAATAGATAGAGATATATAGTTAAAATATAGATATTATTAGAGAGTTCTAGAGAGAAAAAATCCTCCATATACTAGTTGCCGTGCGGCCGAAGTATTGAAGGTGAAGAAGTGTACAGTGTAAAGCCGTGTGGTACACGTTAGTTCGAGCATCATAAATAGGGACGCTTTCTAATTTTCTATAGTTTGTATTCAAGTACTTTAAGATAGTGTAAAGCCGTGTGGTACACGCTAGTTCGAGTATCATAAATAAGAACATTTTCTAACTTTCTAATTTTCTATAGTTTGTGTTCAAGTACTTTAATTTTAATGATAAATTATTATTTTATTTGAATGTGTTCTTTATTTAATATGCTTGACTAAATTATCTTCCAAAGAGGAAGGATGAAACCGCCATAGATGTAATGGGATTAATTTAATTCTAATTGATTTTTAAATATTCGTCCCGAATGAAAATAGATGTTAAAATTACCATTATTATAACGTGTGTTTTCTTTCTAGTACTTTAATTGTTTTTAAAATAAGGGAAGGATCTCTTGTGATCATCAAATTGGGGATGCAGGCGATGATTTTGAATTTGTTTATATAGTATGGATGAATATTAAAAATATAATTAGATATTTTTTTGTTTATATCCATGGTGGTGGATTCTTTTTCCTTCGAATTTCTTATTATTGATTAATTGTTTGCTAATATTTGATTTCGAAAAACTTTCTTACTTTTAAGATATTAATTTCGATTTGGATTGACTCTTACTTATTCGCTATACTAATTTAATTATTTTACACAAAAGTAGGGTTTTATTATATTTAAGTACAGAATTAAGTAACGACAAATTAATTTTAAAAATTCTCCTTAAATCAAACACTGTACAAAAAACAATGGCGTACAACCTATCTTTATTTGTTTGGATGATTTAATTTATTTATTTAAGAAAACAAGCATCACAGATAATAAAATAAATTTAAATTAATGAGAAATATATTCCGGATCAAATATTTGAACAAGTTACGATTGCAAAGTATTGTTTATTCAGTTTAATACATAAAAAAATTCCATGATCCTTCGAATATTGTTTTTACATTTTAAAATTTTAAAAAAAAATAGTGTGATAAGTAGGGACCAACTTTTTCATTTGTACTTTCATTTCTATTCACCTTCAATTGAGCAACTAAAATCAGAAATGCTTTCTCACCAAACTATCCATTTAAAAAACTTACAATTAATAAATTAAAAATTCCATAATATAACATGAAAAATCACAACTGTTTCTCATATTATTTTCAGTTTAGTTAGTATTAAAACATTTCAAACTTAGTAATTCGTTGCTTGTCAACAAAATTTATATATGATTTTATTAGTTAATTTCCTCCAATACATTATTTGTAACATATATCACCAAATAAACGTGATAAGTTTTAAGTTCGTAAACTATTTAAAATTTGTGTAAATATATTATACGTACATCTTTTATAATCTAATTTTTTTATGAGAATGGTTGTATGAGTTGCATGATTGTTGAAGTGAGCATATATCTTATGAGTAATGAAATGTATGGCAAAGCAATGTGCTCACACAATTTTCCTTTTCTATTATCTCAAAAAGAGAGTACTGGGTCTTATTTTAGATGTTACCAAATTGTTCCCTTTATATTCATATTCTTCATTTTGTTAAGATGAGTTAGTGTCTTGATTTTCTTTATGAGAAATAACACAATTTAAATTATAAAGTACACACAACTTTTTGTCCCTCAAATGCGGACTTTTTGTCCTTTAAATGCGGACCAATCATTTTAAGGTGATAAATAAATAATTTTTTTGATGAAACTAGGTGAATATGATTTTAATTATTAGTAGATCAACTCTACCAAATTTCATCAAAAAATTCAATCGGGATGAGGATTAACTAAAAAGTTGATATATATGTGCGTTTCTGACGGTTAAAATTTAAGATGTTTAATTAGCTAACCCACTTTCCAGTTGACTTTTTTTGATGAAATTTGGTGGAGATGATCTACTACTAATGAAGATCATCTTTACCAAGTTTAATAAAAAAAATCATTTATTTACCCCCTCAAAATGATTAGTCCTCTTAAGATCTTTCTCCTATATATATATATATTAAGTGAGCTAGTTCGTTCTATGATTAAATAGATTTTTTTGGAAGGTTTTGAATATTTTGAAACGGTTAATCTTATTTAGTGAAAATATCTTAAAAATAAGGGTCACCCGCCTTTTAAGTAGAGATTAATAACCATTAACAGAGAAGGGACCATACTTACTATGTTGAAAGGCAGGTAGCTATCTTATTTTTAAGAAAGATTTGTAGATTAAATTTGATGTTTCCCATTTTAATCATGTGATTGTTTTGCTTTTAAAAAGAAAATTTATTTATGTAGTCAACATGTTTCATACTCAAGACTGGTCATGGTATTAAAAAATCAAGATTTTACCACTAAAATATAACATATTTTGAAAATGAGGCAAAAG
Organism: Lonicera japonica; assembly: GCA_021464415.1. Taxonomy (NCBI): domain Eukaryota; kingdom Viridiplantae; phylum Streptophyta; class Magnoliopsida; order Dipsacales; family Caprifoliaceae; genus Lonicera; species Lonicera japonica. Next base: position 29,571,033 of record CM038469.1, on the reverse strand, counting down.
GTCTTGTGTGATAATATTTTTCTTAAAAAAAATTAAGAAATAATATTTTTATGAAATAAGGGCCTCTTTTTTTAAAAAAAAAATATGAAGTAAGGGCTTGTTTATCAATTGTGTTTTAAAATAAGGTTTTGACCAAAATTTTGTTTTGTACAAACTTAGTTTTGCAATCAGAAAAATTTAATGCAAATTGTTTTGCATAATGCGTTAAATTTTTTAACTAGTATTTTTTATGTGTTAACGTCAAATAAACCCAATGCATGGTAATGTATTAGAAATCAAGGAGTGCAAACTTAACTTTACATAATTAAAAAAAAAAAAAAAAAAACTATGATGTATGTATTATTAATAAATGAGTTTAAATTTATAACTTGTAAAAATAACTCTAAGCTAAGCCAATTCAACACTTAGATATAGTAATATACTAAATAGCATGTAGTGCAAACTTAATTTTGCACGATACCATAAAATATTACAATTTGAAAATCTATCGTAAAGTTAACGTTACACGTACTCCTTTTGGAATTTGGTCAAAAATAGACCCTCAATTTACAAAAATATTATTCACCAATTCTTTTGTGGAAAACTTTTTCAAAAAAGCCTCATTTTCCAATATCCCATAACACATTTAAATTTGTAGTTTTTCATGTTTAATACAAAATTGTTGCTAAACAAACAACACACATATATCACATGAACTTCGGTAACTAGTTTTTTGTATACCCTCATGAAGAGAGGATCAAGGATTTTATCATGGGGGTGGGCTAACATTAACTTTGCGGATCAATATATATATAGACAATAAAAAAAAATTCCATTCCAATCATGATAAACTTTACATTGAAATCCTTACAAAATTTATACCATTCAATAGAAAAAATTATCATAATTTTCATTTAAAAAGAAAAAACTACATTTATTTCGGTGTGAGTTTTGACTTAGCACAGTGCAAATTTGAGGTAAAAATATCTATTTTTTAGCACAAGCGGCAACATTATCAAACTTGTGATAAAATCTCAATTTAACAGTTCTACTTTGATTTATTACTTCTTTTGTATTCACTAATTTTTATTTAATTATTAGTCAAAAACACAACTTATTTATTACGTATTAATTTTGTACTAATAGAGAAATGACTTTAACATTGCGATATTCTAAAAAGAAAAATAAAAAACGGAAGACATACCATATTAGCCTTAGGAGAATTAATCAAGGAAAGGAGATGGATTTTCTTTCTTTATCTAAAGAAATAAAAGAGAGTGCATTATCAGTGGTATAAGATTGTTACTGAGACAACCTTGGGTCGACTTGGAGCTCTCAAGGTCAAACCCTGCGTTCTCAAAATAATGTTTGGCCAGCGACAACCACGAATCGCGAGCGGGGATTAGTCGAGGTGCGCGAAAGCTGGCTCGAACACCCCGTGGAGAACCAAAAAAAAAAAATGAGGGGTGCAAATTTTTATAACATTTGGCAAATGAACTCTAGACATGATCATGAAAGTGGGGGAAATAATAACGCTCACGTAAAAGTTGGACAACAAATTGTAAACTGGGCCAAGATGTGAGAATTACTACTGCTGGTTTTGTTTACATTACCAAGAGGTGAGCTGCAGCCGAGCTGAATCCCCCTTAGATCCGCCCGTGACAGTCATATATCTGCATGTCACTCTAGTAGTTAAAAAAGTTCTTTTTGTATGTATACCCATAATCAATCTTGATCGCATTAAATTTATTAACTCTTTGAATCAATGAACTTCTCATAGTATCATTTTCTTCACTTTTGGAGTGAGTTAGATTAGTGATAAAGGCGTTCACTCAAATTTAGAAGATCTCAAGTTCGAGTTTAGTTCCGCGACTTGTTTAGGGTGGGGAAGGTGTTTTAATTTGTTATTTGTAATTAAAGGAAGAGATTTAGATTTCAATGTTTTTGAAAAAAAAAAAGGTTGCTATTTGCATTTGCAAGTACTATATTATATACATACATACATACATATATATATATATATATTGGACGGTCCGTTTTTGGAACGGACCAAACTTTACGGATTAGTCTTTTTATGACGCTTTTTCGTCCTAAAAATATTTGGGGGGTGTTTTTAATTTTACAACGCAAAACCGTTATAAAAAAGATCAGTTCGTACGAACTGGTCCACACTTGATCCTTACCATATATATATATATATATATATCTCCCGCTTCTACTTTTAAGGGTACTCTAGAATGAGGTCATGCATGTGTTGAAATTTTATTTTAAATAATATTTTTATTTTCAAAGTATGAAAAACTATTTCGAAAGTTAAGTGCAAACCAAAAGTCCTCTTCTACATAATATACAATGATAGATATAGCATTGTCTGGTAAGCCTTCCCACGACCATATTTGACATGACGCATTTATTCTTGTAACAACCCAAAATATCATATAATAGTAGTGTAATGATAATATCATTGGTATATATGTGAAAATAATTAATTTAATTTATAACTTGGGTTAATCATTTTGGGTGAGAACTTGAGTAGTTACACATCATATTAGATCGGACACAGGACGACTATTATATTAATATGTGGATATCGTGGGCTGTGTTTGTGAGGCTAGCGGTGATCCAAAATCCCTAGACTCCTAATTGCCATTTTGATAGTGTAATGAGAATATTCTTAACATATATGTGGGTGTAGTGAACTTAAATTATAACTCGCACCGGCCAATTTAGAAAAGAATTCGGGTGGTTACAAACAAACCACCCCCCTCACCCACCCTCAATTTTTAGGGATTGGATCCTCTAAAGTCAACAAGTCCACTGTAGAGGTAAAGTAAGAAAAATCTATGCCGTCCAAACAAAATAAATGGCTAGAAAACTGACACGTCAATTGATTACTTAAAAGGACTAAAAACGTAGTCGTTCCGACAACGGAAACAATTGACTCCGTCTTCCTTCTGTTCCTTAAGTTTTTGGCTTTATGCAAAACCCAAAATCCATACAACAGAAAGATACACCAATTATCAGTCAAACTAAATTTTCTAATGTGAAAAATTATATATCCTATCCGCCTCAAACCATTACACCTGTTAAATTATACAACACAAGAAATAGAGAAATTATATTAATGAGCAAGAATTCCATAATGGATTACATTGTTACAATCTTTTTCATACATTTACAATGGAATTGACATGAATATATATACAAGTAAAGAAGGAAACAAGAAGCCTAAAATGAGGAAGAAAGGAGGAGACAAGGAGGGAAACATGGAGGAGAGAATAAAGGAAAAGAAGAGAAAAGAAGAATAATTCTAAGCTTTAATAATTACAAATAATAATGCTAATTTATGTTGGAGAATATCATCATTCAATATCATCATTTCTAACACCCCCCTTCAAACTCAAGGTGGCAAATGGGCGGTCAGCTTGAGTTTGGAAAGCAAATCCTGAAAGCGTCCTTTTACTACATGAGATGATCTCCAACAAATTGGAAAACTAGATCTAGAACATAATGATTATAATTACATAATTAAAGAAATTAAAGAACAAAACATAATGAATACGGAAGCAGTGGAGCATGGAAGCAGGAACATGGAGGCATGTGTGCAGGAGCATGGAGGCATGTGCTTAGATCTACTTTAACACCCCCCCTCAAGCTGAAGGAGGCTCTTAGGGATCCGAAGCTTGGATACGAGAAAATGGAATTTGGTTTTGGTTTTGGTTTTTTTTTTTTTTTTTTTTTTTTTTTTTTGACATGTTCGATGATTGACCGGCAGACGGAACGGCGGTAACGGCGATGACGGGAGCCGACGGAACGACGAGGTCCGGTGTAGAATTTTCGGAGGAAAAAACTTGATCTGAATACGCGAGCAGTACGTATAACAGTAACAAGAAATTGAATCAGAATACTTGGAGGTGCAGCGAAAGGCGACCCGCCGAAAATATTAAATTGAAGAGATTGAATATATATAGATATGGTTTTTTTTTTTTTTTTTTTTTTTTTTTTTTTTTTTTTTTTTTAGAGAGGTGGAAGAGTAGCAGTGGTGCTAGTAGTCAATGATGGCCCTTTCTTTGGTTTTGGTTTTAGAGAGATAAACTGAAGTTTTGATATGAGAGGCGAGAGGTTTCCGAGGGTGTTGGTGGTGCGGAAGGAAGGAAACACACATTATTGAGATAAAAAAGAGAAAGGCGATGGATTCTGAGAATCATCAGCACCAAAATTCAAGATATCAGTGAAGTTAGAAGCAGAGAGCGAATTGTATCCTATATCTCCTAAGGTAGTCCAATCCGGAGTCATTAATCCGGCAACCTCCGCAACAGAACTAATTTGAGGAGACCCCTTTGAGAAACCATCCAAAGCAACTTGGTAATCTGACAGAGTCGGATATGCCGGCATATCCACTGCTGTCAGAGGATCCCCGTGTTCTGAAAGATTCACGGTCGGTAGATGGATATCAGGGGTTGATGAAAGGAGCTTTAAAAAACTTTTGTAGTGAGGATGCTCCAACAAATCTTCCTGGGTCGGAAGAACCCCAGGTTCTAGAGGATTCTCTGAGGGGCCAGATGGAGAAGCGAAGGAGCCTGGTGGGTGAGCAAGGGAGTCGGATGGATTGGCCCTTGAGGAACTTGCAGGAGGGTTAAAGGGGCCAGGTGGAGAGGCAAAGGAGCCGGATGGGTGAGTAAAGGAGCCGGATGGGTAGGCAAATGACCTGGAGGCTGGAGATTTCTCCGGCAGTTTTCCAGTCGAACGGTGGCGGCGTCGACCAGAGCCGGATGGAGAAGCGAAGGAGCCTGGTGGGTGAGCAAGGGAGTCGGATGGATTGGCCCTTGAGGAACTTGCAGGAGGGACAAAGGAAAATGACGGATTAACCCTGGGAGACTCGCTGTCCAGTCGAGCCTCCAACGCCGTCATTCGTGACTGCAGAGCCTCAAGCTTTTGATCAAGAGAGGTAAGGAGGGCAGCGCATCCACCAGCAGGATTTAGGATTCTTGCCTTAGCTTCAAAGAGAAACGAATCGAGAGTTTCACGATGTTTGTGATCCGGTACGTGTTGTAAAAAGAATTCAACACTTTTTACCCCGAAAACGGAAAAGATTGTGTGATAATCTCGACGATGATACGCATTTGGAAAGATTTTAACTGATTCACAAGAAGGAGGACAAGCTCTGCGGCGAAAAGAGCAGGCAGGACATGGAGTACCTCGCTGGCGGATGCTGATCGACATGGCTGTTTGTATTGGATTTGAATGGGAGATTTGCAGTGAGGATGGTGCTATTGGGTGATTTGCAGTGAGGATGGTGTGTTTTGATTTTAATGGCAGGAAGCTGGTGAAAGGGTTAAAGGCGCCGATCTCGAAATTTGAATTTCGAATTTCGAGGTCGGAGCAAAAAGATGTCGGCATTTGATGATGGCGAGGGTCTGGAGTTTACGGAATTTGCGGGTTGTCGGTTATGGTATGGATTAGGGGTTGTCGGTTATGGTATGACTGAGGAAATGGACGGTGTTGCTTGGGATTGACGGAGGAGAGAATCGGGAAGTTGAACGAGTGGATGAGTGGTGCAATGAGATCAACGGCTCTTGATGTTAGAATAGGAAAATAAGAAGGTTTAGGGGCTAGAATAGAAATATCAGAAAGTACATGGGTGAAATTGTAAATATATCTGACGGTGTCTGGAATATTCCGTCAATTCTGACGGCAAGCAAACGGCGTTAACCGCTGACGTGGCTGACACGTGACTGACACGTGGCGCTGACTGGATGTCACGTGGCGGACACGTGGCGCTGGCTGGATGCCACGTGGCGCTGGCTGGATGCCACGTGGCGCTGACTGGATGTCACGTGACGGACACGTGGCGCTGACTGGATGCCACGTGGCGCTGACTGGATGTCACGTGGCGTACACGTGGAGCTTGTGTGTCAATGATGTGGCAGTTGCAGTTTGTAAGGAAATAGAGGAAAAATAAAATGCTATTAGTAGGAATCGAACCTTGCACTAAGCTGTGGTTACCTGATGGTCTTGCCAGCCAGGCTGAATGCTTCAATAATAATTATTTGGACGTGGTTTTATTTGAACAGGTTTGCTGCGTAAAGTCTGATTCGAGTAGTGTTTGGAGGCGTATTTGATTTGTTTGATAATGGTGATAGGTGTGGTGGCTTGGTGGCGAGGTTGTGTGGTGGCTGGTGGTTGGTGGCGAGGTCGTGGTGGCTCTGATACCATGTTAAATTATACAACACAAGAAATAGAGAAATTATATTAATGAGCAAGAATTCCATAATGGATTACATTGTTACAATCTTTTTCATACATTTACAATGGAATTGACATGAATATATATACAAGTAAAGAAGGAAACAAGAAGCCTAAAATGAGGAAGAAAGGAGGAGACAAGGAGGGAAACATGGAGGAGGGAATAAAGGAAAAGAAGAGAAAAGAAGAATAATTCTAAGCTTTAATAATTACAAATAATAATGCTAATTTATGTTGGAGAATATCATCATTCAATATCATCATTTCTAACAACACCATCATCTATCTTTAACTTCTCCCCATTTTCTTTCCCTATATCATATGGATTTTCCTTCACGGCCCGAATTAGTATTAGATCCGAAATTCCCTCTTTCTGGTTTGGGGTTTTGATGCAATAAATAAGGAAATACAATTGTAAGGACTGATACTGGGATTAGTGTGTATTTTTGTCAAATCATTTATGCTTAGTTGGCAAAGAATTAAAAGAAATTGATGAAATTGATAAGGAGAAAGATTCAGATTATGTTTCTTTCATTCATATTTCTCTGCTATGAGGAAAAATGGTGAAGATGTGAAGTCGCAAGTGAGTAAGGGCCCGTTTGGTTGTCCTTGAAATTGCGAATTAGATAATTCACAACTAAGTAATTTACAAAATTTTCATTTATTAGTGTTTGGTTGTGTAAATTGAACAATTGTAAATATGGTAATTCTAGTTGATTCACAAAAACTCAAATTAAGTCATTTCAAGTAAAACTTGAAATTGCCTAGTTCTAGAATTAGATAATTCATTATATCTCTATTTTTTGAGAAGATCTAGTTTCTATCCATGATGTTGATGCATCTAGACAAAATTTTAAATAACATAGAATAATAAAGAACATGATTTTATTCTAACAATCGAAATTTCTCGTTTAAGTTTTTCAAACACTACTTGAATTGAAATTAAATTATTCATAAATGAGCAAATTCACAATTATTCAATCGAAAATTAACTAATTCTAAAATTAGTTAATTTACGCAACCAAACGGGCCCTAAGTGAATTTCAAGTCAGAACAGATGCAGGAATATAACATAAGAGATGAAGGACAACAAAAAAATTCGTGGGGAAGAGAAAGGAGAAAATGGAACCAAAACGGCGTTATCCTCTTCTTTTCAAAACAACGGAGTAATAATGCAATTTTAATTCCCCAAATGACGTGTCTAAACATAAGTCGTTGATAACAAATCAACGATGGAGACAAATCTAACTGCACCGTGCAGTCCATTCATCAAACTGTAGAGGAGCCAAATCCCAATTTTTATCCTACTCCAGTACATCATTTTTTTACACGTATTGGAAAATAAAGATTTTGAAATAATACTGATGTAAGCTTCATAATTTATAACTATGATGTAATAGTGTTATTATTTAATTAAGCGATGCTACATTTATTGAATACTATTACTACTTACTTTTATAGACATGTATTACATGAGTTGTATATTTATAAAATATAATAAGAGAAGGGATGTATAATTTACATGATTGTTGAGACGAACATATGTTTTAGGGTAGAAAACAAGAAAAACACTTAAGTTTGGGAGTATAGCACTCTTGATCCTAAGAGCAACTCCAACCCAAAACACAAATTTGATGTTGTTTTAGCACAAAAATGGTGTCATTTTTATACTATATATTTTTTTCAACTCCAACCACAACACTAAATATAACACCAAAAAGTATGTTCTCTCTAAAAATAGAATATTCTCTTTATTATTCTATTATTTTATCAAATCATACATAAATTTAATTAGAATAAATTATTTTTTTTAATAAAACAAATTATTAATATTGCTAATTAAAAAAAATAAACTAAAAAATTTAAATTAGAAGTATAAAAATGACCTAATTGATATTTATAAGTAAATAATAATAAAGATAAAAATTGAAAAAAAAAGGGGGGGGGGTGTCGTGAATGAACAGTGTCACACCAAATATGGTGTGGCACTGTAGACAGCACCAAAAATGGTGCCAATTTTGATGCATGGTTGGAATAAAATGGTGTCAAATTTACACCAAATTTAATGTTTTGGTGCATGGTTGGAATTGGCTTAATATTTGAATATTTGCAGGCGTACCACCAAAGTTATTTTTCACTACAATTTTAACCATCCGTCCATTAAATTTAACGAATAGCTTGTGTGGTAATCCAATTAATCCAACTTGGCAAAAATATCATCCAATTAATTCAAGCGTGGCTAATGATTAAACATTTAGCATTAACAGATATCAACCCCGCTAAATAGTTAATGCCGAATTTAAATTATTTTTTTATACAAATATTTATATTCAGAGTTTCATTTAAAATAAAAAAAAATATCATTTTTAAAACTTATATTCAACATTCAGCATAATCAATATTTAACAATCAAAAGTTTAAAAAAAAAAAAACACTTACTCAATTCATATTTAACGAATGTATGTGTATTAAATTATGCATTGCAAATCACAACAGAATGCCTATTTACTAGCCATTTTAAGTTCAAAACCAGGCAGCTCCGGGTCGAGCCCCGGCAAATGCCGAATATTTGGTGGACAGTAATTAGCACTTTTGGCAAAATGAATTAATCGAGGTGCGCGAAATTTGAACGGAAGACCTGGTATAAAAATAAGGGTGATGTTATATACACCCCTCTTTTGTAGCCAGAACACCACAAATTTGAAATAAGGTTTTTTTTTTATAAGGGCAACTAAAATATTAACCATTCGGTGTTGTGGCTATAAATTAGGAGTTTGGTGCCCCCAATACATAACATACAAGTCGGTAGCAAGTTGCCGACTTAAATGTCATCATTCGATGGCAGTTTACCGAGTTTGAGATTAAAATTTGGTAACCTTTTACTGAGATCAAATGTTAGTGAAATATTTTTAAAAATTGACTCGGACAAAGATTGCCGAATGTCAAGTCGGTAGAAGGTTACCGAATCGAATGTCGAAATTTAGTAACAAGATACCGACTCGGTGCTTAAATTTGGGGTTTCACCATACGGGGTTGGTTGCCCAAATACAAAACATCTAAGTCGGTAGCATGTTGCCGACTTCAAGGTCAACATTCGGTGGCAATTCATCGAGTTAGAAGTTAAAATTCTGTAACCTTTTGCCAAGATCAAATGTCAGTGAAATATTTCTAAAAATTGACTCGGCCAAACTTTGTTGAATGTTAAGTCGGTGGAAGGTCACCGAATCGAATGTCGAAATTCGGCGACAAGACACCGACTTGGTGCTTAAATTTAAGGTATTGCCATAATTATTATTGCAGTGTTAAAGATAAATTGGTGTTTTGATTACAAAATCGAAGTGCCTGTACCATCACCCTAAAAATAATTAAAATTAAGTTATGCATCGAGTCGATGGCACCTTGAAGTTCTTGGCACAAGAGTTTCCAAAAAATCCGAAAATGTAACTTGTACGCGACAAAAGAGATTCGATAAAGAAATTTTTGCACCATTTTCAGTTCCGCTAACCTGGTTCAGCTCCAACTCGATTAATAGTTTCATCAATCAGACAAAGAAAAATGGCGGACAAGCCGAGCAGAGGATTGGTGATATACGGAGATGGAATGGCTCGATTCATCGAACAATCATTTCTTGAAAATAATCTTAATTCCTTCGCCTCTCTATCCTCCTGTGGCTTCTTATCTCTTCCTCACTCTCCTCCATCAGGTTCTCTCTTCAATTTTACTTGCAATCTTCATCTCCCATTATTGTTATGCTTTCTCCTAAATATATACATATATCTGCAATTCTATGTTTTACAGTTTGCCTAATGAGATTGGTTCAGTGATTTTCTAATTATGGGCAAGTGCGATTGTTTGTGTGCTCGAGTATAATTAATTATTATGATTTGAGTTTTGGGTTTTGAATCTCCAAAGAGGGGAATAAAGGGGCTTTATGGTCAGATTAAGGTATGACTTCAGGCTATTTTGGTTCTTTGAAAACTCAATTTAGTAGAAACCTTTTCCAATGTAAAAGAGTTTTCGTGTAAATGAAATATAAATGCGTGTTTGGTTGGTATTAAAAATGATGAAAATCAGTTAAAGAATATGAAAATATAAGTGAACCACCCAACAAAAATGATGAAAATCAGTTGTACTGCCTTTTGGCGTGCGATTAATATGATCAAAATTTGGAAAACAGTGCAAACAGGAATCACTGTCTTTTCATTTACAGTACCAACTACACACTATCTTACATTTTCCTGGCAAACCGAACCCTCTGGTAGCATTTACACTTGATCAAAGACATCCAAAGTGTTCAAGGAGTTGTATTAGAAACGGGGTGTTTACAATAGAACAAAATGATACCTATACTTTGTCTGGTACCCATATTGTTTTTCTGAAGTTGAATGTATTAGTGCATCTTACCTGACTTGCTTATACAAATTGTTGGCGAAAGTGTTATCTTTGTGATCAAGAGTGGTGCTTAGTGAGATGATTGCTTTTGCTTGGGTTTAGATTTGATTGTGAAAGGTTAGGAGTAAGGAAAAGGAGTGCAGTTTTAAAGACATTGCAGAAACTTACAATCATTTTTATGATGGGAATTTTTTAGATCTTGTCCTGGATTGGAATGCTCGGGGAGAAGCAAAAGGGGTTGATATATCATATATTGTTTAAATTCGGTAATTTTTTTCTTCTTTTTAATGGTCATCTGAAACTGGAGATTTGGGGCTTCTTCAGAATTAGGAAGGGGGATCCTTTATCCCATTTCCTATTCATTATTTGATCAGAATGGTGGATAGGCCATGTGATGATCATTTCAAAGTTGGGTTTCACTGGGAGGGAGAGTGTGATTATTACTTCTAAAATGTTCAGGCGATACCCTTTTCTTGTATTTCCCTTACAGTGGCAAAGAGAATTGAAAAATGAGAGATTTCTAAGAGGAAGGAGTGTTTTCTTCTTTTTCTCGTGGGGGAGGGGGGTGGGCGGAATAAATCTTGTTAATTAGAAGTCTGTGCCTAAGTCAGCTGGAGGGGAAATTTCATAATTTGGAAGTTGGCTCTTATAGAAGATGCTTTTTTCCTTTCTTTTATTAGGAGTATGATATTTATGCCAATAAGTTGGATTTCATTGTGGTCAAATAATGACCTTTTCAGTGTACACAGCGGGGGGTGACAGATTTTGGAATATTTGGGTGCTTGGACTTTATTTGTGCTTTTTATTCCCTAGGCTCAAACGTTTGTCCCTTTTCCTAGTGACTCAATTGTATCTATGAGTTACTCGAATTAGTCTTGTAACTTATCTTTTAGAAGAAACATTAACAATGGGGATTTTGATGATTATGTCTTTGTTACGTCTTGTGGAGGGTTTCCTCTTGTGGAGTTTGATGATTATATTCAAATCTTTCTGCCAGTGTTTTGAATATATCATATATCGAAGGATTTTTCATCAAACATTCAAATTTTTGCATGGATGGAGGCAATGTAAAATAGAACGCTCATCTTCAATACATATATGTATATATAGGAAACACTCATCTTTATCGCTCCCCTTCAATAATCACAGCATCTCATCTATCTACTATATTAAAACCCCAAAAGGCTCTTTTATATGGTAAAGCCCTATCACATTTTTTCCACTTTGACCATGTCAACATTTTTTGGGCAAACAATACAGACATACGTAAGCAACAAGACTTGAACCCTTCACCCTTGCTTATACAAGGGTTGAACAATTCATTACAATCAAACAACTTTTTTTTTCTTTTTTTCATGTTTATTTCGGTGACACATCTCCAAGTTGTACACACATTGTGTGTGCACAAGAATCTAGTTTGGAATTGTTGAATTGTTGGCCCAATACCTAACAGCTTAATCTTTGGGCGAGATGGTTTCTAACATGGTATCAAAGCTTAGTTTCCTGGGAGGTCCAAGGTTCAAGCCTCGGCACCTCCATCCCCCGTTTGTTAATCCAAAATTCGACTGGTTCCTCACTTGGTATCAGAGCTCAGGTTTTGCAAGGTCTCGGGTTCGAATCCTCCCGCACCTTTGGTTTCGTTTGTCTCTCCACGTGCGAGTGGGGGTCACACGTGTGGGGGAGTGTTGAAGTGTATGATATACATTGTTGGCCCACTACCTAACAGCTTAAGCTTTTGGGTGAGATGGTTTCTAACAGGAATGATTGCAGGCAAATCATTGTAAAATTTGAGAAGTATTTTGTATTTTATTCTCTTTTTGAGGCTGTTATTTTTCTTCTTTTAATTAATATCTTGCTTCCTTTTATTTGTGTCTGATGGAATTCTGGTCCATCTCTTTTCGTGTCTGTGTCCTCCTTCCTTGCCCACTCTAGTTGTACTCAAGTGTCCAGTTTGTCAAGCAAGCGGGTTGCTGATGTGGGGGTGGCAATATTGAAAATATTTAAGGCTAAGAATTAAAACAAGAGTGCGATTGAGAGTGTAACAGTGGAAGTGCGAGTGTGAGTGTGATGCCAATGCATTAGTTCATACCGAAGGATTAGGATAAGAACTTCTACTTTTATATATCTTTCCTAATAAAAGTTCTCTTATACTGCTAAAAAAACAAGAAGTTACAATGAGTACACCTCATTACATTGGTGTAGAAAAGGAGGATATGGCTATTTTTCAATTTATATTTATGGATTATATTTTGTCCATGTCATTGTATCACGTTCTGGTCCAGCCCAGTAAGACACCATTTTCACTTAACTGTTATGGATTAATATTACAATTCTTGGCATTGAAAAGTGATTGCTTTGAACAGAAAAAACTTTGTTGCAGGGCTTTTCCATTTTGCTCTTCAAAACCATTTTTATACATTTGCATGGCTCGTCTACCATATTTTGGAATTTACTTGGATATTAGATTGCAGAAAGCGAGGAAGGAAGAACCATTAGAGAGTTTGCGGAGCTAGTGGATTCATGTGAAGCTTATAACAAATTTGTGAGACGACATATCCTATTACTATTGCAGTTTCCTTGTCAAGTATAATTTGATGGCTCATATTTTGGTTTTCCAGATAGCTTTTGCTAAAGAAGATGGTCAAGAGAAGCCTTTGATGCCAACTATATCGGAGAGGTACTTTTTGCTTCTGATTTTTGTAGGATAAAATAACAGTGCTTTTGATTGCAAGCATGGAAATAGCTAAAAAGTAATTCAATGTTTTGGTGTATATTTACTGAATGTGTATATTTCCAACTTTTGGTATTTGATGATTTCTTGCCTAGAATTCAACTTCCTACCATAGAGGTTTTTTTTCATCCAACCTAGAATTCTTTTTTTGTTATTTTGTGGGTTTGGGGGGTAACATTTGAATTTTGGGTAGTTCTGCTAGTTGCAGTTATACTTTCCCCTGTGAACTTGACAATCAAACACAGCTAATAGATGAATTCGATTATCTACTTGATATGCATGTAAAACATCTCCAAACAAAGTTTTTCCTTGTTTACTTTCAGATTTATGGGAATGAGAGCTGCAATAGTTACAAACAACTCAAGTTTGAAATCCTTGGGAGGCAAGCTTGGCTTCACTATATTGCAGTCAAACAAATTAATTGATGATGGTCAATCTTTTGCTGAATCATTACTCAAACTTCTCGGATTTCAAGAAGGGAAGACTTTAGATACGAGCCAATATGATTTAGTTTTTGTTCATGTTGGAGCTCGAGAAGAGATAAATAGTCAAACAGGTGTAGAATATGTCAATGCTCTGGTGGGTGGAATAATGCAAAAGGCCCAATCTGGATCTGAAATAGCTTGCCGTTTACATGCATCTATTGTATTAAGCTATGGTGCAGTGACAAAGGATGATGACCCTAGTTTATCAGTTCTAACCCCTAATCCCGATAATAAGTCCGATATTTCATTGCTATTCCCCCGTCAAAGTTATACTGTGAAAGGAGGCAATCCACGAAAGAATGTTAGGTAAGTAGATGTCCTCCAACACAGGAAACAAATAAAACAAATATATAAGTAAATAAATAAGAGTAAACTACGCATATGCAGCCTAAACTACGGTCAAAGTTCCAAAATGCCGCCTGAACTAAAAATCACGTATATTAAGCCTCTAAACTATTCCCCGTGTGTCATTTTGCCCCTTGCATCCATTTTGGACATTGAAGTTGACAGAAGTTGGTCGTGTGCACCACACAGGACCAATTTTAAGGGTATTTTGGTCCTACTATTGAAAACTAACATTCCCCTCCACGAGAGAGCAATAAAAAGGGAGGAAAATAACTAGAAGACGCAAAATCTTATGCCATTCTTCTTTTTGGTCCAACTCTCGTGTGCTTTTTCTTCTTCTCTTTTTTGCTCTCTCATTGTGTTTTTTCTTCTTTTTCAATCTCTCATGGAGGAAAATATTTGTTTTTAGTAATTGGACCAAAATACTATTAAAATGGTCACATTTAGTGCACATCCTTTAATGTCAACTTTAATGGTCAAAATGGACGGAAAGGGCAAAATGAAAGGTGGGGAATAGTTTAGGGGCTTTAATAGGCCTTTTTTTAGTGCAGGGGCATTTTGGAACTCTCACCATAGTTTTGGGGGCATATGTGTGGTTTACTCAATACGTAACTAATATTAACAGCTTGAGTTTTTTTGTTGTATATCAGGCACCATTCTCCAATGCTAATTGCTCAGTGGCAGAGTGGTGTAACCCGCAAGGATATGGTAGAGAAATTTTCTTTCAAAGACTTTAAAGAGGTAACATGAATTATTGTTATAAAAGCTCTGATTCTTGTGGAATAAACTTATGAAGGCTTTATATTTTACTATGGTGTTGCCAATTACTTATCACTTATTTGAATATTTAACTTTTGGAGTTGCTTCTAGTGATGATTGTATTGGAAAATTTAACGGTTAGAGGAAGAGGTAGAACATTTATATTATTTTCATGATCTAAAACTAGAAACAACTATAAAAGATTATTTAGTCCTGCAAAATAACTATTGACACCTTTATGAATAATATGAACTAAACTCAATGGCACAGACACGTACAATATGATACATAGTAATTCTTGACATAATGTTTAGATTTTTAAAACTAATAAGTTTATTTGGTGGTTTTGGGTTAGGTGGTAATAGCTTGTGTTCTGCATGTTTAAGGTCATGGGTTTATGTCCCAATTTAAGCATTAATTTTATTATAATTTTTGAAGTGTGACGGGTAGTTTCACAGACCTACCAAAACTCCCTCCTCACGCTTCATATATAGTATAGAAGTATAGATGAAATACAAAAACCTCCAAACAGATATAAATATTTATACTCGGTTGATGAAACGTCTTAACTGTAATAATCCCCTGTAGTTTGGCATGCCCTCGCTCTCTTACATGTTATTTGATATGAGAGGTGGAGCCCACTATTAGCTTCGAAGCATATATCTGGTAATATTATGTCAGTCTGCAGAATTGCAAGTATAACAGGAAAGTAACACATGCTAGAAGAGTAATTCCACGGAAAAAGTGACGCCACTGATGTGGCAGCAATGTATTGGTCAGTATGAGGGGTTTGCATGGACCTTACTGCAACGAACCCATGAAAAGATTGATACTGCTGATGTGGTAGCAATGTATTAGTTGATGTGAGGGACTTGCGTGGTTCCCTTATTACAATGTGCCATTTGTCTATCATGTTTTGCTGCTACGTCAATATGTCAGTATAACATCCGGCCATCCGGGTCGCCCCAAAGTTGCACGTGTAGTCATCTTATACACTATCTTATATATTCAGTCTCTTTCAAATTAGAGTCCACGCATATCATTTTGGGATGTCCTAAATTACGAATCCACTTTTTCCTTGAGGAGATAGTTAATATAGCAAATTTCATGATCATAAACGTGTTTTGTTCTTACCACTAATTATACTAGAATTAGTGTATCCTTAAAATAGAGTGAAAGTAAAGAGTGGACTCTTAATATGAGACGGAGGATAGTACTTTAACCTTTTCAAAAGTGAATTGCTGTATATCAAAATAGGACTATAGGAACTTATATTATATGTGAATGTTTGATAAAAGGACATTTCATGCTTTTCTTGGTGGCACTAGCTCCTGACATTTCCTAACATATTTCGATAAATAAGTATAAATTGCTATCTGAACTGGGAAATTATCTTTCAGATTGAATCACCTGTACAAGTCCCTGTTTGGTGTCATCTGCAAAATAAAACTTGTTGAACCGTGTTGTCTCTGTCTTGTTTTTGACAAAAGAATTTGTTGGTTTTGCTTTACTATTCCCTTACAACCAAAAATATATATTTTCGAGCATATACTTGTACATGTGTGTATACTTTCTTGTTATATTTACAAATTCCTTTATTTTTCTTTTCAAATCACGCAGGTTGGAGCAAACCTTGCTATACCGGCAGACAGATTTATACATGAAATCGCGTTTAAGCTTTGGAAGGCCCCCAAGTATGGAGCATGACTTAGCTTTTCTCTCAGAAGCTTAGATGAACCAGATATATAAATAGGAGGAAGAGAGAAGAAAAAAGAAAAGGAAGAGCCCATTCTGATTGTCAATTAGAGTTTCTGTATGTTTTGTTCTTCTTCTTGAGTTGGTATTTGCAAGAACATTTCTAATAATGGCACTATTTGCTGTGTCCTTCATTATTGGGATGTTTTATTACACTCATCAGTCGCTTTAAACTGACTAAGGAGTGAGGTGTAGTAATGTTGTTAGCCATGTAATTTCATACTTCCATGTATCACTCTTTCTCATTTTAACAAATAGTGAAATAATTTTGAAATTAATATTTGCGACCCATGTGGGTTTTATATTTCACATTTGGGGCGGGACAGGAAAGGAAAATCATTACTTTCAATGCTAGTTTGCACTTTTCTAGAATCCGAAAATGGTAATTTCACACATACCCCCAACGGTTCAGTTTAATAGTTCAAATCAAAGCATATTAAAACTCAAACTTTAGATGTGAAATTACTGATTTTGAATTCCTAGAAACCCCACTAGAACTTGAATCAAACAAAGTAGTTAGCCATTGTTTCTTATCAGTTCTTTATAGCTGCTTTATGTACCCATGTTGGCAACACCTATGCTTCATAAAATTCAGAGTGGCTGCCCTCAATTTGCAACTCATTTTTTATTTTTTCACGCAAAAGAGGCTACACAGTAATGGCGTATTACCACATCACCCTGCCAACAATCAAGCACGCGCGCACAGATATGAAAATGTATGTTGAATTGCATTTCTTAAAAGTACATTCTACAAGGTACAAGCAGTAAAAGTTTTGCTTGACCTTTACTTTTGCATCACCACTGTTTCAGCCTACAAAGGAAAGTACTTACAACTCCAACTTATACACAAATCACAAAGACCAGTCTTGTTTCCCATCAAATGGAACCAAGAACCTAACATTCCAACACACTCTTCACACAGTAATTAGCCACCAAAAACCACCCCATAAGCAGGAGTGAGAATGACAACAACCCAATCAAGAAAACCCAACCAACCACAATAACACCAAAACAGCCCACCACTACAAATGGCAAAAATGCTCTCAAGACCGAAAACCAGTTCACCCACCGCCCTTTGAACAAAATAAGAGCTGCTACATTGACCATGTTCCAGTCCATTGAGCCGCAGTAACAGAGCCGGTTCAGGCAATTAGCCACAAAGGAGTGGCAGTTGCAAGTGAATATGTTATAGGATTTGTGCTCAAAGGGACGAATGCTTGATTGGAGAGCATCGTCCCAGGTGATTGCGGTACCGTACTCTGCATGCTTGTAGCGGCACTTGCACGTGTGCCCGGCCAGGTGTGAGGGAAAGCAGCACTGTTAAAAACAATTTAAATTCATAAAAAAGATAAAATGATGCATTGTTCCCTGTTTGGTTCAAGGTGAAATAATAATTTCATATAGGCAAAAAGTAAACTGGTAAAATGATTTTCAGTATTTGAGATTGAAATTTGTCCAGCATTTTTGTTTAAGAATGTGTAATAATAGGATGTGGACTTAGTCATAATTCTACATGAGCAAAAAATTTACACAAAATAGGTTGCAATCCATTTCGTTATTTCATTTGCTACATAGTTTAGAAATATTTGGCACAGAAATACAGTTACACCAAATGCTAGTGACAAGGTGTCCTTGAGATACAATGGAAGCAGAGAAAAACAGAAAAACAAAATGCCAATTATACTAGAAAATGTGATTTCCCAAAGCAATTTTGGCTACTGCCAAAGCAAATGTAGCACTGAGTAAGTGAGTAAACATATACAATGGTATATTGCAGTGGCAGAAGCCATTTTGTGTATTTAACTCAAAAAGATCAAAACAATCAAAATCCAAGACAGTCCATAACCAACATTGCCATCCATCTTCCAAAAGCTGCATCCTAATAGCAACACCGCAATAGCCATCCATTTTAGCTGGATATCTGACATTCAGATCCCTTAAATTGTTTTGAGCCACAGCAAAGCATACCGAGTGTCCTTTTCCACATCACAAGTACTAACTTTATGCGATGACTTAAACATGGCAGTTAGGCGGGTTGGGTCAGGTTTGGGCAGGCTAACGCGGGTTGTGAGTTAGACTTGGGTCAAGTTAGGATAACTCATTATTAAAAATTTTAATTTAATTTTTGCCTTCACCCAGTTGTTTGAAACCTGATTTGTTTACCATTCCAGTCTGGTTGAAAAACACATTTAAAACTGAAACAAACAGTGATCATAATTAGAAAGCTCTCTTTCCAGCAAGGCTCAAAACTACACCACACGAAAGGGGGCGTGTTGAGAATATAATTGTTTCTAATAACAGCATACCATAAAGAATTTGGACAAAGAGGGAACCTCTGTAACCATTTAAAGCTTTATTACGAATCAAACCATTTCCAACCCATATAATTATGATCACTTGTAATTTGAAAAGTTTACAGAATCCATAGCTTGTTATTACAATGTGTATACAGAATACCAATGATTTAATAATACCCTCAACCCCCCCCCCCCCCCCCCCCCCCCCCCGCGCCCCAAACAACCAAAAAAAAAAAAACCGGTTCTCAAAGTAGGAGTCAAATTTCTTTTTGAGACGGGTACTCTTAATTTGAGATGGGGGAAGTAATGCTTACTATATCTATACTACATGTGGGTGTGTGTAAATCATGCGATACATTATAGGTATCCGCACCTAGCATATCAATTTGTCGCATCTGTGCCTCTTAGGTAATCAGATATGAGTGAGAGAGAGAGGGGCATACCTGCTCTCTGTCAAGCTGAAGATATCTGGCTGGAGCGCCGAATGCAAAATCCTCAACATTGACAAAGTTGGAACCAGAGAAATCCAAAATCGCTCCACCCTCCTTGCATATACCGACATGTCCAACGAAAGGTGCCAACCAAGAAACCACTGGGAGTGGAGTCCAAACTAAACAACAAGGGAACTTTGCTACCTTTGGATCAATTTCATCCAACGGCCACAGCTCATGATGAATACTACTATTTTCACAAATCTTCTTAGCTTCAACTCTGTAAGTAGGCTCAATCTCCATTCTAGAAGGTCCTCCCAAAGAAACACGGCTCTGTATCAAAGTACAGCATAAAGGATTTATTTTTCCCCCAGAAAACAAACTTATGAGATCAACTGTACGTTACTTCAAAGGATAAGAGTTTCTTTTTCCCTTCTCTATCCAGTTTTCTAAGAAAGCTAAAAGCAATATGAGATAATGTTTTAAATTAATTTGTTTCCCAAAATATGAGAGTTAATTAACACTGTACAATTGCCAAAACTTGCGTATAAAGACAAAGATAGCATCAATGTAAGTGAAGTGTAAAACAGTGCTGGGTGCCTGGGTCCAACACATATAGTTTGAGCTTGTTAAACAACTTGAAGGAAATCTATAAAACAACATCTAGTAAAATTCACCACCTTCCATAAATGTCATTTGTAATTTTATTGGTAATATATTTGATAAAGGCACAGTTTTATCTTTTCTTTACAGTGTAGTAATTCTTTCTTTTTCTTCATATCTTATTGTTTCCACCTTTGACACAAGTTAAACTTGTTCCTATGAAGTGAAGTTTTCTGGGCACGCACACTTTCAACCATAAAGGAAACATTCCAAATATGAATTAAGGGGGAGCAATTACTCAACAAGGAGCCACGTATGTTGGTGCAAATTGCTTTCAGTTCGGCACATCATCTTTTGGTTTGAAGGGGAGTATTGGAAATCAAAATCCCATTATCTATGGATCCTCTTAGGCTTGATATCTGAGCAGATTAAGGAATTCATTTGCATGATATGGGTCGTGGCCTGTGGCCCGGCCCAATATAACTGAAACCATCCACTACCTCCCTCCAAAGAAGAGGTCATGTTTTCCCTTCTAGATGTGAGTTATGCATTAAATCTATGGAATCCACTACTCACCTATTCCTTTTCTGCCCCTTTGCTTACTACATATGGAAATGGATTTTTGATGCCTTTTCAGTCAACTTATCCATTTCTGACAGCCTTCTTCAGTTTTGGCATTCGGTTACTGCAGTGCACATGAGTTCTCAGATTTTTAATCTGTGGATTGCAGCGCAACATTATTTGGACTGCCAGAAATCAGAGGATCTTCGAAGGCACTAGGCCTTTGCTTTCCAAGTAGATACATTATTTGAAAGTTTGTCTAAAGGGACCATGCATAATGACGTAGATAATAGGAGAGTTGTATTGGTAATTGTATTATTACATAGACTCTCAAAGTGGGTATATATAGGACCCAAATTAAACCCTAACATAATAATAAAGGAAAGAAAGATATAGGAAATAAATAACTAAGGAAAGACTTCATAATTAAAATACCTATCTATGGTATGTTTTGATCAAGACAAATAAACAATACCATAACTAATATTTTTTTTTGGTCTACACCCATAACTAATATAAATACCATAGATAAAATGTACTCCCACAACTAATTTAATATTGCTTTCCAACACTCCCCCTTAAATTGGAACATGTTAAACAAACATGGCCAACCTGGACTTGAATACAGCAATAAAAGGAATTTCATCAGTCATCCACAAACAATATACGAACCTCCAATAAGGTTCTAAGAAGAGATGTAAATACCTACCAACACAAGATTGTGCCATCACTCAAAAACAAACGAACCTCTACTAAGGTGAGAAACATCTATCAACAAATGGCGAAACACCCATTAACACGGAGTGATGGAACAAATCCTATCAACAAAGAATGATAATCCTATAAACAAATGAGACGACAAAGTATGTAAAACAAAGGGCATAGATGACGATCAACAAATAATTAGCATAAGAGGATGCTACGAGGCTCCAAGAATAATGGAATGCTGCCAAACCAAGGAAAGATCACCAAAATTTGACAGGATGGACGAATCACAAATTGCGGCTGGCTCGAAATATGTCGATACCATAACGAAATTCTGGAACTAGGGTTCCTTTTAACCCTTTGTAGCAGCGGCAAACGTGACCAGCCGACCACCAAACCAAGAAATCACAAACACTTTTCACGGAAAACACTATTCATCGGAAACACCGTTCACGATAAAACATCAAATGTTCAACACAACTGTTCACAATCATTGCAATGTACTGTTCACAGATACTGTAGCAATGTGCTGTTCGCTCAAGTGTATCGATTTATTGTTCATGGCACTGTTCACTAGGTTGAAAAACTAAGACAGGACTAATACAAAAAGAATAATCCAGTCCAGTGGATGACAAGGTGGGTCGCCCGCCGGCGAAAGAGGAGGATCAATTTAAGAAGCCTATGATACCAAGTTGAATTGTACATGAAAAAATAAATAAAGTGAAAAAAGAGAATAGGAGTGTTGTATTGGTAATTGTATTATTACATAGACTCTCAAAGTGGATATATAGATAACACAAACTAAACCCTAACATAACAATAATGGAAAGAAACACCATAGATAAACTACCATAACTGATATAAATACCATAGATAAAAATATACTCCCACAAATAATTTAATATTGCTTTCCAACGCTTAATACATGTCTATATATACATTACATATTCTGATCATTGTATTGTCAACCAAAAATCTAGTATTTTATTGCAATAACACATCAAACTCAAATTTAGCAGGCAATAGAATATAAGTAATAAAATTAGAATACACTAAAAACAAAGTTGCTAAGTAATTAAAATCTAAAGTTTCAAAAAGCTTGTTTAAAATATTACGTACATGTGTGATTTTTTAAATCAAAGAGAAGGAAAACAAGAATTGTTTTTAACAGAAAATAAAAGCTACATGAATTCACATGAATACAGATAGAAATCAACTCTTGTGCCTGAAAGTAGCAGTGGACCAGCGTAAGCGGACCCCGTTAAAGAACGATTTTCTTTCAAATATGCCCATCATCAATGACTATTTCACATTATAGCAAGCTTTCAAAATACTAGATAAAAAAGCAAAGAGAAGAACTTGACTTTTCTCCCACATCTCTCCCTTCACCCTTTCTTTATATTATTTGGTTCTTCCGTTCATCTCACCCAAATACGACAAGCCGAATCCAGGATAATCTATTTCAGTAAACACTTTTTTTTTCCATAAATGCCTAATCACAAAATATTATCCCAGTTCTTTGGAAACCTTCCCCCCCACAAAACACACACAAACAAAAGAGAAACCACAGAACTGAATCAACTAATAACACTGTTGATTTGTTCATTAATTCATACATATTTTGCATCATGCTTTCTTCCGCACTTCCATGCCTCCCTGTTCGCAACTGCCGGAGCCAAGGGCACGACAAAATAAATTAAGACTAATAAAGAAACTCATCATTGCTGGCATGCCTCAAGAAAATTAAAGGATAAATTACAGCCGACTTCTTGAACTACAATCTCTTCTGAATTTGGTCCCTTAGACAATAGAAGTGAATTGACAACCCCTTCAACTATTCAATGTTCACACCGAATCATATTCAGGTTATAATGTACCAAAGATTTAACAAAATCTTCAAAACTTTTAGAAAATTTTCTTTTAGTTCTTTGCATTTTCATATAGATTTGTTGATACTTATCTTAAAAGCAAATCACTTTAGATGTTGACTCGTTTAGACGAAAAAAGATAAATCTAAAGAATGAACCGGACTTGAAAGGGTTTTTGTTCACTTTTGGTGCTCATTTGGTTCAAGTTTTGGTTCATTCCAAGAATCCTAAAATGGTAAATTCACAAAAAGTCCCTTCTAGTTCGGAACTTAAATCATAAGTTGATCAAGCTCAAATTTTTGAAATTACCATTTGGGTTTCAGGAACAAATAAAAACTCGAACATATAAACTATAATATACTTGAGCTGAAACAAACACAAGCAAAAATCTTTACAATCCATGAACCTAAAACATAGACACGGATTCAATGTCGATGGAAGTACACGATTTAAAGCTAATTCGCACAATTCAATGGTCTTCCATAACTATCACACTAAATAACCATTTACATATCCCCCTTCTACTATTAAGTCGACAAGATAAACCAGAATCATTTCCAATAAAAGTAATATAGCCAATTTTAGGAATGTGTACTCGTACAACTCAACTAAATCTATTAAAAAAAATACCCAAATCGATTTCATTCAATTCAATTCACTTTCAATTCAACAATAAACAAATTCAAAAACCCAGATGAGAAACAGCAGGAAAAATAAAATAACCTGAGCAAATTCGGAATGCATTTCGAATTGAATCTCAAATAAGCTTGCAATGAAATAGAGTTATAGCAGAGTTTTACGGACCAGATTGATTGATGATCTCGAGGAAGAAATCGTTAAAGTAGATGATGATCCGGTTGATTATGATGATCAAGTAGTGGCATCAGCAGCATTGAATTACAAAAGACGAAAGTATTAATATGTGAAAGAAAAATCATTGATAATAAGGAAGAATGGAGTATAGAACAAAGAATAGTGGGAGTAGATAGAAATAAGTAAACGGAAATAGGCAAAGGTGCATGAACATCTATTACCGCCCACCATTTTCTAGCCTCTTTTGCTCTTTATATATATATATATATATATAATATAGATATGTAAGATATAGATATAGATATGTTTTTTTTTTCCAAAAAAGTTTATGCTTTCTGAGTAAAGCTTAAGACGTACCAACTACAAATACAATCTTTTTATTCTTACCAATCTAACCCCGAGGGGTTGGCTTAGCCGGCCGAATTTAGATGTGTGGTTTTAACACACGTCGTAGCATAATCATTTGGGGCTAGTCATTGCTCGTACGCATTCACGCAGTTAGAGATACTTACATTTAAAAGGATTTAGTTTGAAACTTAAAGAAATAATTTTTTCACAAAATTTAGTAAAGATGATATATGTATTGAATAGATCAAATTTACAAAATTTTATCAAAAAATATAACCTAGAAATAGGTGAAATAATTATCTAAAATTTTAATGGTCGAAAATTAACTTACGTATCAAATTTTTATTACACTTATTTTCGGTTTAAAATTTTTGATGAAATTTTGTGATGATGATCTTCTCATTGTAGATATCATTTCCGCCAAGTTTCGTGAAAAAAATCATCCATCCAGATCTTGAAATAGATCCCCTTGGACGAACTTAGATGGAAAGAATAATGGAGGAGAGCCAAATCCATTCCTCTCGTCCTTGTTACAAGAAGATCTTGAGTCCAATCACATGAATGTAGTTATTGAACATGATATGGTGCTCACTCTTGTGGTGATTGTTGACCACTTTAATAATGGGAATGTGTTCATTTTTTGTTGTGGTGGTTGCAGACTTATACCATATATCAAAGAAATGTTGTATTATAGAAAAATTATTTCTTTGTATAAAAAAAGTTAGTGATGAACTACACACAATCATATACACAGGTTATTTTCATGCACTCACAAATTTAAATATAAAAATATTATTTATTAAAATATTAAAATCGCTTAACAACTAGTAAGGTAATATAGGCAAATTATAATTTTTGTGCCATAAGTTACGAATTTTTTATTTTTTTTCCTCTCTCTCTTTCCTATAGCCGTCAAAAAATGAAAATTCATGTTTAAATTTAAGAGAGATTGAATAAATAAATATAATAAAAGTAGAACTCTCTGGGCTTATGTTGACTTGTTTATGGTAGGGACCATACATTTGAAGAGTTGAGGTGAGTAGGTGACTCACATTTTTCACATGTGCATATTAATTTCAAATTAGTTAATGCCAGAAAAAATAAAATATCTTGTTTAAATTTTTTTTTAAAATATATTTTCCAATAAATAAAAATTAGAGATATAGTTTAAAATGTTTCAAAAGAAATAATGAAATTTTAATATAAAAAAGTGTACAGTTCCACATGATGAGTTAACAATTTAAGATATAACTTTACATTATTATTATAAATCAACAATTAATCTCGTTAGGAATATATTAATATTATCATTATTTATTTAATAATAATAATAATATAATAATAATAATAATAATAATAAGAAGAAGAAGAAGAAGAAGAAGAAGAAGAGGAGATAATGGGTTATAAGGTATCGAGGTATCGCTTCGTCATGTTTTATAACTCTAAGGACGAACTCATGTTTAATAAAAGAAACTACTACTAATTTTATAATTTAGTTTTATAATAAGGATACTTTTTATAATATTAATTTATTTTAAGAAAAGTAATAAATGTTAATGGACAAAAATACCTTACTATATCATTTATTCTAATTATACAAAAGACATATTATTCTCTCTTACATACACATAGTTTAGAGAGAGAACACAGAGAACAAAGAAAAAGAGAAGTTGTCTCACCAATAATCTCACCTCTTCCACCACCACCACTGCCATCGATCGTATCGCCGAGAAGAGCGCCGTTCTCATCTTCATCTTCTTCTTCTTTTTTCTGGATGTGCAATCGTAAAACATATAT
Organism: Lonicera japonica; assembly: GCA_021464415.1. Classification (NCBI taxonomy): domain Eukaryota; kingdom Viridiplantae; phylum Streptophyta; class Magnoliopsida; order Dipsacales; family Caprifoliaceae; genus Lonicera; species Lonicera japonica. Next base: position 29,544,918 of record CM038469.1, on the reverse strand, counting down.
AACTTTTGACCGAACTGTTGGATTTGGCTGATTTTTGGATATATTGTTCGGAAGACAAAGTTACTTAATTGCGTGAAAAATTAAGATGATCAGATGTCGTTTTGCTATCGAAATCGACCAATTTCAACAGCCCAGTTGGATTTGAAAAAAAAATAGAGTATTTAACACATTTGGAACCTTAACCATTGCATTTTTTCAATGTGGAACTTAAACAATTTTTTGTTTCAAATTGGAATGTGAACTACGAAAAAGTGTCAATTTGAAACTTCTGTCAAGATCCGTTAAATAACTTAACGGATGAGGTTCCAACTTGAAACTTCTTCAAAACTTTAGATTTCTCTCATTTTTCTTCCATCCAACTTCGTCCATGTGAGTTTAGTTTGAGACTTAAATGAATGATTTTTTTCACGAAACTTCGTGGAGATTGTTTTTACAATGAGTAGATTAATTTCAAAAAATTCATTAAAAAATTCAAATCGAGAGTTATTGAAATTCAGACCGGAATTGCACTAAAATGTTATACATTATGTAAAAAGAATTGATATTTCGAAGGCTATTAACTATGTATATTATTTCTTTTATTATAAAACCATATTTTTCGGAATTGATCTTGCTTGGCCTTGTTTAGTTGTATGGTTATGAAATCTAGCTTGTTTAAGATGTTTTAATGTATGAATTGAAAATTTTCCAAGTGTGTTCGCCAATAATCAACAGTTCCTTGTAAATCTAAATGTATTTTTTTTTACAAGCATTAGAAGGATACACATGGTGGTCAGCTAAGGGGGGAAGGGGAAGAGAAACGGAGTTTTCGAGGCTCAAACCTAAGCATGGGGTGGAAAAACCCACCAATTTTTCCACTATGTTAGCACTCCATGCGTGTGAATCTTGTTTTATCTGTAAATTTAGTTCCCCGTAATGCTATATATTTACTAAAAATGGATAATTTCAATGTTATGTTGAGATATTTCCGGAAAAAAAATGATTTATTTTTACCTAATATATAACATTTTAGTGCACTTCCGGTCTGAATTTCACTAACTTTCAGTTTGAATTTTTTAATGAATTTTTTGAAATTAATCTAATCATTGTAAAAACAATCTCTACCAAGTTTCGTTAAAAAAAATCATTCATTTAAGTCTCAAACTAAACTCCCATGGACGAAGTTGGATGGAAGAAAAATGAGAAAAAGCTAAAGTTTTGAAGAAGTTTCAATTTGGAACATCATCCGTTAAGTTATTTAACGGATCTTGACGGAAGTTCCAAATTAACACTTTTTTGTAGTTCAAATTCCAATTTGAAACAAAAAATTGTTTAAGTTCCACATTGAAAAAATGTAATAGTTAAGATTCCAAATGGATTAAATATTCAAAAAAATATGATCATAATTTTTTTTTAACGAACCCTAGGTCGATCCATATATACATACATATAAATTGAGTGGACGTTGATCTCATCAATTTTATTATTCTCTATTTTGTAATAATGTAAAAATCATTACAGGGTATTCAATAATGACAAATGTCATGCTTTTATTAAAATATAGCAATTTACTTTCTATAATAATATAATATATGAATGGAAGACTACTGAGTGCCATTTTTCTCAACTAAAACTTGTATGTATTTTTTTTTCCTTTTTATTTTTTCCTTCTAAAGTGACGCACCACTTCACACCTTTCCCTTAGATAATGTTTTGATTCAGTCTCTCATCCCTTCTTTTAATTTTAGTTGTAACACATACAAGATTTAGAATTTCTTTTAATAAAAATGAACTTTAGAAAAAGAAATTGTTTAAAATATGTAATAATTTTTTATTTTCCAAATTAAAAGCCGACGATTGATTTTCATTTTCTTTTTTTGACTATTCTAATTTTACATAATCAACGGGTTAAAAAACTTATTTACTATTGAGAGATTATTAGGTAAGGTTTAATTTACGTCTATGTTAAAATTAGGGCGGTGTTATTTACACCCGTTGTTTCTGTCACAAATACCCTCTAAAGGTAAATTTGTAATCACTAACACTACCTAAAACTCGCCTAATGAGAGGTGAATGTAGATGCACACACTCGCCCCATTTGAAGAGAGTTTGTTTGTAATAACTCGCCTAACATCAGATAATGGATGACTGTAATATTTTTCAAATAAGGCTCACCTAATAAAAGGTGAGTGCACTTATATAAACTCGGCTCACATGAGGAGAGTGTGTTACTAACCATTCATCTAACATCGGGCAATAGAAGGGAGTGTTTGTGACAAATAAAGTAGTGTTAAAATATATTTTTAGTTCAATTTTAGATGGTGGTGTTTGTGACAAAAATGGTGACTATAAATAATACCCCCCCCCCCCCCCCCCCCCCCCCCCCTTCAAATTAAGAAGTTCTACTTTTGCTAATAATTTTGTTTTTTATGAGTTCATAATTCATCAATTCAACTTATGGATAAGATATTTTCATTGTAATTATAAAGTATGTAAAATTTGAATTATTTAAATATTAGTAACCATCTAACAAGTATGACCTTTTTTTTTCCTTTTTGTTATTTTATACGATGCATAATATAATGTAAACCATGCACTAGTGAAGAACTTTTGAATCTCTCACTACACCAAAAATGTGGGTCTATATTAATTGTGGGTGCCAAAAATGTGGGTCTCTCTAATAGAAATTGGATTCAAGCACAATTTAATGAAGGGTGAGACTATTTACAATCTCCATTTATCTCACTAACACCCCCCATTTAATTTTGAATAGATCTACTTTTAAACACCCCCTTATATCTCACAAACACCCCCCTCAATTAACATATTTACTCTAAGGTAAAAAAATTAATCTAGCAATTTATCCATGGGTAATAAATTAATCACACACTTTAAAACACCCCCTTATATCTCACTATCTCCCCACTTTGGCCGAATTTATTCCATTTACTCTCCCCACATCAAGAGAGTAAATAGCATATGTTCTCCCCACATGAGGAGAGTTTAACTTTAAAATTTTTTAGTGGGTTCAAAAGCCAGTCTCCCCACTTCAGTCGAATTTATTCAATTTACTCTCCCCACATCAAGAGAGTAAATATCATATGTTCTCCCCACATCAAGAGAGTTTAAGATTAATTTATTACCCATGGATAAATTGATAGATTAATTTTTTTTAGTTAAGGTTAATTATATTTTTAAAGTGTGTGATTAATTTTAGTTAAGGTTAATTATATTTTTAGTTACATACTTTATATAAATTACTTAAGGTAAATAGGAGAGGTAAATATGAGGGTGTTAGTGACCAAAAAATTATATTTGGGGGGTGTTTGTGAGATGAGAGGTGTTAGTGAGATAAATGGTGGTCGTAAATAGTCTCACCCTTTAATGAAAGTAGAAGAAATAGAAGGTGAATGGGGCTAAGATTTAGGTTGTAGGTAGGTTCCTTCGGTAGCTCTGTACTATTCTAGTAGTACGTCTTCCTTTTAGGAAGACAAAAAGAGGGGGAGGGGCATTTTGGGAAGAGAAAAATCAATTTAAAAGGTATTCTTGATAAAGCATTAAGTGAACAGTATTTTTTGCTAATCTTGTAATAAGTTTTGTTACTTTATTATATAGTGAAATTTTAAAAATGATGATGATAGATTTGTAATTTCAATACTTGGTCATGTTTTTTTATGTAATTGTCTTTAGGAGTCTGGAAAATAACCGAAAAACCGAACTAAACCAGCCCGAATAGAACTAAAACTGCCGATTTTGTTAATTTGTTGTTCGTATCTGGTTTGCTGCTTAAAGAATCAATTACCATCGGTTCGGTTCACTATTCTCAATCAAGAATATCGGCCAAAAACCGAACCAAACCAAGGTGTATAAATTACATGGAGGAACTCCTATATTTTCATTTACACAATACCCTTTTTTTTATCTCCTACTATTTTTCTTCGAGCAGTTGCCATTAGCCTTCATAAAATCTCCATCCTCATTGTATCTGACGTTGTGATCTGAAATTAGAGTTTCCATAACAAGTTAAATGGGTTTTAAAATTAAAACTTTTCATCTTTAATCCTCATATGTTAAAACCGAAACCGACATAACCTAGCTTACCCAAAACCGACCAGTTTTCTCCCATTTCGGTTCTATCTTGGTTTATGATATTAACAAACCAATCTGCTAGGTTCGGTTGGCGGTTAAGCAGCACAGTTCGGTTAACTGAACCGTGGACACCCCTAATTTTCTTGTTTATATATTTTTTCCCCTAAAAAGTTTTGCTTTTTAAGTAAAACCTAGACATACCAACTATAAATACAATCTTTTTATTCTTATTAAACTAGTGATTAACTACATACATAAGTACGTAAACTACTAGAAGTGGCCTAATGATCACAATATTGGATCAATCTCTTTATTCTTAGTATTAAACTAGTGATGTAGTTGTCGCTGGCGTTGTCATCAGTTAGTATTCCATTTGTCATTGTAACGAAAGGATCTTGAGTTCAGTCACATGAATGTAATTATCGAACTTGTTGTTGTGCTTACTCTTATGGTAAATGTTTCACCATTTGTGTGTTTATTCTCTGTTACGGTGGTCGCAGACTTACACTATATATCAAAGAAATGTTGTATTGTAGAAAAATTATTTATTTGTATATAAAAAAAAGATCTTGTATGGGCCAAGAATGTTGGACCAGGTCCAAGGAGAAAAGAAATACCGGTATATAGCCAAAAAAGGGCCTAAGACCTTAAATTGAGTATGGTGACTTCTGCCGAGTAGAGCTTGATAGACAGAAATTGTGAGAATGCTGATATGGTCACTTTTGCTAATGAGGATAGGACACCTATACTGACGAGCACAATTAGTGCTACTTGTCGATATAGGTGTCAAAGCCAATAATCAGGAGACACCTATAAAGTGCAAAGTTAGTTATGAATAAGGAACTATCCCCACATGAAAAATGCTATATTGATGTCCAAATTATACCCTTAATAGTCTTTTTACTGTTACCTTAATGAGCATTTTGACCATAATTTTATACCCATAAATAGAAAGGGATAAGGGGGTCGATTTATGAGCATTAACTCTAAGATAACTATTAAGAGAAAGGAAGCAGTGAATTGTAGTTTCCCTAGCCTTTGAGCTAATTGAGAACACACAAGAAATGACGTACTACCGAATTAGCATAAGCGCTACCGGAGGAACCTAACCCACAAACAAATCTACTCTTCTTTACTTTAAAAGTTTATTTAACCAACTATACAATTTTACCAACTATACAATCTAGTTACCAGAATCAACCGTTCAGATTTGATTCCATCTTTAGTGGACTTGGTCGAATTTTCATCACCCGTAAATAACTACAAAGGTAATATAGGCAAATTATAATTTTTTTTGTGCCGTGACCAAATATGATGTCATTGTTGTTTTATAGGATAAATTAATTAATTTACTTGAAATAAAATATTTGAAATTTAAATTCAAGACAATTTAAGTGGTGAATAGTGTTTCTAGTTAAAGAAAAAATCTATGGTTAACATTTTAGATAAATGTTTAATTTTGATATATTTAAAAATAGAATAGAATTACAAGGGGTGCTGGCATAGTAAAAAAATAGTGAATTTTCATCACCCATAAATAACTACAAAGGTAGTATAGGCAAATTATTTTTTTTTTGTGCCGTAACCAAATATGATGTCATTGCTGTTTTATAGGATAGATTAATTAATTTACTTGAAATAAAATATTTGAAATTTAAATTCAAGACAATTTAAGTGGTAAATAGTTCTTCTAGTTAAAGAAAAAATCTATGGTTGACATTTTAGATAAATGTTTAATTTTGATATATTTAAAAATAGAATATAATTACAAGGGGTGCTAGCATAGTTAAAAAAAGAATGAATTTCTCGACCACATGCCTAAATTCAAGCTAAGAAAATTTCATTTTTCTTCACTTTCCTTCCCATAGTCAACCACCTATCTATCTAATGCTCTAAAGTACGGAGATTTCAGTTAGGGTCGGAGTATTGCTATTGGATACATATCATGCATGGATATGCGATAGGATATGTATCTGAGTATCCAACATTATTTATTTTTTAAAATTTTGGATATTTGCGAGATACGACAATGATACTTACAGGATATATACGGCGGGGTAAGTTTTGTAAATTTATTTTATTGGAGTCGCCTTAAAAATAACAAACAATTCTTTTAATATAAAAACTTCTAAAAGAGACTTAAATTTTTTTTTTAAACTCAGTGAATAAGTCAACCCTTTTATCAAAAGATAAAACAATTGATCAAAACACTTTGTCCTTCATCTACAATTATCGTTGTTCGGTCTCTATCATTCTTTTGATATTCAAGTTAGAATATTATATCTACTTTTAAGTTATTATGCAATTAAATTGCTCAGTTGTTTGTTTTAGTTTTATGAATATTAATAATATTGTTCATAAATTTATAAATTTCTTATAACTAAATAATTAAGTATATATATTATAATTATTTTTTATTATTCGTATCCAAGATGTACCGTATTTTATATTTTTTTAATTTTATCATATTATCATATTAATGCAATGTCATATTTGATACTCGTATGTGTACCCGCGCTCTATAGATCTAATGCTTATATATATATAAAAAAATAGAATATGATATTTTAATTTAAAACAGATTGAATAAATATAACAAAAGTAGAACTCTGTCGGGCTCATGTTAACCTGTTTATCATGGGGCCCATATGTTTAAACAGTTAAGGTGGGTAGGTGACTCACATTTTTGGCAAGGGCATATTAATTTCAAATTAGTTAATGCCAAAAAAATAAAACTTGTTTTAAATTTTTAAAAAAAATCCAATAAATAAAAATTAGAGATATAGTTTGAAGTGTTTCAAAAAAAATAATGAAATTTTAATATAAAATGGAATGAGTACTAATTGCCATTTTTCTCAACCAAAACTTATATGCATTTCTTTTCATTTTCTCAACCAAAACTACGAGAATGTTTTGATTCAATCTCTCATCCCTTCGTTTAGTTTTAGTTGAAACATAGAAAATATTTAGAATTTCTTTTAATAAAAATGAACTTAATTTAGAAAAAGAAATTGTTTAAAATATGCAATAATTTTTTATTTTCCAAATTAAAAGCAACTGTTGATTTTTATTTTATTCTTGTAACTATTCTAATTTTACTAATCAACGGGTTAAAAAACTTATTTACTATTGAAAGATTATTGGGTAAAGTTCAATTTACGCCCATGTAAAAATTAAGAAGTACTACTTTCACTAATAACCTTTTTTTAGATCATAATTCATCAATTCAACATGATAGGAAATTTTTATTGTATTTATGAAATTTAAAATTATTTTAAAAATTAGTAACCATCTAATCACTATGACCCTTTTTTTTCTTTTTGTTATTTTATACAACACATAATATGATGTAAAGCATGCTCTAGTGAGGAACTTTTGAATCTCTTATTTATTTATCTCTATTAATTGTGGGTGCTAAAAATTTGGGTTCCCCAATAGAAATTCGATTCAAGCACAATTCAATTAAAGCAGAAGAAATAGAAGGTGAACGAGGCTACGATTTAGGTTGTAGGTAGGTTTAATCGGTAGGTCTTGTACTATTTTATTAGTAGGTCATTTTTTTTGTGTGTTTATATATTAACTGAAAGATAAAAAATTTGAAAAAACAATAAAAGTAAGAGATAATGAGTTATAAGATCTCACTTCGTAATATTTTATAACTCTAAGGAGGGACTCATGTTTAATAAAGAGAAGTAAACTAATTTTATAATTTGGTTTTATAATAAGGACACTTTTCATAATATTAATTTATTTTAAGAAAAATGATAAATGTTAATGGACAAAAATACTCTACTATATCATTTATTGTAATTATACAAAAGACATATTATTCTCTCTTTTACATACACATAGTTTAGATATAGAAAATAGAGAATAAGGGAAAGGGAGAAAAGAATCGCAAGAGAGGAAAGAACGAGGCCGACGACGAGAAGTTATCTTACCAATAATTTCACCTCTTCCACCACCACCACCACCACCTGTCTCTCCGATCGTATCGCCAAGAGGAGCGCTGTTCTCATCATCTTCTTATTTTTTCTAGATGTGCAATCGTAAAACATATATAACTTTTTATCGAACCGTTGGATTTTGTTGATTTTTACATATGTTGTTCGGAAGACAAAGTTACTTCTATTACACAAAAAATCAAGACGATCAAAAGTGTTTTGCTATCGAAATCGACCAATTTCGACAACCCAGCGGGATTTGAAAACAAAATATGATTGTAACTCTCTTTTTTTTATGAACCCTACATCGATCCATATATATATATATATACATATAAATAAATTGAATAGATGTTGATCTCATCAATTTTGTTGTTCTTTGTTTTGTAATAGTGCTAAAATCATTTTTAACACCTTGTGGATACTGTCCAGGTGGTGCTAAATGCATTTAACACCTTCTGGTTGCGGTACTAAATACATTTAGCACATTCTGGTTGCTATCCAGGTGGTGCTAATTTAGCACCATTATGGTTGTTGTCCAGAAGGTGCTAAATGCATTTAGTACATTGTGGTTGCTGTTAGTGTCATAATGAGACGTGAGATATTATAAGGAAGGGGTGTTAGTGTCTTTTTTATACAGTGTCCCTAATTTACACGGCTAATTTTTAAGTGTCCTTTATAATTATATTATTATTAAAATGAACCCTTATGCCTAATTGCATATAAAAGTAAACTATAAATATTCTCTCTCTAAAATTTTTTACTTTAAAATCTGGACTTTTGTAATGAACTTTCCCTAATCTATTTATAGTCATAAAATTAGGATTATACGTACTCCATTATGGTAAATAGTAAAAAACTGAGTACGACTCTAATTTTGGGAAGAGAAAAAAGGAGGGGGCGCATTTTGGGAAGAGAAAAATCAATTAAAAGGGTATTCTTGGAAAAGTATTAAATGAGCAGTAACTTTTGCTAGTTTTGTAAGAGCATTTCCAATAGGCTCTTCAAATGGCTAAACTGCAAATTTATTGAAAAACCATGTCAACAAAATTCATTTTAATAGAAGTAGCAAAATGAAATCTCCAATTTGAAGAGTCTTTCTCACTCTTCAAATATGAAGAGTGATTAAAGAGCTCTTCAAACATACTTTTTAATATTTTATTAATGAAATTTTGTACTAATTTAAAATGACATTGTTATAGGAAACTTGTATGTACATTAATTAAGAAATTAAAAATTAAAATAATAATATATTTGAAGAGGCTCTTGGAGATCATTGAAAACATTCTTTAAGATGGCTCTTTAAAGTGCCACATAGGTCAACAAAATTATTTTTGTAGAGTCATTTTTGAAGAAGTTATTGGAGATACTCTAATAATTTGTGTTATTTGGTCATGCTATTTTTGTGATTGTCTCATTTATATATAGATGGGTCTTTTTTCTCCAAAAAGTTTTTACTTTTTGAGTAAAATCTAGACACACCAACTACAAATACAATTTTTTAGGGTGGGGCTATTGCCACACCCCAAAGTTCTCCGTAACATTCCCACCATTTGACTTGGTATAATAAGGCCGAGTATATGATCATTTATTCGGTACAATATAACCAAATTACTGTTGAGACTAAAAAAAATACACTGATTCGGCCCTATGACATCGAGTAATGTGCACATACTCGATCCTATTGCACCGAATCAATATGTACATACTCGGCCCTATTACACCAAATCAAAGTGAGAGTGTTAGAGAGAGGAATGGGAGGTGGCAATAGCCCCACCCATTTTTTATTATTACTAAACTAGTGATCAACTACATATGTAACTACTAGAAGTGGCCTAGTGATAACGGTATTGGATTAATCTTTTTTATTCTTATTATTAAACTCGTGATGTTGCTGTTGTTGTTGGCATTGTAGTTAGTTAGTATTCCTCTCGTCATTATAACGAGAAGATCTTGAGTCTAGTGATGTTTGTTGCTCACTCTTGCGGTGATTGTTTCACCACTTCAATAGTAATTGTATGTTCATCCTTTATTGCTGTAGTTATAGACTTATACCATATATTAAAGAAACGTTGTATTGTTGAAAAAAAAATTTATATAAAAAAGTTATTTATTAAAATGTTAAATCGCCTAATAACTTCAAAGGTAATATATGAAAATTATATTTTTTGTACCGTAACAAAATGTGATGCCATTGCTCTTTTATATAGGATAGATTAATTAATTTAATTTACTTGAAATGAAATATTTAAAATTTAAATTCAAGATAATTTAAAAAGAAAAGGATCTATGATTTGATTTCTTCACTAGTTTTTCTCTCGCCTAAATTTGAACCGAGTGGTCTGTGAATCACCATGTCAGATAAAACAAAATGTTGGATAGATGTTTAATTTTTTTCCTTAAAAAAAAGGTAAATATTTAATTTTAATATATTTAAAAATGGAATATGATCTTTTAATAAATATAATAAATGTAGAACTCTCTGGGCTCTTGTTGACTTGTTTATAGTAGGGCCCATATGTATAAAGAGTTGAGGTGAGTAGGTGACTCACATTTTTCGCAAGGGCATATTAATTTCAAATTAGTTAATGCCAAAAAGGTAAAACTTGCTTTAATTTTTATTTTTTTTAAAAATATTTTCCAATAAATAATTATTAGAGATATAAGTTGAAATGTTTCAAAAGAAATAATGAAATTTTAATATAAAATGGAATGAGTACTGAGTACTTTCTCAACAAAAACTTAGATGCATTCTTTGTTTGTTTTTTTTTTTTTTCCCTTTTAAGTGACACTACTTAACACTATTCTCTTGAAAGAATGTTTTGAGTTTAATCTCTCATCCCTTCTTTTAATTTTAGGCGTAACATAGAAAATATTTTAATTTTTTTAATAAAAATGGATTTTATAAAAATAAATTATTTAAAATATGTAATATTCTTTTATTGTTCAAATTAAAAGCCTACAATTGATTTATATTTTCTTGATTGTCTAATTTTTAGAAAAAGAAATTGTACGTGACTGTCTAATTTTTCACTAACCGTAAGTTGAAACACGCATTGAAATTTATACATTTAATATGTATAAAAAAATAAAAAATAAATAAACATTTAATTTGACAAGTAACAATAAGCCCTTCTTTAACCAAAAGGAATATATATGTTGGATATGATACGTCAATAGGTCATGAATGCATGCTACTATTTTTAATTCATTTTTTCGTACTTGTATAATTTGTCTCGTGCATGATTTGCTTTGCTTAAAAACATTATACCTAACTTATTTAAATGTTATTTTAAGAGCTCGTTTGATTATCTTTTAATTTATGAATTATATTATTTATAATTACTTAATTCGTGAATTAATTAATTTGAATATTTGGTTGCAAAAATGAACTAGTATATAAAGTTAACTTAAGTTAATATCTAAGATATTAAATAAAAAAACATAGAGATCTAGTTGAAATTACATAACTATTATACAAGTGTTGATGTGAAAAAAATTACAGCACAAATTTTTTTGTTAAAATGAACCAATTATAAATAAAATAATTTATACAGCCAAATGAGCTCTAAAAAATGCACATAATACCGGTAGTTTTTAAATCATCTACAACCAATCCGATCTTATCTGGCATCCAATCCGATCTGGCACGCGCTACCATCTAATCCAATTAAATGTTGGATTGGATCGGTTCTAATTCAATCCAATTGAATAAGCAAAAAAGGGAGCCTTCGCAATATACCTATCAAAAAATTTTAAATTTTTCAATATTTTCAAATTGACAAAATTAAACTAAATAACTTGTAGTCAAATTTCAAATAAAGAATAGTATGATAAATAGACTACTGTGACAACCAATAAAACAAAGACACGTAGCACTTCAAAAAAAAAAACATATATATTAATTAAATCCGAAACTAATCCAATATTTTTCGCTTTTCAAAATTTGAATCCAATCTGATTGAATCAATCCATATATCCAAAAAATTTAGTACTAGGCCCTGCATGAATGAACACCCGTGTAATAAAACTTACGTGGCAAATCATGATTGGCTCAAAGTACTGCGTGACACCCCATATAAAAAAACCATTAGTCCGCGACTTGAAAACTAGCATCAGAAAATTTTATTGTTACGTGGAGTAGAGCATGTTGATGGAGAAAAGCAGATCATAGTTGTAAAGAGAAGGAGATATCATATAATACGACTCCGTTTTGACTTATGCACTTTTCGGGGGCGAAAAATAAAATTTACTATAATAAAATATGGTACATTAATTATGTGTTAAAAAAGGACATAAGCCTCCAATTTCAATGTGGCTGATTCATAAATTGTAATCAAGCGTAGTTTTTTTTTTAAGATCATCTCCTCTTGCTAGTTTGCTAATGTATCTTCATTTTTTCCGTTTTGTTTGTTTCAGCCTTGGCCCACTTTAAGACCAAAAAAGCAAAGGACATAACCCTCATAATTGGAGGCGTACATAAAAACAAAGTGAAACTCTTAATTTGATGTAGACGAATACAATCATTCCAATTCCAGCTTCAACATGGTCCAACAATCTAATATTGACTAGCAACAACAGAAAGTATCAAAGTTTGCAGAAGTTACAAAAGGACCCAAATATGATTTACATGTACAAATATGATTTACACACATGATATAATCAGAGGAATGGAATAGCGTTTAAGTGACAATTTTTGTAGCGACCTAATTTTCATCACCAGGTCCATAAATGACAGTCCATTTAGAGACTGGATGTATTTTATATACATACACGGCCTGTCTCCTATGCAGACCACCCTTTTAGTGACGGTTTTCGCAATAGAAAACCGTTGCAAAAAGCTCGATTTGCATAGTGATGGTCCATTCTACAGACGGACTATATACAAATATACTTGCATATGTAAGTTACAAAATAAAGAGGTAAAAGGCAATGAATTTGACAATCTAAGGAGGACCAGGTTCACCGCAAAATGCTTCTGGCTCAAATGATCTTGCAGATTCGTCGTTGTAAACTCCGTGTACGACTCTACCACCATCTTCTCCAGACGAAACGTAGCCTACTTTTTGGCTGCCTTCGGTATTCACAAGGAGTACGATACACACAAATAAAGACAACCCGAGGCTGACCAGAGTGTTCTTTAATCGGCCAAGCACGGGTTTGACCTATATATTTGAATGTAAGAAGATAGTGGCATTTGAGTACTTTCATATATGTAATTCTTTAAGACAGTTTCTCGTATAACATATATTCTATATAATATGGAGGCTACGTTGGTCCATTTCGACAGAGATTCTGTAACCGTATATTTTAGAGCTTTGGACAAGAATCTCTCTCAAACTGCTAATTCTCCTATCTCACAACTCTACATACTCTTTTTTCTGAATCTCCATCAGAAAATAATCAGTGGTTATAAATAGAACTTCTTTACAAATGTGAGAATGGGACAGTGGTTATGTCTTTGTTAGAATATGAACATGTCAACCAACCATGCACCACCACTTCTAGATGAAGTTGTGATCAACACCAACCATGCACCACCAACCACCCTTCTAGATGAGTGGTGGTCAACACCAACCACGCACCACCAACCACTCACCAACCCCATTCTTGTATATATATATATAGTCTTAAGCTCTTGTAATTAGATCATAAAATCAATAAGAAAATTTCTTCTCCTCCTCCATTTCTAACATTGTATGAGAGGAATTTTAATTCTCCTACTTTTCCAATCAAACCACAAACTAACCCACTGCCAATCCACCATTACCAGATCATCCACAAAACCATCCCACTGCTCAAACCAACCTAAGAAAAGCACCCTACTGGCAAACCAACTTATTGCACTTTGTCGTATCCAAAACTATATACAAGCCATATCAATCCATATCTATCTTCTTCGTCTTTAAAAGACAATTCTAATGCCGTCAAAATCAACCCAAACAGAATATCCACGCTCTTTCACGCGCTGCCCAAGGTCTCCAGCGCACCGCTCTGCCAAAACCACGCGCCCCAGCCAACTCAGCACACACGTGGCAGACACGTCATCATTGACCTTTCAACATCATCGTTTGACCGGCCACGTCATCTGCCACGACATCCTACACATGGCAGCCACGTCATCTTTGCCCAGTCAATATCGCCACGTCAGCAACTAGTCAATAGTTTGTACTATTTTTATTTTGGCCTCAGAACTTTCTGATATTTCTATTTTGGCCCCAAAACTTTCTGATATTTCTATTTTGGCCCCAGAACTTTCTGATTACAAAAGCTCCAGACTATATATATATACAAGAATGGGGTTGGTGTGTGGTTGGTGGTGCATGGTTGGTGTTGACCACCACTTATCTAGAAAGGTGGTTGGTGGTGCATTGTTGGTGTTGACCACAACTCCATCTAGAAGTGGTGGTGCATGGTTGGTTGACATGTTCATATTCTAACACCCCCCCTCAAACTCAAGGTGGCAAATTGAAAACCATCTTGAGTTTGGAAATAAAATCTTGAAATCGTCTAGGTTGATGGACTTTAGTGAATATGTCAGCTAGTTAATCTTCGGACGAGATGGAGACAAGACTAATAGAATTGTTAGAGACATGTTGACGAACAAAATGATAGTTGAGTTCGATATGTTTTGTCTGCTCATAAAATACATCATTGTGAGCAATTTGAATAGCACTCTGATTGTCACATCTGATAAAAGTTGGAAGAGGTTGAGGAACTCCCATATCTGAAAGAAGCCAACGTAACTAGATGAGTTCCTGATGGTGTCAGCAAGAGCACGGTATTCTGCTTCGATACTTGAGCGAGAGACAAGCGACTGTTTTTTACTTCGCCAAGATATGAGTGAATCTCCTAAGAAAATACAATATCCTGTAGTGGATCGTCGATCATTAGGGTCATCAGCCCAATCTGAATCAGAGTATGCGCGAATTTTAAGAGAGGACGTGGACGAAAAATGGAGACCATGGAACATTGTTCCTTTTATATAGCGAAGGATGCGAAGAACAGTAGCATAATGAGCAGATCGTGGAGCTGACATGAATTGACTAACAATGTGGACAGCATATGCAATATCTGGTCGAGTGACGGTGAGATAAACCAAACTTCCAACAATTTGTCGATATAAAGTAGCGTTACTAAGAGGAGTACCATCAAGAGGAGTGAGAAGAAGATTGGTTTCCAGTGGAGTTGCAACTGTTTTACAGTCGGTGAGACCAGCACGAGTAAGGACGTCAAAAACATATTTTGCCTGAAAGAGATAATAACCATCAGAATCAGATAGAATTTTGAGCCCCAAGAAGTAATGTAAAGGACCAAGATCCTTCATCTCAAAATGTCAACTGAGCGAAAGCTTTAAGTCTGAAATACCAGTAATATCATCCCCAGTGATAATCATGTCATCCACATAAAAAATTAGCAGTGTGATGCCTGTCTTTCTTTTTCTAATGAAAAGTCCGTAGTCATATGAGCTGGAAGTGAAACCAAGTTGGTGAATATTGGAGCTAAATTTCTCAAACCAGGCACGAGGAGCTTGCTTAAGGCCATATAGAGCTCGACGAAGTTTGCAAACTTGAGATGCGGAATGTGGAACCCCTGGAGGAGGTTTCATGTAAACTTCTTCTGATAAATCTCCGTTTAAGAAGGCATTTTTGACATCCATCTGAAAAAGTTTCCATTTACGAGCTGCGGCAACTGCAAGAAGGCTTCTAACAGATGTTAAACGGGCAACTGGAGCAAAGGTTTCCTCGTAATCAATGCCATATTCTTGATTAAATCCTTTCGCTACAAGTCTTGCTTTATACCGATCGATAGACCCATCTGATTTCGTTTTGATTTTATAGACCCATTTGCACCCAACTGCCGTCTTTCCGAGAGGAAGAGTGACTAACTCCCAAGTTTGGGCCTTTTCTAAAGCATGCAGTTCTTCAGACATAGCTTGCTACCATAAATGATTAGAACTAACTTCTTTATAAGAAGATGGTTCTTGATGTGAGAATATTGTAGAATAACAATGATAATCACGAAGATGCTGAGGTGGTTGTCTTACCCTAGTGGACTGACGAGGAAGAGGCGTTTGGTTGACAGGATCGTTGGGCGAGTCGATATCATCAGGATAGTCCGTTGTCAGTACGGGATATGGATCACCGGATTGACTTGTGGTGGTAGGTAAATGACTGATTGTTATGGAAGGATGTTCACTAGATGATCTGTCATCAGTTGTTGATTCATGGATTTCAATGGTAGTGGAAGATGAATAGAAATCTGTATTAGAGTTGGTAAAGAATAGAAGGGAGTTATCTGTGGTGACCTTGAATTTGGAACAGTGTTTTAAAAAGCGTTAGAGTGCGCGCATCGGGGCACCTTCAACAAAAAACGCCTTCAAGTGCATTACGAAGTGCGATTTGCACGTTAGGCTTACGCCTTTAGGTCTGGGCTCAAGCATTTTATCCGAGGCGTACGCCTTTTACGCCTAGGCGTTTAGGGCTTACGCTTTTGTTGCTTTTTTTTGAAGTTGCAGGTGATTCATTTGGGGAAGAAATTAGGGTTTAGGTTTAGAGATTTGGGTGAAAAAATAAGGATTTGTTGAAGAATAAAGACAGAAGAAGAAGAAGAAGAAGAAGAATGAAGACTGAGAAGATTGATTTGGGGAAGAAATTAGGGTTTATGTTTAGGGATTTGGGGAGGAAGAAGAAGAAGGAGAATAACCTGTTTTCCTTGATCGAAGAGAGGGAAGAAGAATTAGAAGAACCCGTTTTCCTTGATCGAAGAGAGGGAAAGGAAGAGATAGCTTTCTGGAGAGAGAAACGGACGAAGAGAGAAAGAGAAGGGGAAACGAAATGAGACCTTGAGCTGTGAGATTCCCTTTGTTATTTAATTTTAAAAAATTACCAAATACCCCCTTAGTTATTTTAATTTACCACTTTACACCTTAAACTAAAAAATTTGACAGTAAAATGACATAAAAAATCTAGTTTATGCCTATATTAATTATTTCTTAATTTTTTTAGTATAAAAATGTTTTGCACAAAAGGCTTACGCCTCGTCGCAACAAGGCTTACGCCTCGCCTTTGGTCAATCAAACGCCTAGGCTTACGTATTCGCCTTTTAAAACACTGATTTGGAGAGTGATGAGAACATTTTGTGTTCCCAAAATATGACATGGCGAGACACACGAAATCTTTTTGAAATGGGATCCCAACAACGATATCTTTTATGTTCTATCTCATATCCCAAAAAACAGCATAGACGTGACCGAGGTTCGAGTTTGGAGTGTTCATGAGGCTAAAGCAAAACAAAACAAACACACCCAAATACTTTCAAAAGATTATAGTTGGGTGGACTACCATACAACTTGTCATATGGGGATTGATTTTGGAAGGCAAGAAGAGGATGACGGTTGATAGTGTAAACGGCAGTGAGAGCTGCTTCCCCCCAGAAACGTTCAGGACGCCCGCTAGAAATGAGAAGGGTTCGGACAGTATCTAATATATGACAATGTTTTCGTTCAGTACGGCCATTTTGTTGAGATGTGCCAGGACATGAGTACTGAGAAACTGTCTCTTGCTGACGTAAAAAATTGAGAAATTTTGATTCTTTGTATTCCATGGGATTATCGGCTCGAAAATTTTTAATTGATCAAGAGAATTAGGTTTGAACCATTTGGGCAAAATTATAATATATCTGTGATAATTCAGAACGATTTTTCATAAGGTATATCCAAGTAAAACGAGTATTGTCATCTATGAAAACAACAAAGTATTTAGACCCTCGCACAGTGTTATAAGGAGAAGGTCCCCAGACATCAGAATGAATCAGGTCAAATGGTGCAGAAGAAAGAGAATCACTTTTATTAAAAGATAATGCAGGTTGTTTTCCAAGTTGACATAACAAGCAAGGAATACTTTCTACTTTGACTGTTCCTAACCTACCAGTAGAAATGAGAGCTTTCTATTTTGGCCTTAGAACTTTATGATATTTCTATTTTAGCCCCAGAACTTTCTGATATTTCTATTTTGACCACAAAACTTTCTGATATTTCTATTTTTGCCACAAAGCTTTCTGATATTTTTATTTTGACCCCAAAACTTTCTGTTATTTTTATTTTTATCCCATAATTTTATGTTTACTCTATATAAACCCCCAGCATCCACTCCAAAGTTGCATTTTCACTTGTGTGTGCATTATGGATTGTTCCGAAGTTACCCGACCCATCTCTATCACTCTCAATGGGCCAAACTATATTCATTGGGCCCAGGCAACAACTAGCTTTCTTCAAGCACGACGAGTTTGGCGCATTATTACCGGAGAAATGACAATCCCGGTACAGAAGAGAGATGAATCCGATGAAGAATTTACAAATTGTCAAGACGAATGGTTAGGAAAAAATGGCAATATTATCACTTGGTGCCTTAATACCTCTATCCCTACCATTGGTCAACAATTTGGCAGGTTTTCCACTGGTAAAGAAGTATGGGCTTTTCTCAAGTTGCGGTACACCACCAAAGATCTAGCCCACCAATATCAACTATTAACCGCTCTTCACTCTAAAAAGCAACAATTTGATCAGTCCTTCGATGAGTTCTTATCCGAAATGTAAGTCCTAAAGGATCAACTGGCTCCCTCCGAACCTGTATGGCATTGCCCTACTGATGCTGCCAAATTTGAAATCTACAAAAGCCAACAAGTAATGACCCTTCTTATGGCTTTCCATGATCGGTTTGAACCTGTTCGAGCTTCTCTCCTTCACCGCCATCCATTGCTAACTTTTGATGATACTATCACTACCCTTCATTTTGAAGAAACCAGACTTGGTTCAAACCTTCAAACTTCAAATGGAGTTCTTGCTGTCACTCACTCTAAATTCGAGAAGACATCAAATGAGTGTACATACTGCCATGAGACTAGTCATACATTGCTTTATTGTCCCAAACGGGTTTGCAAATTCTGTCACAAGCGTGGTCCTAAACATTATGGTTCTAATTGTTACAAGAATCCAGCTAGACAAACCAGTAGTCGACCTGGCACTGCTGCTGCTACCATTCAACCATTATCTAATCCATCTCCACCTGTCATTAATAATGACCTTGCAGAGATGTTAAAACAGGTTCTATCTGACCCATTTAATGCATTGTTTACCACTTCAGGTAACTCTTGGTATTTTAACTCTGGCTGTTGCAACCACATGACTTCTGACTCCACCATTTTTGTCTCCAAAAATACTACCTCGCATGCATCTCCCATTAAAACTGCTGATGGATCTCAGTTGCATAGCAACCATATTGGATCCGTATCTACATCCAATCTCTCTTTACCATCTACTTTGCACATACCCAAGTTAACCATTAATCTTATATTTGTTGGTCAACTTTGTGACCTTGGTCTGAATGTTGTTTTCTCTTCCTCTAGTTGTCAGGTACAAGATCCATAGACGAAGCAGGTTATTGGGATAGGCCGTAAAGTCAGTCGTTTATTCGAGCTTGTTCATCTCCTCACACCATCAGATATCACCAACCCCACACTCATTATTGCGTCTGCTCTCCCTACATCGTCTCTAGACTTATGGCACACCCGTTCCATGCACCACCACTTCTAGATGAAGTTGTGGTCAACACCAACCATGCACCACCAATCACCCTTCTAGATGAGTGGTGGTCAACACCAACCATGCACCATTAACCACACGCCAACCCTATTCTTGTACATATATATAGTCTTAAGCTCTTGTAATTAGATCATAAAATCAATAATAAAATTTCTTCTCCTCTTCCATTTCTAACAGTCCTAAAAAGGAAAAACGACTCTTAATGATTTGGGATATCCTAAAAGTAAAAGTGGACTCTTAGTTTGGGAAGGAGGGACTACTAGTATATTTGATTATTGAAAAAGTAGTAACATAAGTTCAAATCACAAATGGGATGTGTCACATTGTGTTTTTATACATACATATATATATATATAGAGAGAGGGTGGGGGGGGGAGACAGAGAGAGAGAGATATAGTTCGACAGAAAACATATTACTTACAGAAAATGAACCTAAAAGCCGGTCACGTGCAAGAACTTCAGGAGTTTTCACCCATATCTGTTAAAGGAAATTTACGTGCTTTGTTATCTTGATAAGTAAATGACAATCAGCATGTGTAAAAGTTGCACTGGCAAGTTTATTTAATGCAAAACTAAGTTGTCTTAAAGTTCTATAACAAGTAGAAAATATGCAATGCTTTTTCACAATACCTGAACATTTACTTCCTCAATTTCACAGTAAGAGTCCCATTTCCAATATTCAATGCACCAATTCTTACGTCAAAAAGTAAGTTTAAATTAATGTTCCCTTCGAAAGTTCTAAACTCAAGGGCGTTCTTGACTTTGTGCTTTTCAGTGATTCAAAATTTTAGTTTCATATCTAAACGATTATTTATTAAAGCTTGGTACCTAAAGTGGGCGCCGCTAGTGTCCGTAAGTTTTCTGTTAAGAAAATAGATTATCTGGACCAAAATGCCCTTGTCTCCCACCTTCTGTCCTAAAAACTCTAATTTCTTTGTAATTCTATCTCCAATTGCAATAATATCCGCGGGAATTGTTGAAACATACAGGGACAGAAATCGAATCGTGCTAGAGGGTTGGATGTGTGGAGCTTCTTAGTGCATCTCCAACCGTAGTGTATAATTTTGGTTTAGGTAAAATTTACATGTTTTGAAGAAAAAGGTCTCCAGCAGTCTTTTAGGAAGCTTTGACACCTAGGATTTGTGTAAAAAGGTTGTGTAAAATACAAATCCAATTTACACAATCACGTCAGATAATTTCGCGTCTATTTTTCCTCATCTTGTATTTAGAAATAAATGGATTTGAAAAGTAAGAGAATAAATACGAATGGGTGGGACTCTTCACATGACATTAATGGCTCCCTTCGTGCTCCTTGGAAGTCTATTTCAAGGGTGTGGAGTGACTTTGAGCAACATATTAAATTGGTTGTGGGAAATGGGGAGAGAATCCGCTTTTGGGAGGATTCATGGGTAGGGGATAGCCCACTCAAAATCAGTTTCCCTAGACTATATAGGATTTCTTGTGATCAAAATGCTACCATTCATTTGGTAATCTCATGGTCATCCCATTTAGAGTATTCGTGGAACCTTTCATTTCGTAGGTTCTTCCTTGATAGGGAGGTCGATGAGTATGTTTCCCTGTTAGGTTTGACTCATGGCTTAAATCTAAACCAAAATTCATTGGATAAACGGGTATGGGTTGCTCACACTTCTGGTGAATTCTCTTGTAAATCCTTTTTTGAAACACTTTCTCATTCATCGCAATCAATCACTCCACAACAATATAACTTCATTTGGAAAGGAAAAGTCCCTTCCAAGGTTAAGGTCTTTGCTTGGCTTGTATTTAGAGGAAGAGTGAACACTTGTGACATTATTCAAGAGAGGAGGCCATCCATGTGTTTATCTCCGTCTTGGTGTATTTTGTGTAAAAAAGGTTTCGAAGGGATTGATCACATTCTACTCCATTGTAACTACGTATGGGGAATCTGGGCTAAGTTGTTCAAGGCATTTGGGTTAATAGGGGCTGCCCCTAAGAAATGGGTAGATTTGATTGGGTTGGAATGGAGCTTTAGCAGTGCAAAAGCTGGGAACCTATGGAAGGTGTCAGTGATGGCAGCAGCATGGGCAATATGGCTAGAGAGAAACAAGAGAGTTTTTGAAGATTGTTATAGATCGGTATCTAGCT
Organism: Lonicera japonica; assembly: GCA_021464415.1. Taxonomy (NCBI): domain Eukaryota; kingdom Viridiplantae; phylum Streptophyta; class Magnoliopsida; order Dipsacales; family Caprifoliaceae; genus Lonicera; species Lonicera japonica. Next base: position 29,523,180 of record CM038469.1, on the reverse strand, counting down.
TGTGGGATCACTTGAGATTCCTGATTGGTCTTTGGGCTAGGGCTGCTAATTTATTTGATAGTACTGATAGGCTTTTATTTGATTTGGATTGTTGTAGTTTTTTGGCCTGATGGGTTTATTCTTGTTGTTTTGGGTTGAGTTGTAACATTTCTGTAGTGGTTTTCTCATCCACTGCTATCTTTATTGCTTCCTTTGATGTAACTTTCTTTGTCTAGTAATAAAATCTTTCGTTTCTTATCAAAAAATATAGGATAAGTTCCACTTGTGCGTATCTAATTGGTAGTTTAATATTTACACAAAAATTTAAAACAGACTGTTGGAGTATAAAACGAATTCTTTATTATTTTTGTGTAAATCCCACTTTGACACGTATGATTTTACAGACTATTGGAGATGCTCTTAGATCTTAATTTTGATAAAATGTTAGATTTGATTTGGATATAGATCTTCATTATGATTAAAACATTAACTTGTGTCATTTGAGGATTTGTTCTTCAATATTGAGTGTGGTGATGACTAATGAGAAACACTTGGGGCTTTTTTTGCTTTAGTCACAAAGAAGAAAGGGGTATTTTGGTCCAAATAAAAAAAATCCAACAAAAATATGGATGGTGTATTGGTGTCACAAGATAGGTAAAAATTCTATTTGATGGCTTTAAAAAATCAGATCTGAATTCTCATTTTGCCTCTTAAAAAATAGAACCTAACCTCCCTCTTATGTCGGAAGACTTCATTTTTAATGAGGCAAAATTCGTCTTTTGCCATTGTACAGATTATGTCAAGGGCAAGTTTGTATAAATTACGTTCATTCCACATTCAGATATGATATGTTAAAAAAATATCACCTCCAGAAAACAAACAGATTTCCCATATACAGTTTTTGAACTCCAGAAAAATCTTTAGACTTTATGTTCAACATTCATATTCAGACAACTCAACAAAAGCTTTTAGTTGTTAGCTCTTATGGGCTCTAATCCTTAAGTAACCCAACTCAGTACTCACCACTTGCTGCACAATCTTTTGAACTTCAAATAATTAGATAAATGGAATTGACATGCTCAATTGCTCATTATGGGTAACAAAAAAATTAATTTTCAGAAACGAAAAACAAATATAGATAAATAAACGCAAAATGATCATCCAAACATGAAAATAATATAACTGTGGAAAATACCTGACCATCATACCATCCTGTCTCTTCATCTGAAATATAGAGAAGTAACTGAATCAATTACCCAAAAATCCAAGAAAACAAACATAACGAATTAACCAAACAAATTAAATTAAATCAAACCCAAGAGAATCACAAACATCATAATTACATTCAACAGTGGCACTGAGTAATCGATTGCCAACATAAGCCCAACCCAAATACATCCTCACAACAGCAAGAATCACCACAAACACCCCACTAGAAACAGAACCCAACACCCTCTGAACCGGGTCCAGATCTACCCCCACTGACCCGTACCAAGAAACGGGCAGACCCACGAAGAGAGCAAAAGAAGCTCCGGTGACCAGCAGCCGGTAACAGTAGCCGGATAATTCTTCGGAGGCCCAAGAAAAGGGGGAAGAGGTGGAGAGGGACTGGTACTCGTTGACAGGCTGCTGATCTAGGGGGACAGGGCAGTCGGTTTCTGGTGACGTGTTGTAACTGCCAAAAGAAGATGATGAAGAGGATATTTTGGTAATTAATAATTTGTGGGTTTGGAATCTATGATGGTGGTGGTGGTGGATTCTTGGGTTTGTGAGGGTGGTTGAGGGGGGAAAGAGTGGTGGTGGTGAGGGTGGTTTCAATGAGAGAGAGAGTGCAGGTGTCATTTTTGGGGGATATTCTCTCTATCCTAAAACTTTCTATAGTGAAACACATTCAGATTTTTTTCATTCTTCTTAATGGGGTTCTTAAATACAGCCCCCCCCTAATAATTGATTCAAGCTCACTTTTCAATTTTTTCGAAAGAATTAAACTGTTGCTCAAAAAAATAATAATTTAACTAGCCCTCACAAACATATTATTTATAATTTTAATTATTTGCAAACAGTTTTCTAACCCGTTGACTTCTTTCTATCCTCCTAAGGGTTTTAAATATAATTCTCAAATTCTTTATATATCTACTCTTAAACCATCTTTAGTGGATAGTATAAAAAAATAGGTTAAAAATGTATATTTATACTATTTAATAATCGAAACGTGCAGCGGGAGAAAATTAAATTTGTCTCGCACGATTTATGAAGTGTCGGGCAAAACTATTAAACCATCCTACGATAAATGATGTATCGTCCAAGGCTTTTGCTTCCCACGACACATGATGTGTCGTGGCAGGCATTTTCAGTTTTTTTTTCTTCTTCCATTTCCGAAATTGCATTGCTTTTTCTTCTTCCCACGATCAATGGTATATCGGCCAACATTTCTCACGGCACATCATGTGTCGTGAGAATGTTTTAACCTGCCACGACTCTTCATTGATCGTGTAAGCTAAAATTTTGTCTGCTGCTACATTTAGCTTTGATTTACACTTTTAGCCATCTTTTTACCCTTCTACCTTACCGAATAAGGCAATGAAAAAAGCCAAATATGGCTATTTAGCCTATGAAGTGGAGATGGTCTTATTATAATAATTATAAAATTATAATTATATATATATATAAATTATATTGTATAGGAAAAATTGTTATGTAATTTTACCGCTTTGTATATAAAATATATATATATATATATATATTGTAATTATGCTTTTTTTCAAGACAAAAATTAATTACATACAAAATTATGATGTCAATGGCTTATTTATAAAAATGCTTAAAATGATAGAAAGCAGGTAAGGAAAAACATTTTCCAATAGATTGCTTATGACCTAGAAGACATAGACTTTTTTAATTTTTAAGATTTGATGTGTTTGTGTGAATTTTATTGTGCCAGATACGACACATGTCACATTTAAATATGACATGATAAAGAAATTATTTTCATATTATCTAGAGTGTCTTTTAAATAATGTAGATATGATCTAACACTGAATAAATAGGACCATTAACTCTATGTATTCTCTTTGTTCGCTAAATCCATTAATTTGTATGTATATATTTGAAGGTAAGGAACCATTTGAAAGACATTTTTTAAAGAATGTTAATGGATATAAAAATAATGTCAACTAGATATATACAATGACTAAAAAAGCATGACACATATAAATATAGAGACACATACAATAGATAAGCCATTAAAAAGGGTCTTAAAGGTAGGGTTGATACTATTACCAAAGTAATTATATTTGTTACCAACAAAGAAATAATTACTAAACTAATATGAATGAATATCCAAAAGTTAGAGTGAACTTATCAAGAATAGGCCCTAAGTTTGAAGGGCATTAAGCCAACTTCTATTTTAAGGAGTCGTTGTATTTACTATTTACATATATAAGTCCAAAAAAATAATTATTTTTAAAAAATGAAATACTAATAATAATAATAACAACAACAATGACAATAATAATAACAACCGAGCTATCTATAACTGTTCCTAAGTTTTAAAACTAGAGGACAATTCTCAACCACATATTTAATCTGATGGGGTAAATATTAATTTACTATTGGCCTACAAAAATAAAAAATTATTTTACTATTGGCTTACAAAGGTAATTTTCAACATTTTTTACCTTCGGTAAAATTCCAATTTTACCCCCGGTAAAATCTCATTTTTACATTCTCACCTACCACACCTCACCTACCACACCTACCACATCTCACCTACCTCACCTACCTCCACCAAAGATTAACTTATGCCATTCATTTTTATCAAATTTACGATTTTTGCCATTCTTCATTTACCTATAAATACCCCCCACCATTCATTCATTCAACACACAACAAAAACATCTCTTCTTTCTCTCTTAAGATCCATCTATCTCTTTCAAGAGATATAAAACCATTGGCAATACAAACACAAGCCAATTCGGGAAGAAATAGAGGAGTCATATACTCTCTCTTTTCATAACCCCCAGAAATAGAAGGGTCTTATACTCTCTATTTTCATACCCAAAAAATAGAAGAGTCTTATACTCTCTATTTTCATACTCCAAAAAATACCAACAACCCTTATACGCTCTCTCTCCTACACAGTTTATTATTTATTTTATTGAAATATTTGTAATTATAATTCTATACTTATAAATAGAATTAAGGAAATTATAGAGAGAGAAAAGTTGGTAGCTTGTATTATTATCCAAATTGATCGCCTTTGAGCTAATACAACACAAGCACACACAAAAGGAGGACGTACCACTGGAATAGCATAAGCGCTACCGCGGGAACCTACCTTAAAAAAAAGTCATGTGTTCATTATTGCGCTGCATTTATTTTTTATTCACCGATATTCGCTTATTGATTGGTTAATTATCTATCTCTAGATTTTGATACCATCAGTTGGCGCCGTCTGTGGAAACGATAAGCACTCTAAAGCTCTCGTTCTTTAGAAATTACAAGTGAATTTTCGGTGAAAAACTCAAAATCCCGCGGGTCTATGTAGCTCAATATTTTCGGGGGCATAACTTTGTGCTCCGAACTCTAAATTATAGGATTCTGGAGTCCAGTTTGAAGAAAATTTCAAGAGCTACAACTTTTCAGTTCAAGCCGTTTTCAAATTCAGCCATCGCGGGGTTCAAAACTTCGATACAAACTTTCTGGAACGAAATCTCGCGGGCCTACGGTAATTCAATATTATCAGGCGCATACCTTTATGCTCAAAACTCCAAATTATGCGATTTTGGAGTCCATTTTGAAGAAAATTTCAAGATCTACAACTTTTCAGTTCAATCCGTTTTCAAATTTGGCCATCTCGAGGTCCAAAACCGGGATACAAAGGTGCTGCGATAAAAAATGCAAAAATCCGGCAGGCTTATGCTAGCTCAATATTTACGAGCGCATAATCATTCAAAAATCCGGTTACCCAAGGGGATAAAATCCAAAAAAGAGATAAGTTATTCATATATGATTTTTTATCTTTGTTTTAATATATCTAAAGTTGTATCATCTTCTTACGATCAATAATTTTTATTGTAGAAAAAATTGATGAGCTTCCAAAAAATTGCAATTGAATGTAATTTTTATCAAGTTCATCCGACAAACCACAAGAAAGAAATTGAAGAAATTTTCAGCGGATATTAAACTTCCACAAAACCGAATGCAATTTTGAAGTCTATCAGACAACAGCAGGACCACCTCAACCCAAAGAGACCTGGCTGAGAATGATTATCTACTGCTGCACCACTGGTCAGAGACCAAGATTTTGACGTTCCCTGGTAATAAATGAGAAAAATTGTCAAAATTTGCCTAAGTCAGAATGGGGCATGGCTCTACTCAAAACTTAGCAAAAAAGAACAAATTTTCCTTTTAAGAAATCCTGGTAATAAATGAGAAAATTGTCAGAATTTGCATAAGTTAGAAGGGAGCAAGACTCTACTCAAAACTTAGCAATTTGCCTAAAGTTAGAAGGGAGCAAGACTCTACTCAAAACTTAGCAAAAAGAACAAATTTTCCTTTTAAGAAACCAAGGACTTAAATGAGAAAATTGTCAGAATTTGCCTAAGTCAGAAGTGGGCATGACTCTACTCAAGACTTAGCCAAAAAGAACAATTTTTTCTTTTAAGAAATCAAGGACTTCGGAAAAATTGCTATCAACATATAAGGGCCACAAGTGGAACATCTCTAGAATATTTTTACAAAACCCTCACTAGAGATACACATTATCTAGTCACTCAAAAAAGGCTAAAGAATATGAAGATCATCAGCATCAAAATTCAAAATAGTACTTAAATCAGAAGAAGAAGAATAAAAAAAATCATGGCGGATATTCCCTGAAGCTGTCCAATCAGGACCCGTTGTTTCAGCAAAATCTGCAACAAAACCATCTAGTGAAGATTGCGATAAAAAACCTTCCGAGGCAGCTTGGTAAACGGAGTCCAAGGTAGCCTGATTATAGGACGGATTCTGAAATGACGGCAAATTCACTTCAGTCAGAGAAGCCCCATTTTCTATAAGATTCGTGGTAGTCGAAAGAATATTCTGTACACCCTCTTCCGACATAAGGAGCCTCAAAAAACCTCCGGGAATAGGTTCCGAAAGATTCACGGCAGTCGGAATAACATTTGGCACGTTATTTCCTGCCGACGAAGGGAATCTCGAAGAACCTCCAAGAGGAGCAAAAGAGCATAACGGGTTAACACAGGAAGACCCCCTCCTAATCGAGCCTCTAATGCCGTCACCCGTGCTTGTAACTCTTCCACCTTCTGTTCAAAAGAAGCAAGAAGAGCAGTACAGCCTCTAGCGGGATTCTCAATCCTCGCCGTGGCTTCAAGAAGATACGAACTAAGAGCCTCGAGAAGTCGATCTTCGGGGACACGTTGCAAAAAAGATGCAACATTCCTCACCCCGAAAACAGTGAAGATTGTGTGATAGTCCTCACGATCAATCACATTTGGAAAAATTCTAGCATAATCACAAGCTAGAGGACATCTCTTGTGGCTATGAGCACAAGCCACACATGGACGACCTGAAAAAAATTGAGTGTTTGACATTATTTTGGTTTACTTTTGTAAGAAAAACTTATTACAAAAGAGAAAAATGGCGTTGGAAGAAACGGATGGTGATGAAAGAAATGAGTTGGGTCTCGAGGGAGAGGAAGACAAAGAAGGAGAGTGAGAGGAAGATGAAGAGTGAGAGGAAGATGAGGAGTGAGAGGGAGATGAAGAGAGAGAGGAGCCTCCGACAGGGAGGATTTCAAAAAAAAGAAAAAGGGGCCGAAAAACGGCCGAAAGGGGCCGAGAAAAGAAAAAGAAAAGAAAAGAAAGGTGCAAAAAAAAAAGAGAGAAGAAAAAAAAAAGGAAAAGAAAAGAAGGGCGAAAAAAAAAGAAAAAGAAAAAGAAAAAATATATATGTGTATATGAAATAAAGAGTTGAAAAAAGGCCCGAGTAGAATCAAATTATTTATGATCAAAAGTATATCGAGCTTTACATATTAATGTTCCAAGCTCTACGACTTGCATCTAATGTCTAACGAGTTCTACACATTGATGTTTCGAGCTCAACGACTAGCATCCGAGATCTAGCATCATTGGACTACGACTCGAGATCAACGTCTAGCCAGCCTTACACAATGATGTTCTGAAGCTCTAAAAGCTCTACACATTGATGTTTTGAGCTCAACGACGAGCATCCGAGATCTAATGTCCTTGAACTAAGACTCGAGATCAACGTCTAGCCAGCCTTACACAATGATGTTCTGAAACTCTAAAACTAATGATCAAAGTCTAGCTAGCTTTACACATTAATGTTCCAAGCTCCACAAACTTACGGTCAAAGATTCAGGCCTAAGACATCTCAAGCATCAGAGCTCAGAGCTACTACTAGCTCTCGGATTGAAGGATATCCTCACCAATCAGCTCATCCGAGCTAAATGATAAGGATAGGGGGCAATTGATGGGGTAAATATTAATTTACCATTGGCCTACAAAAATAAAAAATAATTTTACTATTGGCTTACAAAGGTAATTTTAAACATTTTTTACCTTCAGTAAAATTCCAATTTTACCCCCGGTAAAATCTCATTTTTACCTCCTCACCTACCACACCTATCACATCTCACCTACCTCACCTACCTCCACCAAAGATTAACTTATGCCATTCATTTTTATCAAATTTACGATTTTTATCATTCTCCATTTACCTATAAATACCCCCCACCATTCATTCATTCAACACACAACAAAAACATCTCTTCTTTCTCTCTTAAAATCCATCTATCTCTTCCAAGAGATATAAAGCCATTGGCAATACAAATACAAGCCAATTCGGGAAGAAATAGAGGAGTCATATACTCTCTCTTTTCATACCCCCCAGAAATAGAAGGGTCTTATACTCTCTATTTTCATACCCCAAAAAATAGAAGGGTTTTATACTCTCTATTTTCATACTCCAAAAAATACCAACAACCCTTATACGCTCTCTCTCCTACACAGTTTATTATTTATTCTATTAAAATATTTGTAATCCTAATTCTATACTTATAAATAGAATTAAGGAAATTATAAAGAGAGAAAAGTTGGTAGCTTGTATTATTATCCAAATTGATCGCCTTTGAGCTAATACAACACAAGTACACACAAAAGGAGGACGTACCACTAGAATAGCATAAGCGCTACCGGGGGAACCTACCTTAAAAAAAAGTCATGTGTTCATTATTGCGCCGCATTTATTTTTTATTCACCGATATTCGCTTATTAATTGGTTAATTATTTATCTCTAGATTTTGATACCATCATAGTCAATTTAGGTAAACAAGTATTCAACTTAAGAATATCTCCAACAGAGTTGTATAATTTTGTTTTGACTAAAATTTATACAATTTGTAAAATATTTGATCTCAAGATGCCTATAAAGTTTGTGTCTTGTGTAAAACAGAACCTCCAATTTGCACTAAACATTAGGTTTCTATATCTTCAATTTTTTGTAAAAATTACATATTTGAATTTGCTCATTAAGACCTACAAAAGAAGATCCATTATTATACTAAAATTATTTATAGAAAAGTTCAAAAAAAATAATAATAATAAATTACATAAATTGGCATTTAACATATGTTGGTACTTTATTGATTATTTCAAAATTTACACAAGAGTTTGCTAAACTAACACTTGAGTACATTTTTTTTATACTCCCAAATTTTGTGTAAAATTGAGTTGACATATCAAATTTATACCTTAATATGTGCACAACTTTTAGAGATGCTCTAAGAACATCTACAGTGATAGTGTATAAAATAAAGTGTAAATCATATCTTTAATCCATTTTACACAAAAGTTAAAGTCTAAAAAAAATGCTCCAATAATACACTCTAAATTTTGTGTAAAACTTTGAAAAGACTAATAAGATAGTGACACATATTAAATGCCATATGATGTGATTTTCCATAATTTTTTTATTGATTATTCTAATAAAAAAAATTTATAATCATAATGGATATATTTTTATTCGTCTTGAGTAGTTTCAAATATATAATTTTTATTAAAATTAATAATTTTTATTAAAAAGTATTACAAATTAATTGTTTATAAAAAAATTCTAGAGATGGAAAGCTGACATGGCAACGTAAATAGGCTGTGTATTTTACACTATGCTTTTACACAAATCGTATGTGTCCAAGTATTTTAAAAGACCGCTAGAGACAAAATTTACAAGTTCTATATATTTTACACAAAACAATCATTTACACTACTGTTGAGGAAGCTATAAGTTTTCAAAATTGCCAAATTTCACCCCATCATTTTACTTCTAACATTTTAACCCATTCAAAAATAGTAACTTTTACTTAAAAATATATTTTAAGTAACTATGTCTTATTATTCAATTTGTCTTTTGAATTAATTTATTTATTTTTTTATCAAAAAATTGATAGATTGTAACATGTTTATGGAGATTTTTTTTGGATATCGTAAATTAATAATTCAATATACTTTTTTCGATGTCCCAAATTAATATTTCAATTTTATTTCACTTGTGTTGTATTATCATATCAGTTTGAGCACGAGAATTTTTTTAATTGAGAACATAATTTTGAACTTTCCTAACAGAGCCTTTTAATGATTTGGTTTAAAATGGAGGGAGGTTGAATGTGTCTTTGGCTCTCCACAGAAGACACGTAAGGGCAATTTGTTCTTCTACAATAGTTTGATAGTTGGGGGGTTAAAATGCTTATTTTTGCAAATATTATGTCTAAAATATTCATGATATAAAAGTCTCTTATGGAGAGGCCTTTTCTTAATGTAAATTATACTCTTTTGTCCTAAATTAAAAATATGGTTTGACTTTCACTTATTTTTAGTGGTATATATACACTAATCTAATTTTGACTTAATAAATTTATGAATCTAAAACTTGTGTTATTATAAAATTCAGTGCATATATTTCGCCTAAAAAAGGAACTCAAATGTTTTTAATTTGGGACATTAAAAAAAAACTAAATTCTTAATTTGCGACCTCCAAAAAATAAATCTCCATGAATATATTTTGTTGAATTAGTTTTTTGATAAAAAGTAATTAATTTAATTGATAAATGAATGAATAAAAAATATTGACTTAAAATATCTATGTATATATAAACTAGAATAGCTTGAATTCGGTTATGATAATAAATTATAAATGTTTTTCCTATTTTACTAATGTGTTTATTTTTTTATTAATGAAAAATTATTAGGCAAGATTGAACCACCAGTTTTGTGTTAAAATAAAAAAACACATTGTCGTTTGGCTACCTTTTCATTTACTAAATATTTTTTATTTTAAGTATCCGTGAACATAAAAAAAGAGTTTTCACATGCGTCGCGTGTGCTAAGTGTCCATTTTTTTAAAGTAGAAATTGCTTTTCTTACAAGGTTAAAATGTTAATAATACAAAGATGGGGATGAAATTAGAAATTATAAGTTGGAAAAAAATCTAGTTGAAACTTTGAACCGAACATGTGGCTTGGAATAGTTTAGATAATCATTTTCCTAATAATAATAAAGCAGTTTAATTATATTAATAATTAGCAATAGAATTATGTGTAACAATTAGCAACAGATTTTTAACAAGTAGAAATGGTTAGCACCAACAAATCTGGGATCAAAGAGGGAACTGCACGGTGTGCGTGTCAAGATCTCTTTCTTAATTAGGGGAGTTTTTACTGTAATCTATATGATATGTGTAAAAGGTCGTCTTTCTCAAAAAGGGTTATTTGCATTTTAGGGTATTTTAGGTTTATTGAGTTTTGGGTACGAATGAGCATAAAATTTGGTTAAAACAAACTGGGCCGGCCCAATCTATTTAGAAACCTATACGGCAAACCAAGCTAGCAGGCTTGGCATGAGCAAAGGGAACGAGCGGGAGACGCGTTGAGTTGCTAACATTTGAAGTTGCCAAGAAGGCCAAGCCGAGGCCGACTTTAACAAGGAATGGCACACGTGACCTAACATGTGGAAAGTGTATGAGGAGAATCATACTGAATCGCACGGGCCTATGCAGAATCGTACTGACCTCCACTACACTACTACAAACGTACATTTTCAAAAGCCGTTAGTTGTGGATAAGAGAGAGAAAGCTGGCGTATCATCTAGTTGTGGATAAGAGAGAGAAAGCTGGCGTATCATCTAAGTTTTACCTTCTTTAGTCATTTAACTGTTGTCGTTGGTTGTAGAATACTTTGGCCGTTAGTAAATTACGTGTTCGCCTTTTCTGTTTGAGAGAGAGAGAGAGCTTGTAATCGATATCTTTCATTGATTGACAGCTTTAAGAGTTCAATATAACAATCACACACACAAACGGAAAACGTATTGCCGGATTAACATAAGCTACCATAAAAACTTACCATACCCAACAAATCCCTTGTCCTCACATTCTCATTATCATAACAAAACTCATTTTCTCAAATAATTACTGTAGGTTGGATCTAAATTTTGCACCACTCATAGGGTCTATAATTTTTATTTCTTAAATTTTGGTATCCAAAGTGAACGAATCTGTTAGTGTAACGCTGATATCCGTTAATCAACTCAGAAATTGACCCGAATTTTTAATAATACCCTTATTCATTCGAATAATGCACAGTGAAGATTTAGTTAGAACATTCATTAGTGAAACATTTAGAGAGAGAGAGAGAGATGAAATGATGAACAGATGATTGTGTACGTACCAACATAAATCTTACATATTTTTTTTGACAGAACATAAATCTTACATTACTAGTTAGGAAAATGATAGACTTGTATAATGCTTGTATTAAAAAAATTATAGACTGACAACCATATTTAGTTTTCGTACCAATAAGCCTTTATTTTTCTAAATTGTAATATATTACCTTCTTGACTTTTTCTATTTTCATTTTAGAATTTTTAGCTCATAAATGCGTTGCCTTTGGTAATTTATTTTTCTGATTAACCCTCGTATAAAATTATGTATTTATTTTATTGAATCTATGAATTTATTCAAGGCTTATATCTTTTTACTTATGTTATTTTACTCACACCATTAAATCTCCATTTGATAATAACATGAAAAATAATAACTAATTTAAGTGAAAAGATCGAAAATACGTTTAAGGATGTAGTGAGATACTCTTCATCTCATGCTTACGCTCATTTTTGTGAGTATATGTCACCAATCTTCCATTAGCCTTTATATTTTGTGGAAAGAAAATTCACCAACACCCAAGGAAATTTTTTCTGTAAAAGAAGTTAGGAAGTCAGAGTTAATGTCTCCATATTTCTCAACTTATTTTACAACTTCTCATAAAAATACATTATTTTTAATATTATTTTTTATTTTATTATCAAACAGAGCTTAATTTATTATATTTTTATTAAATATGTGCTAACATGGCTAGCAACAGGGGTGTAGCCACTATGGTGCTACTGGGGCGTCAAACCAGCATTGGATTTTTTTTTTTCAACATTTGGTATTATTTTCTCCTTATAGGGGCCTTTGTGTGAACTTCAAAAGTATGAGGTTGAATTTATAATTTGTCAAAACTTTAGTGTTAAGACTATAATTACTATTGTAGGAGTACTTAAACTATGCAAATGATCCCCAGTTCCACTTAAGCCCTCAACTTTAGAAAGCTCCATTTAACCTATCAAACTATTGACCAAGTTTCACTTTTTTCCTTCCTTCAACTTTGGCCCTAACTAGAAAATCTGACATTCACTAAACGTGCCTATTTTTAAGAATATTTTTTATTTAACTACTAAAAAGTAACTTGTAGGTACCAATATTCTAAAAATCGCTAGTCAAACCTGTGTTGACGAGATAAAAATTGAGGGATTAATCGTAGAAACAATTTTTTATTATAAATATTATTTTAAATAATATAATACTAATAAAACACAAAAAAATCATAACACTTTTCAAGGCTACAAACTACCAAAGTTATAGCAACATAGCATAGCATTATTTTAAGCAAAACTAACTTTGTACAATTCCCAAACTAGCAATAACACAACCCTCTTGATTAATCCCGATTTAATTCTCATTAATAGATAGATCCCAATTATTTTTTAAACCCGATTTTCTCAAAAAACCTAAGCCTAGTCTCCAACTTCTCCAGCCGACAATATCACCAATAGGCCTAGTAATAAAGCAACATGTACTCAAAAAATGACTGCAGCAACCCAACCAAAAATATCATCAAAAAAGCCGAAGTTAATGAATAACCAGTGTGTTTATAATGAAAAGTAAAAGTATTGCAGGACAATAATTCTTACTTTATTTTTTTGTATATCTTCTTTTGCACAATTACCTGCAGAGACCAAATGTTTACAATTCAAAGTAAAAAGACTTCTCTTCCTCTCTTTTTTTCCCCTTCCGTTTTGGCTGCTGCTCTTTTCTTTTCTCCTTGAGAGGAGACTTACATATGGATAATTACTATCTACACTTGCCACTAAAAAGCTACAAGGAAAAAACGTTTTATATTTCACCTATTTTTTTCATTTTTTCTTTCATTTTTTTTTGTTTTCAATTGGGCTTTTATTACAGTGGAGATCAAATGTAACCTAATTTTTTCCGCTAGTAAAAGGGCTACAACTACACAATGGGTTTTTTTCTCTCCTTCATACTGCATTTGTTATGCAGATATTGAATAGGGAGGAGGATGATTGATGAGTCCACACTTTTGTTGAGAGAATTGGCTGTGCTTAGTCCCCACTTTGAATGAACCAAACACTTCCCAATCCACCACACTTCGTCTTGTCCTCTTCTTTCCATCTACATAGATAGCACTCTATAATCATAATAATTAACTTCGTAAGGTCGTCTTCATTCTTGTCGTGATTTGTGCAATCTTCCTCTTCTCTCCACGACTAGATGCTGAAGATGCCTGAGCCGCGAAATTATCTGTGCAAAAGTGGGTCTCAATTCTGGAACGCTGCAGAAAAATAACAATAAGTTAAAATTCCAATACCATGGCCAAAGTTAAGGTTTATCTAGAATTTTTTTTCTACTTTTGTTTTCCCCGAAAGCCGGCAGGAACGCTACAAACTCAATAAATAGAATCGTGGGGCACAAAGTCCACAAGTCCCAGCTCTTCGAATAACAAGATAAAAAAGCGTGCCGTGCTAAACCATGCACAACTGAATTACTATCATGAGGAATAAAATAAAAAACCACCTCCACCCCAACCTGACAACTTGGCAATATCCTGCAAAATAGACCCTAGCTCACTCAAACATGGACAACCAACAGCAATAAGGTAAGGTTGATAGCACTCTTGAAATCGCTCCCAACCACTACCTTGGTCGCATCCACCTTCGCCACCTCCGCTAATCCAAAGGCATTAGCTTTGAGTTCACTTAAAAGAACAGAAGAGCAAGTCCCATTATAGCAAGCTGCCGACCAAAGCAAGCGCCCAGCATGATCTATGCTGTGGCCCAACCCCACTCCATGATCACGTATAGCAAGTTAAGGTTTGTCTAGATTAATACGGGACAAAGGAAACGAAAAGTGCACCCCTCTCGTCAGAGAGAAGTTGCAGGTTCGAAACCAAGTTTTACCGCATAATTAGAAATGGAGTATTCCACATGAGTTGTAGCAGATTCTGATCAAAAGTAAGTCTTCAGAGAGAAGGGGGGAGATGCATTCTCCGACCCCTGAAGAATAGAAAGAGGGGTGGCACCCAAATTTTCTGTAGCCCACTATTACCATTTCCTAAAAAAAAAATTGCCCTACTCCTGGACTAGAGTTTTTTTTTTCCTTAAATAACAGTAAGAAAATAAAATGAAAGGATTAATTCTAAAACAGTGTTCTTAAAATCCGCGCCTAGTCCTAGGCAGTAGGCCTCACTTAGTGTGACGTCCCAAAAATATTGGCTACACTGCTATAGAACAACGATGCTAGGTCATATTGTCGTTTGGATGAGGAAAATAAACAAGGAATCTTGTTTGGAGAAGCTGGAGGGAGGAGAAGGAAAGAAGACAGTTTTTACTTATGTACCCTCTTGGATAATGATATGCATGTCATTTCTTAGAAGGGTTATTTTTGGGATAACGAAGATTTCACTAAAATGGTTTCTTTTCCTTCCTATTCCTCTCACGTTTGGAAGGAAAAAAACTACTCCCTCCATCCGTCACACATTAAGAGTATAGTTTGACTTTCACAAGTTTATAAGCATATACAAATTTCAACATAATTAATGGTTAGATATGGCACATTGATTAGGTCCTAAAAAAATACCGGACTACTATTTGGTACACCCTCTTAGTTTGGGTCAGAGTGAGTAACTGTACAAGTAATCCTTCACATACTTTCCTTTATCTTCCTTCTAATCCAAAATATCAATCCGAAGAATTAATTAACTATCCTGTCATCCTTTTCATTTATTTCCCATTCCCTCAATCCAAATAGAACTATTAGAGACGGCAACAGTCGCTACGACCATCTAACACACATATATAACGGGTTACTATGGAGATTGCACTGGTTTGGGTCACTAACGGTGGATTGAACAAACAACTTGAAACGGAAGTGTAAACATGAACATAGTGCCATCTAAATTTTTGTGGAGTCTAAACTTCAATAATGATTTGAACAGATTTTCAATTCTCTATGAGTTTAGGCAAAACCTTAGCCTTCCTAGACCTGGTACCATATTGCACTTGTGTCAGGACATCTGTTTCAATTCGAAGAATGCTCTAACCGCACATAGTTTTTTACAGGCTGTGTGATTTTTGGTTTGAGTCATGTTCAAAGTGTGTGTTGGTATATCCATTCTGTTATAGCATATCTAGTGGCTCAGCCGATTAGTAACCCAGTTACCCAAACAAGATAAACTTGGACTAATTTTTTTTTTAATTAGGAAATAGTAATGGTCGGCTAAACAAACAGGGGTGCCCTCCCCTATCAACTGTCCTTCAGAATGATTTGATCCAGATCCTGACAGGATATTCGATGCTGCATCTATGCCGCCCTCGAGCCCTCTTTGAAGACTTGCTTATCCTTTGGATCCGGCAGCTCCGGACAAATACTCCTTTTCAATTACATGGTGAAACTCGCCTCGTTGATTTCAAACTCGCAACCCATTGCTTGTGTGAGGGATGAAACTTTGACAATAATGGCTATTTTTTTTTGGTCATCACTCCTTTTTCTTATTATTATAATAGAAGATAGAAGCAAATGCCAGAAAACTTACGGATCCCAACAATCAATTATTATCTGAGCAACCATTGGGTCAAGGTCATCTGGAATATCAAGGTGTCTGTGTTGAAATCCAACAGCTCCTACAACCTGCATTGAGTTCATCTCACTCCACGGCACCCGCAAAGTTGCCAACTCCCACAATATTACACCAAAGCTGTACACATCAGCCCTACAAAAGAAAAGCCAAGATTATGATTATACAAGTAACATTTGAAGAGAAACATTCTTCATAGGAGTTTCAGTTGAATGAAACAGGAAGCACTCACTTCTCATTAGATCGTTCATTCCTCAATACTTCTGGTGCCATCCATTCAGGCTGCAGTTCAATGGCAGACATTTAATTTCATGGACGGAAAACGTTTAATGGTTAATAAATATGGTCCTTCTCAAATTAAGAGTCATAATTTTAAATTCGAACGAGTGAAACATTCGCTTTAATGCAATCAAAGGAAAAACAATCTTGCTTACCTATTTGGTACATTGATTAGCAACATGACTCTTAATTTCGAGATGTTCCAAAAAGAAAATGACGATTCCCAAATGAGATGAAGTAAATAAATCCACACAACCTCACCCCCAGGGCCCACCCCACAAAAGAAGAAGAAAGAAAACGAAGTGCCTGTCATCTCTCTCTTCTTCCTTTTTTCTTTTCTTTTTTGGATTTTTCTTTTTCTTTTTTTTGTGTGTTGGGGGGGGGATTGTTGTTTGGAATGAAAAAGAATGTGTGTATAAGCCTGCAAGAGAGCAAATGTTTAACATGAGTTACCGTTCCAGCAGTGGACGTTGAAGAGAGAAAAGTGTTGTGCTTCATACGTGACATCCCAAAATCACATACCTGAAAAGTTATACAAACAATATACTCCAAAGTTTCAGAGGATGTACAGATTCCAACGGAAATAATAAGTACGGATTCCAAGAAGGAAAAAAAGGAGAGGGGGGTGTAATAATTCAAATGCCACCATATTCAACAAACCTTAACAACCCAGTTCTTATCAACAAGGAGATTTGGAGTCTTCAAATCCCGATGCACAATAATAGGATTGCTTGTGTGCAAGTAATTCATTCCCTTGGCCTGCACACAGTGAACAAAACTTAAACCTTAAAAAATAAACCGAATCAGATAACAAAACAAACGACATGCATTAACAAAAAGCTTATACATACTACATCAAGAGCCATCCGCATTCGCCTCTTTTCATCAAGTTGGAGATTTGGACGATGCAACAGCTTAAATAAACTCCCCCTGAATTAAAAAATATGTGCGGGATTTGTAAGGTGCCATAAGAGAAATGGGACAAAAAAAACTTGAAATAAAGCACTTCATCTACCAATGACAACCGAAGTGGTCTTTCAGACGAATGCAGTTTCTTCTAATATATTTTCATATAACACCTACACTTTGTTAATTATACAAGATACATTTTCACTATTTTAATTAAGATGCTTATGCAGGTGGGGCTTGATGCAATATCACTGCCATATTTCCAGAGCCTAAAATGTTACCAAAGTCAAAAACTGTAATGCCCACAAAGCTAGAAAGCATGGACACTATCCATATCTGCTTTCTTTTACCTTTGTTTTACTCCCACCGTCTCAAATTTGTAGTCCCACTTTGCCTTTGGTATTTCTAAAGGTAACATTAATTTCGATTATGATCAAGAATACAAGTAATGGGGCATTGATTATGTCACAAAATGGAAATGGGACTATCAATTTGAGACATCCCAAAACGGAAATGGGACTATCAATTTGAGACAAAGGGAGTATTATTTCTATAGAAGTGGTTTGTTTTGTTTTCCTTTTACAAAATATATATATATATATATATATATTTTTGATAATTATGGGTATCAGGGCCCCTCCCCCACTAATCCCATGAGGCCCTGGCTGCTCGACCGGGAGACACCCTCAGTGGCCCAAGAAAGTTTTCATGCAGTGAGGAATCAAACCTGAGATCGTGCGCCTACCCACACAGTTCCAAGTTCACTGTCAATGCTGTATAGGGTGTTCATTTTACTCTTTGATTTAGTTGTTGCAGAATTTTCTATAATACATTATCATTAATATATTAATTTAATATAAATATATTCAACATGTCCATATCCTATATTTCTGAAAAGTTGCGTCTGTGTGGTTTCGTATACGCATTTGTGTCAGAATCTGTGCCTTCACAGCAACGATGCATCTCCCACCACGAGAAACCAGAAAAGGTAGAGATATTACATCAAACTGCCCACAAATTAGAATATATATATATATATAATTATCAACTAATGTTTGACAACAGAAAAAAGCAAACCAACCTTGGTAGAAACTCTGTCAATATAGAGAGATTTGGAGGATGAGTAACTGCTCCCATGAAAAGAACAACGTTAGGATGTCTCAACCGTAACATGATTTCAATCTGCAGAAAGCACCCACAAGGCACTATTGAAATCTTACATAGAAAATTGTTTCACTATCATGAAGGTACATTAAGATTTTAAAAAAAAAAAGAACAATAACCCACCTCACATTTAAACTGAACCAATGCGTCACCAGAGATGTCTTGGTTCATGAATTTCTTCACAGCAACTTCCTGTCATTCAACACCCATTTTGCCGTATTAAAATAGTGAGGTAAGGTTGATAAGGGATTTGTTGGGGGAAAAAAAAAGAGTATTTGAGGATTCTATATCTAGTGATTATTTATATGTATTTGGGAAAAATCGGGTAGCTGCCAGTAAATTAGAAAAACAGGGGATTATTAGGTGTTTTTGGTAATTCAATTAGATAGCTTTTCAAGAAGAATTAATGTTCTGTCAGTCTTATAAATATGGTTGAATCCATGGTATGTCATATGAATTGACTAGTGATAGCATTGCAGGATAATGATATGCTCAGGTCTTCTCAACCCTTTATTGATATTACAAGAAAATTCCCTCGAGCCAGCCTCATAAAACAGCTCACAGTAAACTTCCTGTTCCTTCAAATTTTCTTTTTCTAATGCAAAATGTAATCTAAGTTCAATTTGCTGATCCTTTCCAAAAATAGTGCCAGAACTTCACTGTCAATAGCAGCAGGCCAAAATGAGTAATTTGTAAGCTCATACACTACGAAAAAATTCCATTATTCTTATTTTCTTTATCAAGCTTTCTTTACTCTCTAATAGAGGTAAGGTCCATATCCTCTAGTTTCTGTATTTCTTCTATTTTAATAAACTGGGGTTCCCCCCTTTCTTTTTTAAATATATAAATGTGTGCACGCTGTGAGCAACAAGAAGAACAGAAGCCCGGCCACACCTCTCCATTTTAGATGCCATGCCAATGCTTAATTACTATGAGGTTGAATGTTACTAATTTTAATAGCAATAAGTATCGTGGAAGTCAAATATTGGGGAATGAATTAGCTTCTATATAATGTGAATCTACTGTCATGCAAACATTCTGTAAATGAAACATTACCTATTGACTTTACTACTAAATATATATATTTGACTGCATCATCTTAACTTGGCTCATTCAGTGGAAATGCTTGAAGAAATTGCATAAAAAATATTAACCAAAAATGCAACTGTTAAATAATTTAACTTACAGTGCCATTCCATTCTGCACGATAGACCTCCCCAAACGAGCCTACAACAAAATAAAATCCCAAAGGTTATTACAAGGAACATAGGCACCCAATATTCAAGCAAATATCTTACACTACTCGGGAAAATATATGGTGCACATTCCATTCACTAAACTAGTCACAGATTGGTCTTCAAATGCCACCAGCATTTTCTTTCGAGTTTGTTATTTAAAAACTACCTAAGCTTGAACAAGAATGCCTCACGTGCCATTATTTTATGCACTATATATTTTTGGGGTTTTCGTACTTCCCCCACATTTTATATGTGACACTAGAAATTGTGCGCTACCCAATTTGGTTAACCCTTTTATTCTTTGGCAGCCCAGTTATCCTATAATTATGCGAGCCTCTCTGGATTCTAGCAGCTTTGGATTCCTATGTCATCGATCCAAAAGGAAAATCGAGCTACTCTCCGGCAGTGTCGAATTCTTATGGCAGCAACACTGCTCTCTACGAGGACCAAACACACCTTTTTCCTCTTCGACGTGAAACTTTCTCTGTGTGTTGGACCCAAAACCAAATGAATAAGAGAACTGAAATTCCTGAATGTGCTTACCTTTCCTAATCTCCCGGAATCAATTGTCGTATTCCTATGTAAAACCCAAGTTGTGCGTTTACCCCTTTGACATTAACACAGGTGCAAGACAATTATTAAGCTACATTTTACTGTCTTGAATTCAAAACATTGTTTCCAGAAAAAGAGGCAAATTTACTAAATTAGGGTTCTTCACGAATTAAATCAATAAATTAGCAAGGCTGCGTATAATAACAATTCTAGTGTTTTTGTCCTTTGGCCTCACAAGCAAAATAAACAAATTAACATTATTAACACTATCAATGCAGTAATGGATCAATCTGTCAATGCAGCCAACCCATAGTCGTTTTCATGCTTTCAATGCAGTCGACCACGTGGCTCTTTGCCTTGTTTGCTGCAGTATTTCTGTCTTTGCTGCAAGTATTTTCAGTATATTCTACAGTCATCCATTTAGACTTTATCTTCCTGTTTCGAATTGCTTGGACTTTCGGTCTGTCCTTTAGTCCATCTCGTAATTTTTGCTCATTTCATTAGTATTTTTTTGGGGTCTTGGGTACGGCCTTATTGTATCCCCCCTCTTTATGTATCTTTTTGGTTATTTATGGCATGTCTCTAGTCCTCTATGGAGGACAGTGATTTAAAAAAAAAACTAAATAAGCACCCCACATAATACAATTTTAGATTTCAATCTCCAACTTAGCCAAAAAAACAATTTAAGATGCTGGTATAGAAAACATATTGTAGTGAAACTTGGGAAATGAAGAAAATATGAATAAGAGAAGTACAGAAAGGATAATAAAGACATTGATAACTCAAGAGTGCAAGAAGAAACTAGTTTGGGGGTTTGATGCAAATTAAAAGGGCTATTTTGACTTTTTGCCCCACGTTCTTGATGCAAATTTAGATTTACTCCCTTGTTTTCATAATCATTAGACTTTCTGCATGCAGGGGAAACTCAAAAGAATTACGTAAACATGCATGGGCAATGTCTAATTTTTTCAAAAGTGATCATTTGGCTTAACCCCTGTTTCTATGTAATTCTTTGAGACGCCCCTGCATGCAAAGAAAGAAAGGGGAAGAGGGGAGTTTTGGGGGGGGGGGGGGAGACCTGGCAACAATGAAAGGGGTTAAGTCTAAAAAGCCCAAATTGAAATGCATGTGTCAAGCTGGGAAGATTGAGAGCAATGCCGAGGTGTACACCTTACCACTCAAAAGCATGGAAAAATTATAAACCTGATTCCTAGATCAATTTTCCAACTCTTCATTTCTTCAAAGAAATAAATAGATGAATAAACTAGCGGGCATCAGGGTAATGATTGACGTGAAGTAGCTTTACTCTGATTCTCAAGTCACAAAAGGAATAACCTTTCCCTTGCACCAAGTCCCACCATCAAAAATTTATTTCTAGTAAAACAAGCTACAATTTCTGGCACGGTGATGCATGTGCAATATACTAACCTCAGAGATTTTTAGTCAAGTGGTGATAATGTGTGTCATATACGAGGTCATGTGTTCAATTCCTAGTTTAAGCACTAATTTTATTTCTAAAGCATGAAGGATAATTTCATAATTTCAAGTGCAAACCAAAAGTCCTCTTCACATAATATATAGTAATACATAAGCTAGGAAAATAAATTCTTACCGATGCCAATGCGTTCTCCAATCTGAAGATCCTCCCATGGAATTTCCCATTCTGCAACCTCACCCATCATTGGACTAATCCTCTCATTTTGACCAATATCTGTATCTTTGTCCTTTTCAATGTTATTGAAAACCTTTCCCGTTTTATCCTTAAAGCATCGCCCACCATCACCAGCAAGGGAATTTGAAGATTGTCCTTTGAAAGGAATTAGCTCCGAATCTAATGTTCTCGGAACCACTTTAGACTGATCAACAAGAATGCCACAACCACCCACATCATTGGTCTGCTTGGCTTCATTAGTTCCACTACAAACAAGCACAAAGCCCTCGCTTGTAGTAACAGATGGTAAAGAGTTCCCACTGCTCACAATATCGAACTCCGCTTCCTGCTGTCGTTCGTTTGAAACCTCAGCAGCATTGTTCGATGACATCAATCCAGTAAAGGGTATAATAGACTGCTCATTGTTAGACAAACAGATCAACGGTTCACATTGAACCTCACCATCGACTCTTTCCCCATTCCATAAATTAACATTCTCAAGCAATTGGGGATTCAAATCCGAAAGAAAATCTAGAGGTGATGATGCACCATTTTCTAACAAAACAGCATGAAGTTTCGAAGCAAATTCGGGGTTTTTTGCAGCACTGATTACATATTTGGAAACATCTTTAACCTGCAACTTTTGCGCAGCTGATGCTTTCCCCACAGCGCCCGGGGACCCTTCTTGTGATCTACATAGTGATGGAAGAAGCTTTCCAAAGTCATGCTCAAATCTCTCAGTTTGATTTTTCTCCACGAATTTCCCATTGGTCCCTTTCGAAGGGGTGCCTACAAGAGATGCTATTTCTGGACTCAAATTACCAAATTTGGCAACTCCATCAAGATCTGTAGAACCAGCCACTATTGGTTCGGATCCCTTTTCAAACATGGAACCTGAACATTTGAAATTTTCGGCAAGCTCTGCAACACTCCTTGTATCTAAACCGAAGTTTTGAAGATTAGAACCGGGTGCCTCAGCAGGAATTAGTGTGCCCGGAGCACCCATTAGATCAATAATGTACTCACTGCATCAATCCAACAAAAAACAGTTTTGTCGTTACAAATTGTTTCTCTATAAGGCAAGGCATAGTAAGACTTAGAGAACAGTTGATAAAAAGATGACAAGTGAAGGATGAAAAACACCCATTATACCACTGAGCATGAACTTTACTCATTTAATCACAAAAGGTAACTAAAAAGCTAAAGAACAGAAGTGCCCGAAAGCACATGCATTGTGATGAACATAGATAAACGACAACGAGCTTAGGTTTGAAAATTCAAATAAAGTTATCGTTTATGCTGTAGTACTCATTATTAAAAAAAAATGGTCTCATGAGCCAGAAAAACCGGACTTCCAAGTGATTAAAAACACCTTAAAATATGCAGCAGCATGAAATGGTAAATGGTGACATGCAATCGCAAATAAGCAAAAGCACACATACATGAACCAATGAGCCAATCAATTGCCTAAATCACAAAATTGGAGTTGCAAGTGAAAAATTAGCAAGAAAATTCATTTAAAGCAGCAGGTAGAAAAACACTCTCCCAAGCACATAAAAGGAGGGTTCCCATTAGGAGGCTACAAAAGCCTGCAATAAATTTTTTTATCAAAACCAAGAAAGATAGAAATGGATCAAGGCTTCAGAAGCAAGAAAGTCTAAGATAACAAGAAACACCGTTTACCAGAGTGAAATGTAGAAAACCCAGATCATTGACGAAGTTTATGGGTAATAAACAATGGAAGTACTTACTTTCCGGTTTCAACTTTAATCAAGTTCACAGCTCCCTCGTCAGTGCCGGTATAGTAGCTCCCTTTGACCAGCATACATGGGAGGTTGATCCTATCAGCAAGTACCTAGAAGCCAAATTATAACCCAATAAATGCGAGGAAAAAAAAACTTATCAGGACCAAGTAAAGATGGTAACAAATATGCTTCATTAAGATATATTTTCTAAATATATGATTTATGCATTGGATCCATCAAATACTGACAAAACTTAACTATCTTACAACTTTAATCAAGATTTGAATGTTTCACCTGATAAATAGTCCAATGCCGACAAATTGAATTCAGAAATTGAAAAACATGGTCACAAATTGTAACACCTTCGATCTATCAAAGTGAGAACTTACGTTAAGTTCCAAGGTTCTTAACTTCACTCATTCAGAATACTTGCCATATTTCCACATGCCTTTATAAGTAGCAAACCTTATCATAGCTTTGCTCCTTAACATAAAGAGTCTCATAAATATCTAGGTTACGCCCAGGCTCTGAAGAGGATCCTAAAGGATAAGAGTCTCCCTATCATGTACTTAACATTCTCTGATTTAAAATAAGAGGCAATACTTAAAGTGCGTGTAAAATCTTTTTGTATTGTTAAAAGTAAGAAAATGAACACTTTGGAAACCTGAATCAGTTTTCCATGTGGCATGTGTAATGAAACGTGTCTCCTAATTGGCATGAAAATTCCAAAAAATTTACAGAAAGAAACAATCCTAAATGCGCTAAGATGAACAGTGTCAATGTCCAAACTAATGAGCAGAAAAGTGAAAATCCAAATGAAAAGAAAAACTACTACAAAAATAACGTACCTATTATATAGAAGTAGGATGATGCTGGTCCTATGACACAGAATTAAAACTCATGCTCGTGTATAATTTAAACATATAATTCAATGAGGTCAAGAATCTTAAAAACCTTAAAGAGCAAAGCCCTATGCCGTGACAGTCCAACATCGAGACCACCAAGGGGAAGGATGATAGTGTTCAGAGAACTTCGTAATTCATAGCTCCTTGCAGTCCACTTTTTCAACATTTCATCTGCATCGGTAACAGGACCACCCATTTTATCAACAACTAGACCTGCAATTTTCTGTATCAAACTACTCACAGTCCAGCCCTCCCCAAAAGCCTGGCATTCCAATGATATATTATATACTCTTTCCTCAAGCTGTAGCAGTTCCAAATCAGCTGTGCGGTCCACTAAAATGACTTCACAATCAACATTATCCAAAACAGAAACTGCTTGAAGATCCACTAATAGAGGCATTTTTCCTTGCGTTACCGAATTTGAAGAAATCCCATATACATCATAAAACCCATCCATTACTTTCTCCTCATAATTTACAACATTATTACTCTGCACATGCAAATATATCATTTTTATCAATTAGTTCAACACAAAGAAGAAGCCACTTAGGTGTTGTTTGTTTTTACCTCTCAATGTTGAATGGAAGTCCATTCAGCATTAAGAGGCAAGACCTGTGTCGAATAATGAATACTTAATTTCACTTTGATGAAATTTTATTCCAATGTTGTGCCTATCCCTTTTGTTCATTAGCTATTGATGTATATCATAAAAATACGGGTAAAATTGTAAAATGTCATCTATTTAGCATTTAGATAAACAAAATCAAACACATTTTTGAGAGTTTTCATTCAGCATTAAGCATTCCCGTGCTCAGCAATAAGCATTCAGAAATTAAAAAAACATACAGACCCTTAGAAAACAAACAATAAACAAAGTGGAAAAAAATGTCAAATACTGCAATTAATATGATTCCCCGAATCAGACATTGATATATACTACATATGTCCGCGGGCTCAAGGGAGTTTCTATAATTGGCATTAGTCTTTTGGTTTAACAAGAAGGCAGTAATCAGAAATTCCATTATGGCTATTGACAAACTGAATTAGATTTGGAAAGCAAATAATTAAAAAGCAATGGCATCTAGAACTAAGCTTTTAAAAGAATCCAACCTGATTCATCAATCAATTGAGTATAAAACCATCCATCACTTTATCATAATAATTTACAACATTATTACTCTGCACATCCAAATGTATCATTTTGCCCACTGGGTTCCACACAAACAATAAGCCCCTTAGAAAACAAACAATAAACAAAGCGGATAAAAAGAGAAACATTAAATACTTCAATTAATATGATTGTCACAAATTGTGCATTGATAAATACTACATAAGTCGGTGGGTTTGGGGGAGTAGCTATAATCCACATTTAGACTTTTAGTGCTAGTTTGGTTCAAGTTTTGTTGTTTCCAAGAATCCAAAATCGGTAATTCACACTAGGAGTCTCTCAGTTCATGTCAAGATGTTGAATCATAAGTTGAAGAAGCTCAAACTTTCCAAGTGAAATTACCAGCCAGGAATGAACAAAAACTCAAACCAAACGAAGCTTTAGTTGAACAATAAGGCAGTAATTCCAGTAAAATTCAATTTCGGTGATAGACAAACTGAATTAGAATTGGAACACAAACAATGAGATCTAGAACTATCAAAATTTCAACGAATTCAACCTAATTCGTCAATCGATTGAGCATAAACACAACTCCAAAAACCATTATTGCATGATTGCCAGAAGTTGCATATCGATAAATACTACATATGTCAGTGGGTTCAGGCAACTATCTATAATCGGTACATAGATTGTAGTGCTCCTTTGCTCGAGTTTTTTTTCCTCCCTAGAATCCGAAATGGTAATTTCACTTGGTAAATGTTCGGATTCCAGGAAACGAGCATTCAGTTTAACAATAAGGCAGTAATTCCGGTAAAATTCAATTACGGCAATAGACAAACTGATTAGAATTGGAAAGCAAATAATTAGAAAACAATGAGATCTAGGACTGAAAAACTAAACGAATTCGACCTAATTTATGAATCAACTGAGCATAAACAATGTATAATTTGAGAGATATGAAGGACATACCCAATACCGAAGCGAAAGGAACTCAACTAGGGTTTCAGTAGGAGAACGCCCCAAGCTTCTCTGCTTAGCAGCCTTGATCTGCGCAGATTCCGGATCCTCCCTCCCCTCGGGATCCGATACGCTGATCGCCAAAGCAAGCTGCATCTGAAATTCCTCCTCGAAAAAATTGAAATCCACGCAATTGTTATTCTCCCCCGACGATGAATCAATAGGAGTAGCCCTAGTTGCACCCGAGGATGAAGACGAAGAAGTCGAGGACTCAATAATCGGTAGCGGCGGTGGCGGTGGTCCAGGTGGACTGATCAACGGCTGAGATTGATGATGATCGTTGAAGGCTCCGCCACCACCCCCTCCACCGCCGATATGCAGCTTTCGGAGTAGATGCTTCATTTTCGACATGTCGCATCGATGATTTAGACAAATAATCTGATTTTTTTCTCGCTCTCTAGAATATTTCTTCGTATCAATAATTAATTTCTCTTGTTGTTGTTGTTGTTGTTCTTGTTGTTGTTGTTGTTCTTGGATGAAACTTGAAAGGGGGGCAGTAGGATATTAGAATTTTGGCTTAATCTTGTTGGTGAAGCTAAGCTAAGCTAGTACCACCACCACTGGAATTAAATTAACCGCTCACCCTTCCCTCCAATACACTGTACAACATTACTTAACTTTTGTATATATAAATATACCACTACTAGTTGTAACCTTCAGGGCCGGCTCTTGCCGACGGGTCGTAAGTGTACTATAAAGATTTTTTGAAAAAAATTTAATAAAAGTGTAAGATAATTAAGAGTGGTGATATTAGAAACTCAACTGTACTCGCTAACATTTATATTTTTATTTTTATTTGATATTTTATACTCGAATAAAATATATATTATTCAATTGTAAATGATCGGACGTAAATTTAATAATGTCTTATTCAATTGTTAAAGATCGAATATACAGGCCTATATACACTCAAGAAACGAGTAACAGACACCTTACTTAACTATAAATGACTGAATAAAAATAAAAGTATTATCAAGTATTTTTAGGTGTTCAAATTAGTTTTATAATATAGTTTAGATATATATATTTGTATTTAAAAAAATAATTAATTAAAAACGCAAGTTCTAAAGTTCAAATATCTTGTGAGGAAATGGGTCGCTTCAATTCATCTCCGATTATTTTTCAACATTTAATTTCAAATATTCTCATGCTATAATAGATAATTAATCGATTAGAATGGCGCCAATTATTAATTTTAAAAAAATAAGAGAAATATATATTTAATGTAAAAAAGTTAATATATTTAATTATAAGAGAGCATTTTTAGAATTTTGCATAGGGTCTAAACAAAGCCGAGACCGACTCTGGTAACTTGCGTTAAAGGCATTACCATCTGGTCAAAAAAATATTTTAAATTTCACCCTCATGATTATTTATCCATTATACACTTTTAAGGTTCAAAAATTGTTAAACTCACCACTTTATTTATGCGGTTATATATAAATTAAAGATAATATATATATATATATATATATAATTGGTAAGTGGTGTTACCGGTGTTTTCAATTTCGGTCAGAGTGAAAATTTAGAGACCCAAACCCAAACCGAACTTTAGTTTCGATTTCGGTTTCAATTTCTAAATCTTCTAAACATAAAACCGAACCAAACTTTTTAGCTGAATTTCGATTCAATTTTATTCGGTTTTCTTATATATATATATTTTTTAAAATAAATTATAAGACAACACTTATTTTACTTTGAAAAATAATAAATATGCTAACTCCTACTTATTTTGGATAGAAAAAATATTAACTCCTACATTTATAATATCTCTCCAATATTCATAATAGTTCAAAGAATCGGATTCTCAAGTAGAGTTAATAAATTTTAGGAACATAAAATTTTAAATAGTGAAATAGTATTATTTTCAAATCATATGCAATAATTCGGTTTGGTTTGGTTTTGCTCTGATACATCCTAAACTTGAACCAAAGATATTCAATTTTGATTTCTTTGTAACGATTTCGATTTTTTTTAGTTCGGCCGTTCGATATTCGGGTTCGCCGCTCTCTCTCTTAAAATATCACAATATTTATTTTATCTGTCTTTTTATCATACCACTATTTTAACATTCAAATAAATAAAATAAATATGTCATATTTACAATATCGCTAAGTTCCCTGTTGTGATGCTCTTATAATGTAAAGTCAAAGTTTTGGGTAAACTCTTTTTTTTTTGTACTAGTTTGCGAAAATTTAATCTACACATCTTGGTGTGCAATGTGACGATAAATTGCACTTTATTTTGATCTTCGATTAGAGTGGATCTATTGTAGGACTAATTATTTACACATTTTTTATACTACGTATCGTGTCATGTAAGTTCATCTTACTCTTATGCATTTATGGTAACATCTAGTTAAAACATTGTTACAGATTTTAGCATAGCCCTAATCCTAGGATTTGTCGAAGCAAAGTAGGAAACCCCTTTAGGGCCATCAATTTGGAAGAATTCTATTTTTCATATAAAAAGTTGCGCCTAGTTTGTTGTTCAAAATTCAAAATAAAAGAAGAAAATGTAAGAAAAAGGGAAACAAACGAGATAAAGAACATGCAAGCAAAAAAATACAAATCAACAAAACCAAAATTTAGGGCACCTCATCAAATCCTTACAAACCGCATCAGAAATTTCAGGAAAAGTAGTGTTCCACCACCGAGGGTATGGCAGCCAACATCCACGTTAGAGAGAATGTCAACAAAAACATTCCCTTCTTTTCTTATACAAAAAAGTCAGTGTTATTTATTCCTATTAGGCAGTGTTATAATAGTCTTTTTCAAATAAAGCATGCCTAATGAAAGATAAGTGTACTTAAACTCGATTCAAATAAACTAGGAGAGTGTGTTGCTGAATACTCACCTAATATCAAGCTATAGAGAGGGTGTTAAAATATGTTTTTAGTTAAATTTTAGATGGACTAATTGTGACACATTTGAAAGATGTAAATAACACCACCTTAAAAAAAGGGTGTCATTATTTACACTCATCAAATCTATCACAAACACTTTCCAAAGGTAAATTTTTAATCACTACCACCCCGTAAGACTCGCCTAATGAGAAGTGAGTGCAGATGTACACAGTCGCCCTATTTGAGAAGACTTTGTTAATAATAACTCACCTAACATCAGGTAATGGATTACTGGAGTGTTTTTCAACTAAGGCTTGCATAATGAGAGGTGAGTGCACTCACATAAACTCGCCTTACATAAATATAGTGTGTAGAGACGAGTGTTTGTGACAAATAGGATGGTGTTAAAATGTATTTTTAGTTAAATTTTAGAGTGAATTATTTATGACAAATTTAAGGAGCGTAAATAACCACCACCTAAAAGAATAGAAGGCAAGATCGAATGTCCATTTGATCTCGCAAAGCCAGGCAACTCCCCGTTAGCTTCTTTAACTTCAATTGGGGGATGTAATTCTTATTACTTCTAAAAAAAAAAAAAAAACTTTTTAAAGAAGGCATGGAGCATCATGCAAACAATTATAAGGCCACTAACAAGTAATTCCAAGTAATTCATGCAATGCACGTGCACTATATAATTCACACACATGTATATATTGTGCACAAAGAAAAAGAAATTAATTTAAATGCAACATATGTCGATTGCAATTGTAGAATATAATCCTTAAAAAGTTCCCGTTAATTTGTATTCATATACGCATATGTGAATTTGAAAAAAGAAGATAATAGATTCTCCAAAAAAAACATATTTGTATAATGGGAATACGAATTTTTACATGTGAACATGAAGGGAATTAATTAAAGTTAGTTTTACCTTTTAGCACCAACGATGAGGTGATGGGAGATGAATTGGTTTTAAAATTGGTTCAATTTACCTCTAATTAGTGTATATTAACCTTGAAGCTCTTCATTAGATGTTGGATCTTCCCACCTTCTTATATACTACTTGAGCCGAAAGAAATTAACGTTCCGTTTGATAAGAAGATAAAAAATAATAGGAAAATAATATATTTTTGTGAGAAATTGAAAAATAAATTGAGGAGTATAATAAGATTAACTCTTATATTTTAATTTGTTCCATGTAAAAAATTTGTTTGAGTTGCGGTAAAAAAAAAATTCACAAAATATAAAAAGGGATGTAGCACATATAGTCAAAAACTATCATGAACAATTTGTACCCATACTCGCCCCTATTGGGTCTGGGACCCACGGGTACCCGAACCCCCAAGTATGTTTACCATCCTTAGACATAGTACTTCTAGATACCCTTCTTGTTGTTAGAAAATTTTTGTGTAGTAACAAAATTGATATTCAATAATATATATGTAGAAATTCGAGAAGGAAATTGACCCAAATCTTGTGTACCACACAATTTCCTTAAAATAGTTATGCCGCCTCGCCAGAGATGCTTAGAGGCTGCTTATTGCATCTGTTTCTTAGGATAAAAAGGCTTAGAGTATCTATCTTAAGCATACAAGGTGTTACTCAAAACGAACTGAACACGTATTTGAACGATATCACTAAATAGATAGAGAAGAATTTTTATAGTGTGTTTGTGTATGCTATCTAAAAATTGTGTGTATGTACTCTCGGAAAAGAACATAAATACATAATAACCTTTAAAAATCAACCGCTTGGTTTAACTGACGTTGCACTCAAAATAACTAATTGTCCAACAGTCGCTTCAGTAATCCAACTAGAAACACTATGACAAAGAATACTAAAATGAAACTTTTTGTTATGAAACTTACAAGAATTCTTTTCCTGCCAAATATGACGTTAGTGACCTTAGCGAAACAATGATCGCGAATCTGAGTGCTCATTTTAACAAAGTCAAACAAGCCATCTGAATACACAATCTTGATGTTGAACGTATCATTAGCCAACATATTCTCTTTGAAACATAACACTTTTTATAATCAAATGATCATAGATTCAAAACTCTAATTACACATGCCACATTGAAACAAAATTACATTGATTGTCCTCAATTGGAAGCCTATTTTTAAGAGTTCTACAAACCAACCTTCTGGAAGGGTTGAAGGACGTATTAACTTACGCTTAACAACATTTTTATACTATGGCTGAGCAAACCTTGTAAGTTTTTTTAACTGGTACTAGCTTACGTGCACACTCTACATATGCACATTAGAATACTAAATAACTTTTTATATGAAAAACATCAAATGGCATTTGTTCTAGTGGTAAGTAAATGTTTTATACATGGTATCTTAAAGTCCATAAGTTGAAATCCTATATTTAATATTATTTTAGAGCAATTTCAGCTCGAAAGAGATAATTTAATAATTTTGTGTATATACCGAAAATTCTTTGGATGTGTTTTATGCATTTTGACCACTATTAGAAGTTGTCCAAATTAATCAAGATGTCCCCTTGATTAGCTTTTGAGACATGAAAAACACTTTTAAAAAACTGAGTCAACACAGATCATCAATTAAAGATTAGCAGCCTTGACCTTTAGCAAAATAGAGGTATATTCAATATATCAACTAAATGAAGGCACCACCTGACCATTGTTCATGCCAGAAGTCCACTTTCGAGCCACTACCAATCCACCACAATGCATGGTGAGGGAAGGAAGAATTCTCAAATAACAAATATTCTTTTATATTGTACATAGAAGGCATCTATTCGAATTAAGGAGAGATCTTGAATTCGAGCCTCATTTAAAGTAGGTGAGATTTTTGTTGTTATTGTAGTTAATAAAAAAGATTTAGACCTTTCCTTTAAAATTCAGAAAAAAATGATACTTTTATTTATATATTTAGACAATTAATTTGTATTTGAAAATTTTAATTAAAAAATTTACAAGATTGCGCACTTAAAAACCAGCCAAATAATTAATCAAATAAAAGAGTTATAAAGAACATATATCGTAGTTAAAGTTTAAGGATCTTAGACATAAGCGCTTAGTAAAGTGGTTAAGAACTTGAGTCAATATGCGGCAGATCTCAGGTTTGAGATTTTAGGTGCTAAATACAAAAGTAACGACACCTTTTATAGTTCACTTGAACTAAATACAAATTTATTCACTTGTTTAAATTACCTTGGATAAATTAACCTTAAAAGCAACTATTGCTCTCCATTTAAGATTTAACAAAGTCCTCTTATTTTCAGACTGAGATCGTCAAGTTTGAGTGAAGGGTTTGCTCATTTATTTTTATTGTTTTTTTCTTTTTGGAGAATGAAGTAATGAATTAAACGCAGACTAACAAATTTCTTAAGCACTCTCCATAATATGCATAGGAGTGTCCTATGGAAATAGTGAGGAGGGATGATTTTATTTTACTTCAGTCTAGAGTAAAATTAAAAATCCTTAAGACTATATGTTTCTATACGAGCGTTGTAATCTTTGAAAATATATGTGGTCTAAACTGAGAGAAAAATAAAAGTGGATAAGATGTGAAAAATTAGCATATAGATAAGATGTGAAAAATTAGCATATAGAAGCATAGATTTGGTAAGTTTTTGTCAAACCCCTTTAGACCATCGCAAAAACAATTATCATATTTAGGATCTTGGATTTATGGTCTTTATCGTCCAAAATACTCAAGAGAAGTAGTTGGTTTAATGGGCAATAAAGCTCTAACATCTGTCAACTGACGGCTAGAGATTGAAAGTACCTAATCTCAATAATAGTTCTCTTAAAAGAATGTATGTGATCGAATTAAATCAAAGTGATGCTTAGCCAACTTTCAAAGGATTGGTTAAATGGTAAATTTGAGTCATCATAAGTATTTTATAAAATAAAGGCCACAAGTTCATACTCCACGAAATTAAACTTTTGAGGGCCACTAATCGAAGATGCAACTTTGCACAATATCAACCTTTGAGAGCCATTAGTCGAAATACGTGGAAACTAGCTCGAACATCTTGACCGTTGAAAAAGGGAAAAAAAAAAAAAATGGAAGAAAAAAAAGTTTACCCAAATTGGCAACCCAGCCAACTAGGGAATTTGTTATATTTGTTCTTCTCTCTCTTAAATTTTTTTTATGCCTATTGTGGATTGAACTGAGAGAGACCCATAATCCAAGAAGCTCATTGGCAACCCCAGTCCTTAATTGAATCACACTTGACTTTGACTTTGTATATATGATGCAAAGCAATAGAGGATGAAGAGATGAAATTTGTTTTTTTTTTCTCTCTTTTCCTTTTTTATGTGAGAACCAAGTGCATGGCCAGTCTCCAAGCAATGATGCGCCATTGCATAAGTTCCTACTTGCAACAAATAATTTTTTTAATTTATAAAGTGTCAAATATTTTTATGTAGTGCATTAAAATAAGGGCACGAGAATACGTAAAGATTTCTCAAAATGTATAATCATTTATTTAATTTGTTCTGTTTGTTATGAGCAATTGATACATCCAGATGGTATGAGGGCAGAGAACAAGGGTAGAGTCAGAATTATTTTTTTTAATTAAGGGGGAACGAGTTTAATACTAATATTCTTTTTTAATAAATTAAATATGAAAATTTAATACTAATAGTTTTGTATTTAAGAGTAGAAGGGCAACATTAGTACTATTAGTAAACTTTAAAAATTATAGGAGGCAAACTTAATTAATATACGTATGTTTACAAATTTTAAAAATAATTATAAGGGTGAAATTGCTATTATAGAAACTTTAGGGAGAGACAGTTACCCCCTTGACACACTCTGGCTTTGCCACTAGCAAGACAGAACCAAAGATAAATTGAGGAGGGTCGTGGTTCCCCCAAATCTTTTGACATCCCTTGTATGTGTATGATATTTTTATTGATTATGGCTTTAATTTTATATTGTAACCCCTTCTAGTAAATTTTTTGAGTTCTTTATTAAAAAAATTCAAGTTATATAATATTTTATGAGTTCAAACTAGTATTGATTTGTGTTATTGATTATCTTATGGAATTTCGTATTTGTACCATTTGCGGGCTTGTCCGAACTTTCAATGATTCAAACAAAGGAGGGGGAAACAAAGGAGGGGGGGGGGGGGGGGGGGGGGGGGGGGTTGCAAGTCTTCCTTGGCTGAAGTACCAAAATTCCTCCTCCTTTATCTTCTTCCTACCATTCGGGTGGAAAGGATGAGATGGAATAACGTGTCATTTTAGAACCGTTCATAAGCTAGCCCTTGATTAACAGAAAAGTCAAGGAGCGAAAAACTCTTGACAATGGGGCCGAAGGCATCACAAGATCGAGAGGAGCCATCTTGATTCAGACTAAAGGAGGAAAAACCTGAGCTTTTAATATATATGTCAAGAAAATATTGTATTTATCTGTTGTATTTCGATAGCTATAATTAGTTTCCTTTAGTTTATGGATTAGTTAGGGATATGTTTATTTCCTTTTGTAATTAGGTTTCCTTTAGTAATTACTTTCTTATTGTAATAAGGTTTCTTTTGCTATTTAATAAGATCTCAGCCCTCAATGAGAGTTATTCAGTCCAAATCATAAAACTCCAATATTATTGACATGGTATCAGAGCTCTTCCTTTTCGTTTGATCAACTAGTTTTCCACGATCGTTTTTTTTTTCTAGGCAAACACGATCCCGTTTGCGATTTCCTATTTCTGTTGTTCTCTTCTAGCGTGAGGTTTTTTTTTAGCGTCGCTCGTTTTTCAGCGGTTTAGGGTTTATGTTCAAATTCGATTATGCTCAATTTCTAGACTCGATTTTCCGGCAAGGGTTCCAGGCAGGTTTCTGCTCGATTTTTTGTTTTGCTCAGATCTGATTTCCAGGCTCATTTTTTGCTTTATTTTCATATTCAATTTCCAGCAAAGGTTCCAAGTTTTTTTTAAAAAACTCAATTACTCTATTTTCTTGCGTTAACATAGAGCGTGAGGTATTCTATATTATTTTACGTGTTCATCTAATCGACATATCTGGTTATTTGGCTGTCTATTGGACTATTTTGGTATGATTGATATGCTCACTGTGTCTGAAGAAAATATATCTATTGTTCGCTTTAATGTAAAGAATTTCACCGCTTGGGAATTTCAATTCTTAATGTATGTTAAGGGAAAAAAATTATGGGGTCACTTAGATGGGTCAACTATAGCTCCTATTGATCAAAAAGAGCGTTGTCAATGGGAGGGCAAAGATGTTCAAATTATAACACGGCTGCTTGGTTCTATTGAAACTTATATAATGAATGATCTTCGACCCTTTACTACTGCTAAAGAGACGTGGGAGTATCTTCGGTGAGTTTATTACCAAGATAACACTGCTCGAAAATATCAACTTGAATTAGAAATTTTGAACTACGAATAGGGCAATCAAACTATTCAACAGTTTTATTATGGATTTCAAAATATGTGGAATGAAAATTCTGGGATTATTTCTTCTACAGTTCCAAAAGCTACTTTGGTTTATCTACAACAAATTCATGCTGATAGCCAACGCGATCAATTTCTGATGAAACTTCGCCTAGAATTTGAGACTGCATGGGCTGGGTTGATCAATTGACAACTTTTTCCATCTTTAGAAATCTGTTTGGGTGATTTATTACGAAAAGTACAGCGTCTAGCTACTCAAAATAGTCTTAATCAAAACGATGTTTCTATTAAGCTCGTAAATGTTGCACATGCGACCCAAACAAGAGGGTCAACTCAATCACAGACACAGTGCTATCGGTGTAGGGAGTTTGGGCATATTGCAAAGAACTGCACGAAGAAAATCTGTAACTATGGCAAGAACGAGGGGCATCTAATTAAAAATTGTTGCATACGACCTCAGAATAGACAAGGGCAAGTTTCTAATCGTACTATTCTAATCATGCTATCGTTTCTCTTGCACCTCCACCACTGCAGCCTTCTACATCCAGCTCAACATCTACCCTAACACCCAAAATGGTTCAATAGATGATTTTCTCGGTCCTTTCTGCTTTCGGTATTCAAGGTAAGAACCAGACTCTTACTTCCCCTTAGTTGGTCGATTCTAGGGCCTCAAATCATATGACTGGGAGTATGGATGGTTTACGTGATGTTTGTAAGTATACGGGTAATCAAGTTATTCAGATAGCCAATGATAGTACTCCTCCTATTATTGATGTTGGCTCTCTTGGAACCTCTTTTAATAATGCTCTTGTTTCTCCAAAGTTATCTTTAAAATTAATTTCTATTAGACAATTGGTGGATGATAATTGTGAAATTCACTTTGATCGGAATAGTTATTATGTGTAGGATTAAACATCGCAGAGGGTGATCGCAAAGAGGCCTAAAGTTAGACGACTATTTCCTATTATGCTTTCTGCTTCTAGTTCTAGTATCAATTATATCGCTTGTTCTGCAGTTATTAGTATAGTGATGTTTGGCATAAGAAATTAGGACATCCGAATAAAATTGTTTTGTCTCATCTTGTCAAAAATGGTTATTTGGGAAATAAAGTTTCGTCTTCTAATATATCTTCTGATTGTAGTACTTGTAAACTCGGAAAGAGTAAATGTTTGCGTTTTCCTTCACATGGGAGTCGTGTATCTATGTGTTTTGAGATTGTTCATACAGATGTCTGGGGTGTAACTCCGGTTCTTTCACATGCTCATTATAAGTACTTTGTTACATTTATTGATGATTATAGTCATTTTACTTGGATATATTTTTTTCGCTCCAAATTTGAAGTATTTTCAAAATTCCAGGAATTTATTGCTTTTATTAAGAATCAGTTTTCTGCTGATATCAAAATCTTTCGCCCTGATTTTGGGAGAATACATGTCTAGTGAATTTCAAAATTATCTCAAATCAATGGGTATTCTATCTCAATGTTCATGTTCATATAGTCCACAACATAATGGGGTTGCCAAGCGCAAGAATCGTCATATTTTAGATGTTGTTCGCACTCTATTAATTGAATAATCTGTACCCCCTCGATTTTGGGTAAAAGCATTATCTACGTTTGTTTATCTTATTAATCATTTGTCTTCTCAAACTTAACAGTTTAACTCTCCTTATTCATGTCTTTTTGGTGTTGTCCCTGCATATAACTTTCTTCATGTCTTTGGTTATGTGTGCTTTTTTCACTTACCTCTTACTGAAAGAAATAAACTTACTGCTCAGGCTGCACGGTGCACATTTCGTAGGTATAGTACTGTTCATAAGGGGTTTATGTGTTATGATTTCAATGCCAATAAAGTTCACATATCTCGAAATATTGTTTTCATTAAAAATTAATACTTTTTCCAATCCACTCTTCCTCCTACAAACGAGTTTGTTTCGCTTCCTACCTTTGATCATGATCCTGATACTGTTGAAAGTACTAGTGAGCGCTGGAAGGGAATTTTGTATCAAAGACGGCCTACTCAATTATTTTAACCCCTTCTAGATCCTGAACCGATGTTTGATCCTCCCATGCCCAATCCACGGAGGACATCTCATATATCACGACCACCAGATATGTATGGCTTCTCACATACTGCTAATCAGGCTATTGTGGATACTGTTATTATTCCTAAGTCATATTCTCAAGCTGCCACTCAAGCTTGTTGGCAGCGAGCTATGGATGAAGAACTTCAAGCAATTTTGGATAATCATATGTCGGAGATTGTTCCTCGTCCTGATGGGGTCAAACTTATTGGTTGTAAGTGGATATATACAGTCAAGCTTAGACCTGATGGAACTATTGACAGATACAAAGCTCGTCTGGTTGCCCTCGAAAATCGCCAGGAGTATGGAATTGATTATGAAGAGACTTTTGCTCCAGTTGCCAAGATGACTACTGTTCAGACTGTTATGGCTATTGCTGCTCCTCGAGGTTGGTCATTGCAACAGATGGATATGAAGAATGCTTTCTTACATGGGGATCTGAAAGAAGAAGTTTATATGACTCATCTTCCTTGTTTATTTCTCAATCAGTCCACCGAGGTTTGTTGCTTAAAATGATCTTTGTACGGGTTAAAACAGGCAATGTGTGCCTGGTTTGAGAAGTTTCATACCACGTTTCGTGATTTTCGCTTTACTCAAAGTCAGTATGATTCGTTTCTCTTTCTCAAGAAGACTAGTACATGCATTGTTATTCTTTTGGTCTATGTGGATGATATTGTTATTACAGTATTTAATTCCTATTCGATTAAGGAGTTACAACATCTCAAGTCTGCTTTCCACATGAAAGATCTCGGGCCACTTCATTATTTTTTAGGCCTTGAAGTGGATTCTTGTTCCAATGGTATACTTCTACACCAGTACAAATATACTCAAAAGCTACTCGCCTTAGCTAGTATCCAGTTTGGGAATTCAATTATTACTCCTCTAGAGGTTAATTTAAAGCTCCAACAGGAGGATGGTGAATTATTATCAGATTCGTCATTATATCGGCAGCTTGTAGGGAGTTTGAATTATCTAGCAATTACACGGCCCAACATTTCTTTTGCTGTTTAGCAGGTTAGTCAGTTTATGCAAGCTCCTCGCCACTCACATTTAACAATTGTTCGACGAATTCTTCATTATCTTAAAGGTACTTCAGG
Organism: Lonicera japonica; assembly: GCA_021464415.1. NCBI lineage: Eukaryota > Viridiplantae > Streptophyta > Magnoliopsida > Dipsacales > Caprifoliaceae > Lonicera > Lonicera japonica. The sequence continues at coordinate 29,483,949 of CM038469.1, read as the reverse complement.
TCGTGGGTTATTTTTTCCTAAAACAAATTCGTTACGATTGGTGGGTTATAGTGATGTGGATTGGGTCGGCTGTGCAGACACACGTTGTTCTATTACAGGGTGGTGTATGTTTCTAGGTGATGCTCTGATCTCTTGGAAAAGTAAAAAAACAATGTCGGGTTTTCAAATCCTTTACTGAATTCGAGTATCGTGCTATGTCCTCCGCATGTTTCGAGATTGTGTGGCTTCGTGGTTTGTTAGGCGAACTGGGTATTCCTCAGTTTTCTCCTATTCTGCTACATATGGATAACATTAGTGCTATTCAAATTACAGCTAATCCGATTTTTCATGAGCGAACGAAGCACATTGAAGTAGATTGTTATTCTATTCGGGAAGCTTTTGATCAACGGCTGATTGCTTTTCCTCACATTCTAACTGAATTACAAACAGCTGATGTGTTTACAAAGGCTCTATCTCGCCATCGTCATCAGTTCTTAGTTAACAAATTGATGCTCTCTGATCGTCTAGCATCAATTTAAGGGTGTTGTTAATATATATGTCAATAAAATATTGTATTTATCGATCGGTTGTATTTCAATAGCTATAATTAGTTTCCTTTAGTTTAGGGATTAGTTAGGGATGGGTTTATTTCCTTTTGTAATTAGGTTTCCTTTGGTAATTAGGTTTCCTTTAGTAATTAGTTTCCTATTGAATTAGGTTTCTTTTGCTAGTTAATAAGATCTCAGCCCTCAATAAGAGGTATTCGATCTAAATCATAAAACTCTAATATTATTGACACCTATAGGTGTATGAATCAATCCATTATCTTTTTCCTCAAGGAATCAGTTACAGTAGAGCCAAAAGGCGGAATTAACTCTGAACAACTTCCTGCCATGTTAGGACTGTCGACCCTGGTCTTGTTCCTAGTCTGTATCTTTTTTCCCATCGACTCACCAAAAGGTCTAAGAAGGCTAGATGCTATTCCTATTCCTACCAGGGCGGTTAACCGTCCCACCATTCCTGACCCTAGGAGGGAAGGAATGGAATCAGGGGTGACCCATCTCCTTCAACATCCAATACTTCTTACGCTTCTGCTTGAAAGGAAAGGGAGGTAGGAAAGGGAATCGAATATAGGTGCTCTACTTGAATACTAAAATCTTTTACCACTTAAGGTTAAACCCATATGCTCTATTCATTAATTTGATTAATAGTTTGCCTTTAAAATGTGGATACGAAGATTGCTTTGTAATAAATAAATATATAATGAGGTAGTCAACTCTAGATATCATAAATGAAAAACAAGAGTAGGGAAATCAAAAACAAAAGAAATATAGTATAGACATATTTGGTTGACCCTTTATCTTTTTTAATTAAATTTAATTTATTTTTTAGTTAATTAGATACTTAAGTATAGCATGTGCACACTCTATTTTGATGCACATAAATGTGTAAGTATTATTTTCTAACCAAATCTAGCAAGTTCGAGTCCCATTGAATAAAATTTCTTTTATTGAATAAAATAAGTGCATGGATAAATTAGAAAAACCACCCAAATTTGATGTTATAATTGAATTTGGTGGCCGTATGCACGCACTTTATTTATGCACACAAATATCTACTTTAAAATAAAACATAAAGAATACATGTAAAGTAGTTCAATGATAATGCATCTTATATTTTAAGCCCGAGCTCAAGAATTCGAACCCGAAACATGTAAAATTGGCTTCATAATTAACCACCACCGCTTTTGTTTTAACATACAATAGAGATATTCACCACTTCTATTTTGTTATAATATATATTAAAGGATTCTGGACCTCCTTAAGAATCTTTTAAGCATTTCGAGCTTGTTTAGTTCGAGTTTTGAGAATGAAATGGGCCTCTTAAATTCTTGAAAAGTTTTTCTCCTGGCATCTAGGATACCTTGCCATGTTTGGTTCATATATGGATTCTTCTTTCATAAAACGTTAAATTACCTCTCTGAACTTTGTTCAAACGAGAATATGAATAAAATACGTATAAATTACCAAAATATTCTTCATTTTATAAAATTAAAAGACAAGTTCTAACAATTTTTCAGAGGTAAAAATTTGTTTTTATTGTTAAGAATTGTGAAAAGTCGTTGTATGTATTTAATAATAATAAGGGCAAATTGCACTTTAAACCCCCCCTGGAACTATTGACCTAGTTGCACTTTACCATACGAACTATTAATTTCACCAATTTTTACCCCCAACTATTAATTTTGTTGCACTTTGCCTCAAATCACTAACGGGGTTAGAACTAACCAAAATAAATGGCAAAATAGGAAATTTCTATAGCATAAACCTCACCATATTTCCGACGATCCTCTCCAGCAACTCCTCTCTCCACTGGGTATCTGGCATCACCAATGTACATATATATACACACCTCGGTCCGCACATATAAATATAAATATAGACTATATTCAATTAAGATCAATATATACATATTTGGATGTGATTTTTGTATACACATCACTAAAAATTGAAGGAATTATACCTATTTTACTTTCACCACAGAGAGTTATGATGAGCCATGGTGATAATGAATGACATGTGAGATTAAGCGGCGTGGTGGTGGTGACCAGGTGGTGAGAAAAGAAAGGAGGTGAGGGATTGCTCAATAAAAAGTTTTAGAGAGTGTTACTGGGCCGGGTTAACCCTTTCCATTTCCGCATCATCACTGTGCCTCCACTTTCACCGGTTACAGCCACCATTATCCGATCTCTATCAATCTTCCTCTTTTCACTAGCACCGTTGCACCGGCGCTGTACCACCACCACCGGTAACCCTTTTGAAAACCCAAAAATTTAAGACAAACAATAGAGAAAGAAGAATATAAAGATTCCATAAATAGAGGGAGAAATAGTAACTTGAGCCTAGGTGTATGTATATGTGAATCAGTGATGTCCAATACCCAGTGGAGAGAGGAGTCAACGGAGAGGGTTGCCGGAAAGAGGAAGTGGTTTGTGCTGTCAATTTCTAATTTTGCCCTTTATTTCCGTCAGTTTTCTAACCTTGTTAGTGAATTGAGACAAAGTGCAACAAAATTAATAGTTGGTGATAAAAATTAATGAAATTAATAGTTCGAATGGTAAAGAACAACTAGGTTAATAGTTCAGGAGGGTAAAGTGCAATTTGTCATAATAATAAGTTCAAAACAAAAAAAAAAAACTTTTTTTTCCTTTAAAAAAAAATATAAATGAATTTTGTTTTGTTTAGGTATAGAAGGGATATTTTGGTCTTACGAGGTAATATTAGAAGAAAATGTTAAAAAAAATACTTAGAGTAATTCTCTATTCCCATCTATTTAAGAGGGTTTTGAAGAAATATTTTATTCTTGAAATGATGCATTCCTAACACAACACTAGCCAAATATTGGAATTCTTCTTAAATGAAATGTAACATTTCAAGAATGATTTAAAACTCGAACTAAAGAGCTTTCTATGTAATGTATAAATGTACTACTGTGCTCATCTATTCATTATTTTTATAGAAACTGAAAAAAGAGTAAAAAAAAGAAAGAAAAAAGGTATACATACAAAATTGTAAGAGACAAATCTTAACTTCAAATAACTTCTAGAGCACTAACCGGCTATCACGCAGTTGCAATTCTGACTGGTATCAGGAAGTGAGAGGGAAAGGGTTAGGAGTTCCAAACCCGTCATTGTAATTCAAATAAGAAAAGGAATTTCATCTAGGTGAAAAATATTTCACTTCAAACCAAACAAGACGTAATCTGACAAATGCACAATCCTCTAACAAGAATATGGCTGTAATCAATTATATGCTATGAAGTATAAATGCATGAAGATTACAATTAAGAGAGAGAGAGAGAGAGAGAGAGAGAGAGAGAGAGAGTTGCAATTAGCAACAACACTATTATTAGAGTAGCAGCAGCAGCAGCTGAAGCATCAACTTACAAGGAAGGTGATACTATCAGCAGAGCCTTCAAATGTACTACTACAAATATGGATTTGTTTATATACACAGAGAAATAAACAACGAAGAATGAAGATGAAATAAGAAGTGGAGGTGTTCTTTCATGTTGAAGAAGAAACCTTCAAGCACGCACTTTTAGAGCTTGAAAGCACTTTCTTTAAGCAGTAGCTGCTGCTTGTTCTTCCACAACCTGTGTTGCTGGCTGAAGGGTGCAGACAAGGTTGCGATCACCATACACATTATCCACACGCCCTGATTTCACAGCCCAACAAAAAATTAGAATAATCAATAATACGATAAAGATAAATTTCACGATCCTAAATGTCTTGGGGATCCTCGCAATGACAGTGTAAAGAATGGTTGAAACGAAATTTTTGAAAGCCTACCCTATACAAATAATTCTCTTTAAATTTCTGTATTTCTATTTCTAGTGGCCTGGTTTAGTCCTCCTCTAGATTTGATTTTTCTTATATAATAAAATTGGGGGCTTCCCTCTTTGATTAATATATATATCTATATTATTATATAAAGCCAGGATGAATTTCAACTGCCACGAGCTGTGTCAAATTTTCGAATTGCCTATTTTACCCCCGCGGTCTCTTTTTTCCATTAAAAATATGCTAGAGGGTTCGAACTTTTAACAAAATAATCTATTGTTTAACCACTAGACCACTTAACATCTTTGTTTTATATTTTGGTTTGAACTAGATATATTTGAGTAGCACACGTATCGTGTGGATGTGATCTATTATGTAAAGATGTGTCCTTTCATATGTCTGTGCAAGGCACAGTAGGGGGTCGCTAGGATTGCATTTTGGGTTACAAATGAACCCATTTGGGGTCGGCAGCCCAATTGGGGAAGGGTAAACACCAATTAGGCAACGCTGTGAAAGGGCAGGGTAAACAGAAAACAAAGTGAAAAAACGTGAGGCAGAATCTAAGCAAGAAATTGAACAGAACCGTGTCATAATGGGATTAATTTTGGAAGAAATATACCAGTGGTTGGCCAGAACTTGGCAGAGCGGAGCCAAGAAGCGGGGTAGGCTGCATCTTCCCGAGAGTAAGGTTTGCTCCATTTGTCTGCCATGAGTAGCGAGGGTGGATGCGGTGCTCCCTGCATTCATATAACACAAAACTCAATGAATCTCTCTCTATGCTTAAAACAATACATATATAGACAGACGCCTGCATAATTGCCATGTCTTACCATGTTAAATAAAGAAATGCTCATCTATTTACCTTGAGAATATTGTTGTGAATATCAGCTTTTCCTTTCTCAATCAGTGCAATTTCTTCCCTAATGGAGATAAGTGCATCACAAAACCTGTCTAACTCCGCCTACAAAAGAGAAGAAAAAATCAACAGAGGAGAAAGATGGAAGTGACAACTATTTATTTTCCTCAGAAGAAATCTCTTTTGTAGAGTATATATACCTTGCTTTCACTTTCGGTGGGTTCAATCATGAGGGTACCCGGGACGGGCCATGACATTGTTGGTCCATGAAATCCGTAGTCCATAAGACGTTTAGCCACGTCTTCTGGCTCTATTCCAGCCGTATGCTGTAATGATAGTAGCTTGTAATTAGTAACCCAAACATAATAATGATAACAAATAAATAAAATAATATTAAAGATGATGAGTAAGAAGTACCTTGAAGCCCCTCAGATCAACAATAAATTCATGGGCAACCGTTCCATTGACACCACGGAAAAGAATAGGGTAGTGGTTCTGTTAACCCAATAGTTCAAGGGTTATCAATAAACAGACAACTAAGGCAACAATAATCTTCTAATGCATGCTGAACCTTGTTTTTGATTGGTTTACACGGAAAAGTAGTTCACTCCTTGAAATTGTTTTACTTAGAAAAATTTTGCTTGGAAAACAAAAACTTAGGGAGAGATGTTTTTCAATTCCACGAAAAGGGAAATTAGGCTAAAGCAAGTTGTAACATAAAACTGAACCCTCTGAAAAGATCTTGGGAATTTTAAATGAATAGAAGTTTAGTCAAACACACCCAAGGGTCTGTTTTGATTAAAAATAAATGGAAAACAACAGGAAAAACATCAAGTTTTCTGAAAAGTTGGAAAAATAAATCAATGATTTGATGAGACATTCTCCATCTTTTAGTCTTTTTTAATCGAAAATTTTTCTTACCCATTCCCCAAAGAATTGGATTCCATGAAAAAACCAAAGAAAATGTAACACCTCACAAAATCACTGTTCTCTTTTTCTAATCTCTCATAAAAATTAGTAGTGTTTCCAATCATTTTCCATCTTTTTTTATCAAACACACTCTTAAGTAAAATGCAAAGATGCTCAAAGAAGTGGATACCTCCAAACGTTTAGCCATGTAGTTTGCATTCAAGATGGCTATCTTTGACGCGTCTGTAAGTCCCTCGGACCCCATCATGGCAATGTAGGTGTATGAATTGGCAAAATGAGGGCAGAACCCCAAGGTGCTGCTGAAATAGTCCCAAGTGGCTGAGCTTTCTCCGGGGCGGTATACCTCCTGTAGAGATCTTCAGTTCAAGATAACAAAACAAATTAGAATGTGGTCCAGTGGATATAACAATAATTTTAAGGAAGCAAATCCCTTGAAGGAACACAGAGTGAGGAAAAGATGTTTATATTTAATAACCCTACCCAATATACTCCACCTCAAATTTATACTCCCAATTTCCTTTTGGGGATATCTCAAATTGATAGCCCCCTTTCTTTTTCGGGACATGATCAATGTACCAGATCGCACAATATAAAATAAATTGGATTATGGACAGAGTTAGGAAACGGTGTATATTTTATTATCCTACCCAACATACTCCCTCCATCTCAAATTAGTGTTTCCTTTTAAAATGTACAATGTTCACGTGCAATAAGCTATTATATTAAATTATTAATAAGGCATGCTGACTCATACCTGCATCATCATAGTATTTTTCTCTTGTTTGTAATGCTCACAAACTTATTCAATTTTCTATTTATTTTATTTGTTTTTTGGTTCTGGTGAAATTTTTTCATCTAGGTCAAAAATAAAATGGTAAATATACTGATTTTTTGTTTGTATAAGTTGTCTATAAATGGACATGGAATTATTATGCAATTTAATAGGAAAATATTGAACAATGTTCAACACCAAATAGGTGAAGGTTCTTTTCACCATTTTACTTCTGACCCAGGTGAGATATATTTCACTCCGACCAAACTGGCCTTAAAGTCAGCACACTCCAGTATTATACTATCTTGCAATCAATGGCATACCTCTTATATTTGAAATACTTGTGTACGCACCATAATCATTGGTCTATGCATTCAAGTAGCGATATTAAATTTGAATACTGACATGGAAATAATATATCGGGCTCCTTAGAGTGATGAAAATCACTCTAGTGGGAGTTGAAGAACTCTGGACTGTTAGTTTAAACTTAGATGGATCAGATTTTGACGGGTAGCTTCTATCTGAATGAGTCCTTGCCAGAGGCAATCACTATCTGTCAAACTCTAAGCCATCCAATTTGGAACGGACTATCCGAATTTACTAGTTATGACATGGTTACGTACCACAGGGTGAGATGGCAAATACGGTGCCAAGTGTTTCTTGACACCAATAGGACCCATGCCAGGACCGCCTCCACCATGGGGAATGCAGAAAGTTTTGTGGAGATTGAGATGGCAAACATCAGCACCGATCCAGCCTGGACTCGTCAGACCAACCTGTAGGAATATAAAAGAATGTATTCATATATTATAATTAGATTTGAACTGATAGACAAATGGAGAAACAAACATACAATATGAGGAAAAAATACAATAAGCTCAGTTAAAAGTTTAGTCATGGATGTAAAATCTCTGAACTCCACAATAAGGGATCGCAAAAAGACCAAGCCCGCAGGTTTCTGACTCGAACCTAATGGGGCAGATTTTTTGGATTGGGGGCAGGTACGAGTATTAAATTACAAACTCAGCTCGGGTTTGGGTTGCATTCGGATGCATGTAATTTAGCCTGTTTGACTCGGCCCGACCGATGTGAGCCGATTATAATAGAATAAATTAATAATATTTTCCACATTTTGACACAAACCAACTCCACCCCAGAAACAAATCATTTAGTTTGTACAGAAAACTCTTTAAACTGAAAGTAATTTCCACTCCATTGAGTTTTCAGTGAAAACATAGCTTATGTGTAGAAAAATTTGAGAGATACATACAATTGTTCGACACAAGAAAATGATTGTTCCACTAGTACAGATGCACTTACCAAAGCTCATTTCAAAAATAAAAATCTATGACCATGAATTTCTTTGGGAAACTGTTCCTAAAACCTTTTAACAATATAATTCTCAATGTGCCTTGAGACATTAAAGGTTATTTGGGATAAGAATCTAATAATTAAGTCCTTTTCCTTTGACGAATTTCCAGACTGGAACATTCCAACATTAGGATGGGTATATTGGCCTTACAAAAAAGGACGTCTGTCATCTAGAGTATATGATGAAATCTCAGTTACAAGGTGACATGCTTGATAAATACCTTGAACATACTAGAACTAGTAGCACACCCTATGCATGTGCAATATTAAATATGTTTGTAAAGAAATTAAAATAGGTTAAGTGGTCAAGACATGTGTGTTCATACTTGAGGTAATGGGTTCAAATCCTGTTGCAAGATAGTATTTATTTTTCCAAATTAATGAAGGGAAATTTGGTAATTGTCTTGCTTGTGCTTAATATAAAAGATGAAAGGAAAATGGAGAAATTAATAAGGAAGAAGGATTAATAAACCTGAGCATTCATGTTGGCTCCGTCCATGTAAACTTGACCACCATTGTCATGAATTATCTTACAGATCTCATCAATACCTTCCTCATAAACTCCATGTGTAGATGGATATGTAACCTGAAATTCAAAATATATTTCAATTCTCTCTCGGTAGATGCAATAGAATACAATAAACACTCCATGCAAAATAATACACACCATAAGGGCAGACAGGTTATCCTTGTTTGCTTCAGCGGCTTTTCTTAACTCCTCAATATTGATGTTTCCCTTGGCATCAGTTCCAACAGTAATAATTTTCATTCCACACATAGCAGCACTAGCAGGATTTGTTCCATGTGCAGAAACAGGTATAATGCAAGCATTGCGATGATGGTCTCCTCTTGCCTAAAAGTTCAATAAGTAGATTAGCCTCATTAGTTGGAACATACACCTCCTAACTTATGCATAATTCAGCCGAACACAAGGTATAAATGATGATAGCTGAGAAACTCTAAACATATGAGGCATAATGTTAGAGGCAAAATCACATATTCAAGAAAGGAGAAGGTTCAACTTGCACCTATGTAAGATTACTTAGTTTTACTTGCAATGAGAACTTTCTTCTCATATTCATAAGTTATCAAATCAACCATTGGATAAGATATTTTGTGCATTTATAAAGCATGCGAAATTTCAACTAAATTAGATATTTGTCACCAAAAGTTTACCATGCTCATTTTTTCTTAATTTTATAAGGTGCGTCTTAGACCTATAATAATTACATGATAAGACAGCTAGATTGATTAAATATGAATTTCAGAAAATATTTAACAGGTGAAAATAGCCCTCACAATGGAGTTAAGTATTCATTATTATCGTTATTCTTAATATAACTATTTTCTCTTTCTTTGGTGGTTTTGTGTCTTTATCGAGTTCAACTTGAACTAAAATTAAGAGTGATGTATATGCAATCTTGGTACTTGAGTTCGCTCGTCAGAATATACTAGCTTCAGAAATTCAGGAGTATTATTATCAATGAGGAAGAGTCACATGCATTTTTAAATGCTGTTATGATTTATGATTATGACTAAATTGTTAAAAGGAATAAAAAGTTTGTAAACATGGCAGGCAGACAATACCTTATGATATGCACGGATAACCATCAGCCCAGCATACTCACCAGCAGCACCAGCATTGGGTTGCAAAGAGAACGAATCGAAGCCAGTGATGGTACACAACAGGTCCCCCAAATTAGTGAACATTTCCTGTAAGAAAACAACATGACATAGTTAACAATTGAATATCCTGCACACGCATCTACACCTTTCATTTGAGGAAAATTGTTAATAGAAATGACGATTGGCCCAGTAGTTACACTTATTTTTAACTCTCTTGATAGCGAGGGTTCAAATCATGTTGCAAGCAAAAAAAATTATGATAAAGAACAATGCAGGAGTAAAATTGGAAATTAAAAGTATGACAAAGACTCAAAACGGTAAGATCCATCCTAGCCTTATATAGTAGTATAGATACTAGAATTTGTGGCACTCCCAATACGTGTGCAATATTAGAGCATCCGCAATAATAGTGGTATGATAAGGATATGATAAAATAGAGATATAAAATTAATATTGTGTGGAATTTTAAGAGAGTGTGTAAAAGAGAGAATAAAGGGGGTGAGAGAGTGTGTAAAAGAAAGAATAAAGGACAGAGTGTAATGAGAGAATAACAAGGAGAGAGAAGATCCCACGCTACTTTAATCAGCATTTGTGGGAAACGGCCGCACATCTCTTGAGCGTTTAAGTGGGAAAAGCTAATCTCTTTAGCGTGTCCCTTCTCACGCCAATCAGTCTAGCATATATTAAGAAACTTAGCCAAACTCAACTTTATCATGCACCTCTCCTATGGACTAGTGTTTTATCCTACCTATACTACCTGTTGCGTACCCTAGTACGATAAATATAACCTACTTATACTATCCATTGTGGATGCTTATACCTAGTAATCACAATCACATTATGTAGATTTCTTAAACACATCAAGTATACGTAATGGCATTTGGTCAAGTGGTGACAACATGTGTTTTTAATATTTGAGGTTAGGGGTTCAAAACTCAATCTTAGTTCAAGCATTATTTTTTAAGCGTGAAAGATAATTTCGTAATTTAAAGTGTTTACCAAAAGTCCTCCTCTCACTTAATACATAGTAGCAGATATTGGTCAAGGCCAGCTTTTGCATATGAAAGCATGAGAAAATCAAAAGACAACCGGGAGATTCCAATTGAAGAAACACCCTAACTACCTGATAGCCCTCAGCCTGTTCAGTAGGGGCAAAAGGGTGCATGTTTGCAAAACTTGGCCATGTAACAGGCATCATCTCTGTCGTTGCGTTCAACTTCATTGTACAAGATCCCAACGGGATCATACTGTGGACCAAGGAAAGATCCTTTGATTGCAACTTATGAATGTATCTGAGAAGCTCATGCTCGTTATGGTACCTACGAAAGAAAGCAAACAAGAGTCAGATTGGTTCTTTAATCTATCAAATGATGGCAAATGAAATACGGCATAAAGAACCATACGAGTTGAAAATTGGGTGAGTCAGATATGGGCTCTCTCTCACAAGCCCTGGGGGAAGAATATCCTTAACCTCTGGTGCAATAGATGCAGCAGTGAATGGGACCTAATAAGTAACAGAAAAGTTTATACATATGGCTGCCTAAAAAACAAATTGAATCATTGAATTGTTGATAATCAGCATGGAAGAATTGAATGATGATACTTACAGGCTTCCCAGAAGCAAACACCTTGAATAGCTCATCTACATCCTCTAGGGTCGTGGTTTCATCAAAAGAAACAGTGATCTGAAAAAGGCAATAATAGAAAACCAGTCATCCATTTATCTTATAGCACAAAGTCGAGATTCTTGTTAGAACATCCACAGCATTCCAAAATTGTAGGATAAGTCTATCCTATAATACTGTTGTATATTCGGCAAAGGATAAAGTTAAGTTTGACTAAGTTCCTTATCATATGGACTCCTCCTTTGATTTAGAAATCCATTTTATGTCAAAAATGTTTTTTTGGGAGGTTCATAGTTCATTTATTTTTGAGTGAAAAGGTCAAATTTGACATACTTTTGGACAGAGGTACAAATTCCTCAGTTTCTAAATCAATTTTTGCTGAATGAATCTTTATTTAATGCTTTTTTTTTACTGGTGTCTGTTTGGCGTATACCAGAAGGTCACCATTTGTTTTGTCTGTTTCGTGTAAATCATTTTAAGTTTTTAACTAAGCCGGACAACTCACATCCAATTAAATATATATTCATATATTTATACTACATACAATACAATATTAACACTGCTGTGGTTGCTATTATCAAATAGACTAAAGTCAAAATTGAAGTAAAGAGTTGGAAATACGCTTACAGTGTTCTTGTCCAGAATTCGGAGATTCATCTCACTCTTGTAAGCAGCATCTGCAATTTTCTGGGAATCAGCACATGTAATCTTCACCGTGTCAAAGAAGGGAAGCCCCTGGACTTCTACTGTTCCAAGTTTCTTGAGTCCTGCAGCAAATGTGCCTGCAAGACCGTGGACGCGTTGGGCAATAGTTTTGAGGCCTTCGGGTCCATGATAAACGGCGTACATAGCAGCCATGTTTGCAAGAAGTGCCTACAAAACAAGACAAAATATTCATAAAGACGATAATATAACCAACCTCACAGATACAACGTATGCCAGCTTTCAGATAACTAGTCTCATACCTGAGCAGTGCAGATGTTGCTTGTAGCCTTGTCCCTCCGGATATGTTGCTCCCGTGTCTGCATGGCCATGCGTAGAGCAGGCTTACCTGAAGAATCAACGCTCACACCAATAATTCTCCCAGGCATTATCCTCTTGTACTCGTGGGATGTAGCGAGGAACGCTGCATGAGGACCACCATAACCCATTGGAACGCCAAACCTCTGAGCCGAACCGACAACAATATCGGCCCCAAACTCACCCGGAGGCTTCAACATGGTCAAAGCCAAAAGATCGGTCGCCATAACAACCTTCACCCCATTTGCGTGGGCGTTCTTAATAAACTCCCATAGTCCAAAATTTCACCTTCGGTACCCGGATACTGGACCAAAACACCACAAACATCACCCGACTTGTAATCAAAGTCCTTGAGATCAGCCTTAACTACCTTAATCTCGAAACCATCCGCTCTAGTCTTGCAAACATCGATTGTCTGCGGGTGACAGTTACTAGCAATAATGAAAGTTTTCTTCTTTCCCTTCACAATGTTATTGCACATGGCCATTGCCTCGGCCGCAGCGGTTCCTTCATCAAGCAAGGAAGCGTTCGACATGGGGAGGCCAGTAAGATCCGAAATCATGGTCTGGTAATTAAGCAAAGACTCGAGACGCCCTGAGCTATCTCGGCCTGGTACGGAGTATACTGGGTATACCAACCCGGATTCTCCATAATGTTCCTCAAAATCACAGGGGGAACAGAGGTGTTATAATACCCCATCCCAATAAAAGACTTGAAACCTTATTCTTAGAAGCTAAACTTTGCATGTGCTCAATCATTTGACTCTCAGTTAACCCATCATCAAACTTTGAAAACTTCATTGATTGTAACCGAATTGATTTAGGTACAGTTGCATCGATTAACGAATCAAGACTCCCAAACCCACAAAACTCAGACATTTTTGTTTTGTCCTCGGGTGTGGCCGAGTTATGTCGACGAGGGAAAGTGTCACTGGGTTTCAATGCATCAACAGATATGGATCTAACTTGAGAACCAATCCCACCAAACCCTTCGACATTCTGTGAGACATTTCTACAAACACCTGATCTACCAGTAATTCTCCCACATAACCAGACAGGGAAGAAACATACCTCGACGGCGTATACAAAACGGGGCAGACGAAGAACTCGGCGGCAACTCAGCCTGCCGGAGCTGCTTAGACTCCGACATCAGTCGCCTGAGAATTGCCGGTTGGCCAGCCGCCGAGCACGTTCCATATTGATTAATTATTTAGCTTCCACAACAACAACGTTTTGAATTGAAATGTGGAAACCAATAAATATTTTTTTTCTATAAGAATAATGTTTTTCTTATAGGGTTAGTGAGGGTTGTTGAGGTGATACAATGTGTTTTTATATACAAAAAATATACATACATACATACAGAATCAAGATCTGGTGATGGGTGGTGGTGGGTGGGTGAAAGGTGCGTAGGATAAGAGAGACAGTGTACCAGATTGAGGAAAGGGATGGGGATTTTTGCTGACGTGGAGGTCTAGTTGTCATCAAACAGACCCTGCAAACCCAATCGCTAAACAGTGAATTTTTAATAAAAAAAACAAAAATCCTAAGATTATAGAAAATGTATGGAAGAAAATGAATTGAGATGGGATTGAATTTCAATGGCGGAAAATTGTTAGCAGTAAAAAAAATCCAATACTCAAAAAAAATGAGGATTTTAGAGATACTTGGCTGGCAGATTCTGTTTCACATTTGCCTTATCTCTCTCCCGCCTCAAAAATAACTGAAAATTAAGGATGGTGATGTTGGCACCCAAAAACACTTGGTAATATTCTCACTTTAATTCAATCTTTTGCAACCGAATAAATGTCTATTATTCGGTTGTTGATGACCGTATATAGGTTTATATACTCGATTCTTGACAATCGAGTAAAGCATTTTCAAGTTTTTTCAAATTTTGCAAATTATATTCGGTCTTTCACAACCGAATGAAAAATGGGAGTGTTTTCAAGAAATTTTGGGGGTGCCAACATCACCACCCAAAATTAAAGTGTACTAATTTATGATTATCATCACTTATATTACACTATAAAGTTGGGAGTGATGTTCATGATAATTTGACAGGATATAATAACTTTATCATATTTATGTTTATCGTTTGTCAAAATTAAACATTAAAGCAAATTATTTATTCTAGTAAAATTTTTTATCCTAGTGAAAAAGGGATTAATGAATCCCACCTATAAGTGGAATTGTTTTGTTCTATCTTGATAGGATTAAATAATCTATTTCAAATTTCTAATCCAACATGTTAAACACACCCTTATAAATATGAATGAAATTAGACGGAAGGGGTTATGACATCGGCAAAAATGTGTCTCTCACATGAAGATTAAAAATATAATTCATAACAACTAAATCTATAATTATTTTATACTAAATTTCGCACATGCATGGAAAAAGACGTGCACATATGCTACATGTTTACTTGATACTAGTTAGTATTTATAGGAAACCACCAAATTTAATTATAAGGTCTCGTTTGATTTAGGTATTATGGTTAGTTGGACTAATAATACTAGAATTATTGATTATGGTATTAATTTAATACAAATACCCTTTTAATTCATGCAGTATTTATATTGGGATATTTCATACTGATGTTAATACTATGTTTGGTTCTGTAACTTTTATACGGGATTATATTTTGGAATAACAAAAAAGATGATGATGATGATGATGATAATAATAATAATAATAATATAACACCAAATATTAGTAGTTGTTAGAAAAAAAAAATACTACCATCAGGCTATCTCTTCATTTATTAACAAATTTTCATTATAACTTACGTACCTTCGAGCGTCAAAAGAGAGCATATGCACATCTACGATTTTGGATTCAATCTACATATGCTTGAAGTTCTAGTATAATATAATTAGAAATATATGATTTATTGTAAATATGGATTCAAATCTAGGATTTTGTTTGGAAGGAAATGTGACTCCCTCAGCCTAATTTCGTTGAATTATCTCGGGAAGATGAAAACTCACTCCAACCATCATTTTCATAAATATTTATTTATACTACTAATTTTCTGTTTTTTCTTATTCTCAGAGTAAGAGAGTAAGAAAGTTTTGGGTTTGATTCACATGATATAGTATCAAATTTTTTATCATGTTCATAGTTATTGTAGACTCATAACTTGTATGCAAAAAACTTTTATCGTACAATTATCGCTTATATAAATAAATAAAAAATGAGTATCTTTTGCGTAAATTGAACAGAAAATTATATTCGAATCCTTGAATTCAAACATTTTTTTATATCTAAGTAGGGGCTTAATTTTAAGAGATTTTTTTTAAAGGATGAGGTGTCTTGTGTATCTACATTACAATATTTATCTACCAAGTAAAATACAAATACTACGAGACTGACATCACATACACAAAATCTATGTCCAAAAACTATATCCTAGGCAGCATACTTTAAAACTTTATAAGCCCCCTAAATAGAATTTTAAATACAGTTATTAATTGTGGGACCAGTTTTCTTATATATTTTTAAAGATGGGATTTGGTTTTGAGGTAATTAACCGTAGGATTATGGGATTGGGGTTTGGTGGAATGAAATGAAGGGCTATGATTTTCTCCCACCAAATTCGAAAGCTAATCAAATAGATTACTAGAGTGAGGGTTTCGTTTCAAATAATTTGACTAGCATGTTGTTTTTAGTTCAGTTTGACTAGATTGTTTAATGTTTACTATTGTTGGAAGGAGAAAATGTATGGGTGGTAAGGTCAAGTTAAGATTCAGTGGGTATCTAATATGAATGGCACTTTTATAAGTGCAAAACAATTTTTTTTTTTGTCAAAAGTGCAAACAAATTGGAGTGTTGTTGTTTTGCAAAATTAAAGTTATAATCAAAATTCGGAATTATTTTAAGCGATAAAAAAAATGTGAGTATTTATACAAAGTGTTTAGATTTGAGTTTTGTATTCACTCCCATACTTGCCTTGAACCATATATCTAATATACCCGTTGCTTGTATGAAAAAAAAAAGTTATTAGTTTTCACTCATTCCAAAATAATTAATTATGTTGTTATTTTGCCTAATTAAAGTTATTATTCAAAATTTAGAATTAGCTCAAGTGATAAAAAAAATGTGACAATTTATATAGAACGTTCAGATTCGAGAGTTTGGTCTCCGCTCCTTTCGTACGTTAAACCATATATCCAATGTACCCATTGCTTGAATGAAAAAAATATCATTAATTTCCACTCATGCTAGAAAATAATGAATTCTCTCTCTATATATGTATATGTAATTATATCCATTTAATTTTATTAAATTACATACAATGATAATTAAAAGTAAAATAGACCAAGACTTTGATGAAATTAAAGAATGAGAGAATAACCGTTCCTTTGGAGTGAGGAGAATGAATGGAAATGAAAATTTTAATTAGGAGGGGAAGGATTGGAGTGAAAATGAAGGAGTTTAATTTTATTATTATTTGGATAGATAAGGATGGAAGAGAAATTAATGAAAATAACTTTTTTTGATATAAAGAAGAAAGGAAAAGAAATTGACGTGATTAAATATGTTAACAAATTAGGTTAAATTTGGAATAAAGTGAGGGGCAATCGGGCATAAC